>OY282560.1:236312998-236898664 GCA_958295665.1 Tipula vernalis
CTATTTGCTATTGATCCCGTTTATTAATTAACCGTTCATTATTTTCTTGATTTTTTTTTGTTTGGCTTCACCAAATTTGAATTCCTGTGTAACAATTACAGTTTTATTAAAATTTTTGTTTACCTTCATTAAATTCCAGAAACACAGCTATTGTCCATTTGATTTTCTTGCACTGGTTATTTGTTTTTTTTGGGTATGTTCATTATTTTGTTTTTCGTTATTTATTGATTTACGTTGAAGATGAGTGAGTAATTCCTTTTAGGTGATAAAGAGGTAAGGTCCTGTGGAGGATCGCTCTTCCATCTTGTTCCGGTCGTGTTGTTCTCTCATTGCAGTGTTATTCGTTTTCTGGGGATAACGGTTTCCGCCCCGGAGGATCTTCGCATTGTCTATTGTGAAGGCGCCCTTGCTGCAAATGGCATCGGTGACAGGGACAGCCGCGACCGGAAAAACATTTCCATTAGTCTGGCCGATGAGGGGGGCCTTTTCAGCGGACTGGGCGAGGATCGTCTGAGGTTGAAGGTGTCGTCCCAAACGAATGCACCCGGTTATTATTTTCTTTTTCGGCTCCTGAAAGTAAGTCATGATTGGCTTCTTCTTTTTCTGTTTTTATTTCCCTTTTCACATACAACCATAGGATCACGTCTGGAAACCCTCACACCGCACCGTGAGCTTTATCCAGCTACAAAAGCGCACCAGACCTCAGATCTTATGACTCTGATAACGAAATCTCGCAGTTTCGTTACAGTGGCGCCAAAACATTGGGAACAAACGCGCTAAACGAAATCGTGGATTTCGTTACAAATTTTCAGTACGAAAACCAAAATACCAACATTGGAACTCAAGGAGGATCCCCATTTTTGAAGAGAAATGGTGGAGATATACTCGATGTTATACTCAGACGTTTCAAAATGTCAAAACGCGCTGACAACTATACTCAAGATAAACTCACTATTGAATTCGGGTTTTTGACATTTCTTTGACATTTATGACACAATAAAAATCAAAAGTGAGAGCAGCATTGTTTCTCAATTATTATAGAAATAATTATAAAACTAATCGAGAAATGAATGAAGATCGAGTAAAAAATTAAAACTGTTTAGCACAACAAATACAAAAAAAAAAATAAACGAAACGTCAAAATTATAACAAAAATAAAATAAAAATGGGATCCTATTTCTTAAAATTTCGGTAAAAAGAAATGTAAATTACATCTACAAATCTAAACAAAAATTGATGTGAAATTTATGTACTTACTTACTAACAATTTAAAAGTATAAATAAATGACGTACAAAAGTTCTTTATTATTGTCCTTTAAATCCTCACAATTAAAATTCAATATATTTGAAGTTGTCGTGCGTTCGACTTAAAAACTATAAAAAATTAAAATAAACGTAGAAGTATGAATACTAACCGCCTGGGCTCTCATGTACATGCTACAAATTCAGAAAAAGAGGGTAAATCATTTAGTTCAGAAAATTTCAATTTTAGTACACATTTACCTCAATTGGCGTACTTCTCCTTAGAAATAAAAATGGTTTGACGGCCACAAATTATTGTTTGGAGGATTGAAATTGCTGATATTAGGTGTAAAAAGAAACGTCAAATACTTTTAAATAGAAATAAAATTTATTTTATTTTCTGTACATATAATTATATAATGGAAGCGCGAAAATTATAACAAAAATCACTGAAACATAAAAAAGTTAAAAACAAAAATATTACTTAGGCGGGTATTACCAAAGCAACCTTGATTATACAAAGCCATAGTCTAAAAAACATAGCTTTTATAAAGGAATTAGAAACGAGGAAAAATCCAAACTTTTCATAGTAAAATACACAAAACATATGGGAAATCACTTTTTTTTCCTTAGACAAATTTTTAAATGAAAACGTTACAAATTCTTAATTATGATTTCTGAAATACTTTCACAAATATTTGAATTTCAACATATATAGTATGAATGTCGTTTAAGTAAATAGTTTTCATTTTCGTGTAATAATTAAATTATTTAATCCAAAATTTAAAAAATTTCGTAACAACAGCATTCTGGTCAAATTAAAGTAAAAGCTTACTACGATTCGTTTGGTCATTAAGTCAATACACATTACATAGATGGCAGTGATGGCCGTAAAAATTTGGTAAAGTCATACCAAAAATTACCACCTGAGGAAATTTCAAGTAAAAAAATTGTAGATAAAGTAAAACAAATTCACAAAATATTAAGTACGAGTGATAATTTTGCGACTAAATAATTTTTTTTCGTATTTTTCTGTAAATATTTTAGACATCTTACGTACACTAGTAAAACTAAAGATAAATTTAGCAAGTATTATTTTAATTCATCAGAGCCAACTTTGATTTATTTTTCAAAATGGAAATTCGAAAAATATATTTTAGGCATAGTTTAATTATAATATTTCTGTAATTAACATTTACTCAATAACAATATATATAGTCTTCTTGAATGTTGTTGTTCAAGGTACGTAGAAAACATTTATATAAACGTTTTATAATATATTTACTTTTTTCATTGAAAAACTTGCAGCTAAAAAACACCATTTTTACTATGGATTCCTATGGAAATCAATGAAAAGTTATACCACTAAAAAAGCTTCTAAAAAATACGTCATTATGATTATGGCTCTATACTCTAGAAGGCTCTGGTATTACATTATCACATTTATATAATTATATTTTTTAGAAAGAAAATACTGTTATATTTAGCTTCTTGAAGCTAACAATATTTTCTTTGTAAAAAAATATAATTATATTTATATAATTATATAAATGTGATAATGTAATACCCACCTTAAAGCAATCCACAAGTTTTTTTGGCGAAAAAGAATGGAAAATCGAAAAAGATAAAGCTGTTTATTTTTTTTTGCGTAAAAGTTGCACCATGCTCAAAATTTATAAAATCATAGTAACAGTTTGAAAGAAAAAAATGAAAGTTTTAGTATGTCCTTCTCATTTTTATATATGGATAAAATGTATTCGCTCTTTTCCTCATGTTTTTATACTTTTAAAATATAATCTTTATTTGATTTTTCAATAACAACATTTTTAATTTGCCTAAATAACAATGTTCTCAATCTAAAAAGGAAGAAAAGCCATTACAGGATGTAATCGCATTACCGGCATCTCAACAATGCTGTCTTTCAATATACGTATATACGTACAAATAAAACCATTTTCATTCATTCACTTCATAAGCAAAATACAATTTTGAAAGTTATTGCTTTAGTTTCTTACGTGAATGTATTGTGAAGGAAATCTTTACGCATCTATAACTTTGGAATCCGACCACGTAGAGATCTTAGCCATACCATGTTTTTCTTATTTAGTCAAGCTCTACCTGTCTGTATTTGTTTCATAAAAATCAGACACGTACTTTTCGAATTACTATTTGTTAACAGAGATAACAGCGGGGATATAGGCATCTCTCGCGCTCTAGCGCTTTGCTTGAGTTGAGATGCCTAAAATTAAATAAAATGTAAGGTCATAAATAGGGTATTATTTTCACGATAAATTAAATAAGTCGTGTTAATTGTTAATTTTCCTTTGTGGTAGGAATCGTTAATCGTGCACTGTAAATGAAACAAAATGTTTGTTATTTTGCTACAAAGAAAATAGAAAAATGCTACCAAAATTTGGTGGAAGATTTAATTTCGATGGAAATACCGGTAAGAAATTTGTGTCCAAATGTGAATACTAGTGATTTTACAAGGACAAGGAGTAACATTTATTTTGCAAATTTTTAGGAGAATGAAATAAATTTTACGATGGTAGAAACGAAAATTAAAAACTTTATAAAGACATATAAATCAGCGAAAGATACTGACGAGGAAACGGGGGCTAGGTCAAATAGTCTCAATGAAAATACCCTCAAATTTCACGAAATCGAATAATAATAATTGTAATAGCAAAATCACTTTCTCCGCGCATCAAATTACATCAGCATGCGGAAAATTCGCCAGTTTGTGGTGAAATTTCCTCAGCTTCTCCGTCAAGTTCCTTGGCTTCAACAATAAACTCTTCGAATAATCTTTAAAATGCACAGCACTTATCAGGCCCAAAAAAGAGAAAACTGGATTTATTTGACAAAAAAAAAAAACGGAACTCCTTCTTTTCCTTAATGGAGATAAGAAACTCTTACGTTGTTTGAAGAAACGGAAAAAATAAACTCTAAATGTAGTGATTACTGAAATATTTGTTTTTTAAATAAAACAACTCAGTTTTTTTCATTTATTTAAAAGTTATTCAACAAAGAATGTCGTCAATCTACATGTCCTTCCGTAGTATTTACATACGAGTTATAAAGAGCATTTTGAGGAACTAATTTTATAAAATAAAAACAAATTCGTTATTTTTAGATATACAGTTTTATTGAAAAAAACTTTTCCTTATAGTAACAATGATTTTTATTTTTATATTTTAGAAGATCGATTTCGGGTTACTCCTGCTTCAATTCTATTTGGAACAATCTAGGTAATAGTTGTTTAAAATAAAACCGAAGAGCAGTAATCCGAAATCGATCTTCTAAAATATAAAAATAAAAATCATTGTTACTATATTGTCCGTCATTTTCGCTGGATGAAAATTTGTACATAAATCCATCCCATCGCTGTCACTTATAGCAGCGTTTCTGAAAACTGTAATAAAGAGAATTGTTTTAAACATATTCGTTTTAGTACATATATAATGAATAAATATAATAAATATAATGAAAACAACAATGACATAGCGTTGTCAAAATAAACACAATTTTAAGTGCTGCCAGTATTTTTAAGTGGAGAGCCGAAGGCCCGTAGCTCCAATTCCCGAATTTTTATTTTTTTTTTTTTGAGAAATATCTGAATAGCTTTATGCTGGAAACACATGAGCAAATTTGGGTGAACTAAATGAGTGTTTTTTTGGCAAGCAGAATTTTTTTTTGTAGCATTTATTTGATACTTATTTAAATGATGTCTTATTTTTGTTTTCTTTTACGTAATGTAGCCTACTGATTCGTACCAAAATTAGAAATAGAGACAACTTGCCCAATTCTGCTTGGCAAGCAGAATCCATGTATTTCATTCCATATAAACTAATGTTTTCTAAATTCGATGCTTGCAGAATTCGGCACATCTGTTTCCAGCATTATCGAGACTTATAAAATAACAATAGCTAGGATTGTTTTAGTAAAATTGTCATTGATCTCTATACTCTAACGAAGAACTTACTAAAACAGTACAAATTTCATTACCATAATTTTGATCATAATGCTTTTTTTCAACACTGTAACGCATCCAACCGCCTAAAGGCGAACTTTACTTTATCATGAATTATACCCCGCACATATTTTTTCTTTAGTTTTTACATGTCTTATTCTCTTTTAAGGTACTCTCGTTATAACTCTTTGGTTTTTGTTGTTGTAACTGTGTGTGTTGTTTCGCACATTTATTCAACAACTACGAGTTGAAGTCAAAGTTTTGATAGAAAGTGAATAAAAATTGACCAAAAACCAAAGTTTTAGTTCGCATATTTTAAATAATCATAAAAAATATTTTAAGACGTTTTAGAGGGCTGAAAAAATTATTCGTAAGCAGTTTTGGCTTTATTATCTCAGTTTTTGTTGTTGGTTTATTAAAACATTCTTTTGGGGTACTGTGGCGATACATTTCGTAATATCCGCCTGTAGGTGAACCTGTGCATTACAATGAAAATTTGCATTTATATTCATAAGTTTTTCTGAAGAAATTTTTAGTGAAATTTTTTGTAAATATTTTATTGTCTGTATATGTGTATGTAACAACAACTCTTCGCTGAGTTATATTTGACATCTGTATAACTATCTTTTACGTAAGTAAAATAAAGTATAGTAATCATGAACATTTTTGACCTAGAGATGGGGGAGACCTTGGGTTTCGAAATGGCGTCTGTCTGTCAGTGTGTCAGTCTGTCTCCTCTCTACAGCCCAGATGGTTTAACCAATTGAACTGAAACTTCAGATTTAAGCTTTTTTGATAAATTGGGAGGTCCCAGTGAATTTTACTTCAAATCGGCTAACCGGAAGTGACCACTGCCTTAGTCTTGAAAATCTATTTTGCAAATATCTTAAAAATTAAAAATATTAAAAAATTATAAAACAAAAATAAAATTTCTCAAATTTCTCTGTTCGTAAAAGAAAGGTGTGCGTTGGCCACACCTCCATTTTTTTATTTAGATGTTATGGCGTCTCGACAAGCTTACAAAATTTCATAAATGACTGATGAGGACGTCGAAGAACTTATCACTTCTATACCATAAAAAATAAAAACCACTGACGATGAAGATAATTGTGATTTGGTCGATGATCAAATTCCATCGACAAATACTGTGGTTAGTGCTGAAGACGACATGCTAATTGATGAAAATCCATTAAGCGATTTAACAACAACAGAACTGACTGATATCAGTAGAGATGCATTCTGAGAATGGGCCATCAACGCATACTCATAGTGAACATACGTGTGCGGGTGTGCTCAATAAAAAATATGGTCGAAAAAAGCGAATCCGATCACCACAATTGGTAGAAGAAACAAACGGACCTTGTATTTTTAAGGCATCTATATTTTCTGGAGCTATTATGTATATAACAAATAACAGCTGTGAATTCAAATCTATAATTTGGAAAAAATAAAACTCAAACAACTACCAGCAAAGTTGAAGGAACTGAAAACCCCTTATGAGTGCTTCAGATATTGATAAACGACGATCTTATTAGGCGCATAACAGAACAATTCAATATGTCAAATTATTTGTCAATTAATCAAAAGAATATTTTAACGAAATTTATAGTCGATTCTAACTAATGAGATGCGGAAGTTTATAGGCGTGTTAGTCTTTATTTCAGTGGCGAAGACACGCGTTTGAAGCGATCCGACAAGTGATGGCTGGGCTTAGTTTCGAAGAAATTCGTCGATAACTTGACTTCAACAATAATCCCCTTGCAATCGATAAAGACCAACCAGATTATGATCGGTTGTGCAAAGTTTGACCACTTATAACACATTTTAATGAAACCTTCGGTTTAGTGTCAACGCTACCTAGGCTTTGCGTAGATGAGCAAATGTGCGCAACTAAAATGACAGGAACTATTTTGCGTGAATACATGCCGAACAAGCCGCACAAATGAGGTTTGAAGCTCTTCTCGTTTTGCGGTTCCAGCGGTTTTTCTTACGCATTCGAAGTTTATTGTGGTGCTGGGGATAATAAAACTAACAAAGGCGCATCTGATCTTAGAGCATCGTCGAATGTGGTTGTTCATCTTTCAAAGAATGTATTTATCTAATTTTGAATACATAAACCTAGTTTTATCATATTCTGGAATATATAGCTTGGGAACTGGGCGTTCAAATAGTGTTTCGAATTGTAAGTTGTCGAGTGATGCTGCCTTAAGTGGGGAAAAAATTGAACGAGGATACTCTGAGGAACATGTGGGAAATGCTTATAGAATCGACATTTCGTCAGTTTTGTGGCAAGACACAAAAATCGTACGGCTTCTGTCAACATATGTTGGCACGAAACCATTTATTTCCAGCAAACCACCATCTTGCACCCACAGAAAGCAACCCGATAGGATAAAAAGGAAAAACAACAGTAAGAAATTGATTGTCCTTACATAATTACGGAGTATAACCGGAATTTAGTGGTGTCGATTTGATGGAATGATTGTTACGCCACTACCATATACGCATGAAAACCCGTAAATGGTCGAACCGTATTTTTTCACCTCATCGACGTAGCAATTGTAAACGCCTACATTCTGTACCATAGATTAAATCTAAACCGGAAGAGAAGAAAAATGTTGGGCGACCATCTAATTCATCTCAAACAGCTTCCCCAAAACCAGCCAAGAGAGCGTATCTTCCCAGTATAGAGGTCCGTTACGATAAAGTAGGTCATTGGTGCATTTTTCGTGACCGATCAGGTAAACGCCAATGTAAATTTCACGTCTGGTACGTCTGAAACACAAACATTTTGTGTGAAATGAAACCTTAATTTGTGTAAATCACCAAATAAAACATGTTTCTATGAGTTCCACAATAAATAAAAAAAAGTATGACAGATCCCAATTTAAATTGCTAAACGTTCTAAATTTATTTTTTAATGAATTTTATTGTTTTACTTTGTCTCGTGAATAAATGACATTATATCTCAATAACTTGTTTTAATTTTCTCACTCGTAAGGCCGCCTAAAGGCGGACTTTCATTTTTGACATGTGGATGGAGGGGGTTTTCCTCAAAATTAAGTTTTAACTTTAAATTCGCCCTTTTCAACACAATTTCAACATAGTCTAAATTTGTCAGGTCGAAAAACAATACATGCATTAGAGGGTTAATTTTATCTCGACAACCACGAGCGAATTTCAGAAAGACAAGAACCGTTACATACAGCGAAAAAAGGAGAAAAAAGAAATATGTAGTAGAAAATTATCTTTTGTTTTTTATTCATGTTTATTTATGTACCATATGGGTGCGGTCAAGAATTCAGACGCTGCGCAGTTTTTGCTGCAAGTCGAACAAAAATTAAGATATGCAACCACTGCAACGTATCCTGTCGCTTTAAAATGCAGAAAAAAAACAAAAACTGCGCAGCTATTGCAGCCACTTTAAATAGGATGCAAAAACTGCAGAATGTCATTTTCCATTTCTTAACCCTATTTTATTTTCCAATTTAAATAAAATCAAGATGGAGGATGATGTTGATAATGGTCAATATCCATTGTAAGTTATCCCAACACATTTTAAATTTTAATTTAAAATAAAAAAATTATTATTTTTTTGCAAACTTCTTCGTAGCATAGAATTGGAATACTTCATTCGGAGGATGAAGTGTTGTCCCCAAGTGAAACCTCTGTAACAAAAAAGTAAAAATTTATTTCCCTGTAAATTAGTACTTTTCTAATATTATTTTATTTGTGCAGAAACATATGGAGTTCAGAAGCGACAACCCTTCTTATCGTGAGAAGACTAGGGTTGGAAAATGATTTTATTCAAGGAAAAAAAAATAAAAACACATTATGGAGCATATGTATCGAGAAAATGCGAAAAAGTCTATCAGGTTTTCCAAATTCTCCTGAGGACGCAAAGAAAAAATTTTGTAACTTAGTAGTTACTTATAACAGAATCAAAAAGAGAAAACGAGAGACTGGACGAGGGCCGTTGTTTTGGAAACACTACGAAACATTTGATGCGGTTTATAGAGTACGCCATAACATTGTGCCACCAAAAGGGTTGGTGTTCGATTCGTCTAACAACAGTACGGTAATTGAACAAGAAACTGACGACAATGTTGTATCAATTCCTGAATATTCAAGCGTTCCAAAAACCAATAAACGAAAGAAGAAAAATAATGATACGTCCGAATTATTGCTGTATTTAAAACAAGAAGATGACAAGGAACAAAAAAGGCATGAAGAGCACATGCAGAATGAAAAAGAAAAAAATGAGCTTGAAAAGGAAAGACTTAAATATTTAAAGGAAATGGTAGACATGATTAAGAATTCTGGATGATGTTATCATTTAATGAAATTAATATTATGCTATAGTAATAATATAATGCTGTGAATTAAAATTTGTTGAATTTTTATTTTTATTTTTAATAAACTGAAATAATTTATTTTTTAATTAAGAAAAAAGTATAAAACCCATTTAGTTGGTCTTTTACATATTATAATTTTTAATTACAATATTTCAGTTAAATATTTTCTTTTTAACTTAGCAGCGTTGTCCAGGTTTGATGTTTCATTATTTTCTAGGTTATAATTCTCAATCTCAAGTTCGGCTTCAAAACAATTGTCATTAGGCTCATTATCACTAAGAATAAAATTGTGTAGAACAACGGCTGCTACTACAAAATATTTGGCATTAGTGATCTTTGAAATGTTTAGATACTTTAGTCTTCTTAACCTAGACTTCAACATGCCGAATGCCTGTTCGATCACTGTTCGAGTGGAACTGAGCCTCGTATTAAATTTGTGCTGCTTTGAAGTTAGTAGCCCGTTATCCTTATAAGGTACCATCAGGTATTTTTTGAGCGGGTAGGCTGAATCGCCGAGTATATGGCAATCGACATCTGGCAAGTTGATAGTTTCCTCCTCAAATTTTTTAAATATTTTGCTACTGGTAAAAACGCTGGCATCATGGCTTCTACCAGGCCATCCAAAAAATATGTCGTGGAATTTGAGTTGGCTATCGCAAATGACCTATAAGTAAAGAAAATTAAAATTTATAAATTCCCAGGGATGGGAATGTGCATTCCGTCAATACACCGGATAACATTAGGGAAACTATGGGTTCCCCGTAGTTTATTAAATTTGTCTACAACAGATTTTGCATCCTCCATTGATGGCCAATAAATAAAGTTGGACGATATTTGTGTGAGTCGTTTGCAAATAAACAATACAGTTGATATAGCGCATCCTTTAGACACGCCAAACCTGTCAGCTATGTCTCGGTAGCTGCTTAAATTGCAAAGAGTCCATAGAGTCATTAGAACAGATATTTCTAAAGTCACTCTTGGACGTCTCGATGCTGGTAGTATACAGTTCTCCAGTAATAGTAAAATTTTTTAAAAGTAAAAAGAAAATTGTTTCAATATTCATTTGATGATATTTTGCACAACATTACCTGGAAGCTCCGTTTCGTCATACGGAAATGCGATCGAAACGTGTCATCATCGTACTGGTGCACAGTGTCTACGTAGTTCGTAATTTTGATAACATTCCTCGTTATTACGAAACGTTGTTGGGAAATTAACTTAATTAAAAACTTCCTTCTTCTATTTCGATAATGTATTGTTCGAGCATTATGCGAACACATAAAATTCCTGTTTTTTTTGAAAAACTAATTCAATCATTAAATTAACTATAATTTTCTCCATTTTTGATCCACAAACAACTAATTACAAAATCTTCTGTCACATAAAATAAAATGAAAAAAATGCTGTCAAATTGCTACACTGCAAGCTGGCTGCAAATCGGTTTAAAATGCAGCACAAATTTTGTGCATACTGGCTGCCTGTCAATTTTTTTGTGCAGCACGGACTGCGCAGCGGCTGAATTCTTGACCACACCCTATATCTCGGTAACGTCTAAACAGAATTAGATGGCATAAAAACCTTTACACGCGCCTCTGTAAGCACTTTACAAACATATTTTTATTTGATAATATTGATGCCCGGATGTAGAGAAAAAAGGCAAAACCAATTTTTCACATTTTTATTCATATATCCGTAATGAATGAACGGCCGTTAATAAAAAAATCATTACACACAGCTCGACGAAAACTATAAAAGTGTTTTTCTTTCGGAAAAAATCACCTCGTTAAAGTTGATAAACAAGAAAAACAATAAGATTTTTCGTTTTAGAAAACGAGTTTTAGGGTTGTTACTGTTTATATTACTGTTTATTGCCCGATAATGAACTTTGTGTAAAATAATTTTTATTTGTGAAAATATTGAATAAGAACCTGTACTTTAGCTTATATCATATCTAAAAACATATACATACATATTTGGTTTCGGATGCATTGATTTTGAGACTAACGGAAGCTGAAAGTTACAGAATTGGATCAAATAACTCTTTCACTATATTGTTGTTTAGTCCAGTCAAAGCACAGTTATCCTCGCGATATTAATATATCAAAATTCCTTTTATATAGCTTTTAGTATACCAAAATGTCGTTAAAACAAATCGATCCCAGATAATAAATTGTACACAAAAAAAAATTAACAATGTGCTGTTTTGAAGGACGCATCCAACTTCAGATTAATATTTCCATTCTAAAACCGAATCAAATCATAAAAAGTATTTCTGCTGCATTTACAATAATTTAATTGCTAAAGGGGGGCGACTTGATCCTACAAAAATTAATTTATATAAATAATAAAACGCTTTTTAATCTTCTTTTTATTATGAAAACATGATACTAATCTTATTTGTATTTGTATATAGTCCCTAAATGTAAAATCATTACGTTTTGTTATACATTTCAACTTAAATATTTAGAAAAAATAAAAGGAAGTCGAGACAAGAAATCGCGAGATGAATATTTATGTACTGTTAATGAGTATGCTTTTTGTGTTGTTTGTTGTAGTAATATACTTCTAAATATTAGTCATAAGATTCATAAAAATAATAGACTGCAGCTGAAATTCAACATAGTTAAAAATAATTTACTTACACTTTATAATAATGTACTACTGTGTACATACAAATAGTATAATCTCTACTACAAATTCTACTATATAGTTTCACTTCCGTTTCCTGGTTATTTTATTTATTTAGAAGCCAAAAAATTTATAAATAAGCAAAAAATTATAATAAAAAAACTTTACAATAAGAAGTAAAACTTTTTCTATTTATTCGTACAATTCGAATATATTTAAAAAACAAACGAAGAAAAACCATTAATCTCTTTACACTTTAATGATTTCAAATAATTGGAAAAATAATTATAATTTTCCATTTTTTTTTATCGCGCGCTTTTTCGTCTCGCTCTTTCTATCAACACACGAAATGTGTTTGAATTAAATTAAATTATATACCGTTTCTATGTGATTTAGCCTCTTTAAAATAAAATCTTTTCGCAGAATTCATTAAACTATATCACGTCATACATATTATTACGAAACGGAAGTAAATACAAATTTTAAAAATACCTTAGACATGAATATTTTGGTAAAGTGCGGGTGTCTGTTCAACGAAACATAAAGTTTTGGTACGTGACTGTTTCTGGTTTAAGTTAATTTTTAATGTAATTTCGTTTTTTTATTATTTGTATATTTATGTGTTTATTTATTGGAAAGAAGTTGGAAAGAATTGAAATTAAAACAAAAATATTTCCATCATCATCAACATTCGTAACGGCGCGATGTTTGGAAAATTTCAATTGGATGATAATTAATGGATTTTTGCGCTCTCGTAATCAATTTTTGTTAGGAATTAAAATGCGCACCATAAAATTATTACTAGGTTGAGATTTATTACTGTAGAATATTTTGTTTTAAATGGGAAATGTATTTTTGCAGTCAACTTATTGTTTTTTATTGTAGAGATAAAACTATTTGTATGGAAGCTTTATGTAAATAAAGAACCATATATTTATTAAAAATTGATTGCAAGGCTATTCGTGCCCAAATTTTTAAACCCAAGGTCAACTAAGATAGAATTGAATTCTTGGAATAAAATTAAATAAAAACATAATTTTCAAAGAATAACTTAATAATAACTAATTACTTGTTTTGACAGCCATAAGAAAAAATCAATTTATTTCAAATTGTAGAGCAATTGGTCAGTCTTTGTTATCTCTACATATATTATTATAATTTTATTTTATATTTGAAAGATAAACATATTAAAAATATTCCCTAACGGCTGGATGTATAACAATCAGTCACTTCTTTGGGTTTACAGCCACAAAATAAAACGTTATCGACGTTAATAAAAAAAATTTGAAACGTTAATAGACGTTTATCGAAACGTCGGAGTAAGTGAAATCGTTTTATTTTGTGGCTGTAAACCCAAAGAAGTGACTGATTGTTATACATCCAGCCGTTAGGGAATATTTTTAAGAATTATTGGGTTAAAGTGGAATGAACGTTATGGAACCACCACAAGGATTTTTTAATTATGTACGACACCAATACAATAACGATGTGTGCACTTTGATGAAAAAATATACAAAGATGAATGGAAAATTAGCCAGTTTCACTGCAAGGAAGGTATTTTTGATAAAATGCAGAAGGTATGGGGTATTTCCATATCATATTGTTAATAACATAAAATGTTTGTTCATGAATGTTGAACCACACATGCCGTTCACCAACAAAATTCAGAATTTAATAGATAATTTCAAACGGAAAGCTTTAAACGTAGAGATTGAAATAACGTGTTGGCGAATCAAGGAATTTAACCGATATACATCTATTTATAAGAACGAATTACAAAATTTTGACATTGACGTTTTATTTCTTAATGACTTTTACGCTGCGCAAGCTCGGATGTTCAAAAATTTACTGGACTCTCGTTTAAATATTGTAAACAGAAAATTTAATTTAATGGTTAATTGTCAACTGCCGGTGCTAGATATTGCAAACAAAAACGCATGTCGCAATATTACAAATGTTGATGTTCCTAACAATGTCATGGAAATTGTTAGATTGGGACCGAAATTTAATCTGCCGTATTTCAATAAGGTGGATACACCCAATTTGAAAATGTTGGCTCAAACGGAGTCGATAGTTCAGAGTATTGAAGATGAACATCAACGGGATGTTGCAAGATTTAGATTGTGTCATGTTTTTCAGAATTTTTTGACAAAGAATTATGTCTTGAGTATGAGAGAGAGGCATTTACAGGAGTTAATCGTTGAAACAAGAAACTTTTTGAAGAATAATCCTGATATTATCGTGTTAAGTGCTGATAAGGGTAATATGTCGGTGTTTATGTTAAAATCAGAGTATGATTTGAAAATTCTGGATCTATTACAAGACCAAATTACGTATAAAGTATTAAATAAAGATCCGACCCTCTCTTATCAGAACTTAAACAATAAAAAAATTAGTCATTTATTGTCACAAAATTATATTGATAGAGAGGTAAAATTAAAACTCACCACCTACACCTCAATTGCTCCAAAATTTTATGGTTTGCCTAAAATCCATAAAGACAATCATCCACTTAGACCAATTGTTTCATTTGTGAATAGCCCAACTTACAAAACTTCAAAATTTTTGGCTGATCTGCTAAAAGTAGCTACGGACGACCGTAAATACAACTGTAAAAATTCTTTTGAACTGATTGAATTTGTTAAAGATCTGAGAATCCCACAGCATTTTGTACTTATTAGCCTAGATGTAGTTTCGCTATTCACAAATATAGATCTCAATTTGGCGTTGGAAGCAGTCGCGGATAAATGGTTGATTATTGAACCTAATATTCCCAGAACGGTATTTTTGGATCTGCTAGGTTTTTGTTTAAAATCAGGATATTTTGTTTCATCAAATATCATCTATAAACAAATCAATGGTGTTGCGATGGGGTCTCCGTTATCTCCTATCATCTGAGATCTATCAGTATCAATATTTTGTTTGTCAAGAAATATGTTGACGATCTGTTACTATGTGTACCTGAGGATAAGGTTAATGATATATTGGCGGAATTTAATAATAATTACTTTGATTTGAAATTTACTTTAGAAGTGGAAACGGATAATAAATTACCAATTTTGGATACCTTACTGATTCGCAAAGATAATGGAAAAATTGATACAGTTTGGTACGCGAAAAATTTATCATCAGGTCGAATTCTAAATTTTAATAGTTTTCATCCATCTAGTCAAATTATAAATACAGCCTTTGGTTTTATAAATCGTGTCAAAAAATTAACAACAGATACAACAGTGGATACTGACAATATGATTAAGAATTATCTGATTAGTAATAAATACCCTAAATATCTAATTAACAAATTGATTAATCGTTATAATCAAATCAATCGTAGTCCAAGTTCTATTGGTAACAATTCCATTAGTACTAACAGTAACAATAATATTTTGAATCTCTCGATTTCTTCCAACCAGATTCTGATCTACCGGCAGATTGTCTATGTCAAAGGTCTTAGTGAACACATTTCGAAAACTTTACGTAGTTTTAACATAAATTGTCGAATCACATTTTCGGCTGCAAATCCACTTAAGAAAATGTTTAGTCAACTCAAAGATGGTACACCAGTATTATCCCATTCTAATTTAATATATATGATCCCTTGTAGCCACTGTAATCTCAGATATATTGGCACTACTAAACAGCTGTTAAAAAATCGAGTAAGTCAACATAAATCTGACACAAAAATGCCGATAAGAAATCCTCAGGCCACGACTTTGTGTCAACATTCACACGAGTCTGGGCATAAGTTTAGTTTTGCTCAAGTGGAGATTTTGGAATTTGAAAAAATCTATAAGAATCGTTTGTTTTTAGAAATGGCCCACATTCTCGGTAATCAGGATATAGTAGTCAACAAGAAGAGCGATACTAATGATCTGAGCAAAATTTATTGTGGTATTATTGACTCAATTTTTAAACTGTAGTTTGAAACCCTTAGTATTTGAATTCCAAATTCTCAATACAGGAGTACTATTTTGATTATAGTTGACCAGAAAAGTTTCAACGATTAATTGTTTTTGAGGGTTTTGGGTTATGTGGAAAATATTTTTGAACGCTGTACACTTATAAAAGGAAAAAATTTTGAAACCTTGTTTCTTTTTTCTATATACCTTTGATGGTATATTTAGAATTTTATAAAATCTTTTTATTGTCATTAAACGGTATGTGAATTAACCATTAACTAAATTCACTGTAATATATATAAAAATTAATAATGTACATATTGGTTCCATAATAAATAGACCTGAAGAAGATAAGATACTTATCGAAACGTCGGAGTAAGTGAAATCGTTTTATTTTGTGGCTGTAAACCCAAAGAAGTGACTGATTGATAAACATATTAAACATATGCATTTAATAAAAACCATAATATTGTGAACCAACAAATGCACAAAAAGCATGTCATACCATTTAATTGCTTTTTAGTTAACTACATTTTAGGTTTTTCAATTCATGAACTTCTTATAAAAACCTTTATAGAACTTCATTTCAATCGCATATTATCACAGAATATATATAAACAGAACAATATCTTCTATTGCGCTTTAGTCCTAAATTTGTGCACAAATATTTAGATTAAGATTTAGAAAAGATAGAAAAACAATTTTGTATGGAATCAATGAAACAAAACAAAAACACAAAAATGTATGTACCCACCTCTTGGTTTTAATCAATAAAAATCAATACAGTTTTAAAACGAAAGGGAAATCTTTACACTTTGTAATGTGTTTAAAAGAGATAGATGTTCATAAATAATTTTTGATTTTGGTCTAGTTAGCTTTGCGAAACTTTAAAATCAAATCAAAAAATAAACAAAGGACCTCTTATTGTTTTCGATAAAGCCTGGTTTCCATTATGAAACTTTTACTGACAGTACTTTTTAGGAATAAAAACATAAGCATCGAAAATTTCATTGAATTGACACAGATCATTTTTTGTTTTTAATTTTTTTTTGAAAAATTGCATTGAAAAATTGAAATATTTTTCCAGTACTGAAAACATATACTTCGCTTCATATATTTTTCAGTAAATTTTGTTAGTATACTATAAAAATGTCAGTATACCACAGTAATTTTGTCAGTACTGTAAAACTGAAAAAGTGTTGTTTTTCTTTCACACAGCACGCGAATATATATTTTTATCGCATTTTGTTTATACTGTCAGTAAATATTTCATAATGGAAATCAGGCTTTACGGGATACCAAATCATATCAAACAAATAATAAAGACAAAAACAAAACTTGAATAACGTTGTTTACTCGTATGTGTTTATGTATCATTTCACTTTTATTTGTATAATTTTGTATCTCGTCACCAAATACCTTAAGTTATCCTTTGTTTATTTTATGATTTGATTTTAGTTTCGCAAAGCCAACTAGACCAAAATCAAAAATTATTTATGAACGTCTATCTCTTTTAAACACATTACAAAGTGTAAAGATTTCCCTTTCGTTTTAAAATTGTACTGATTTTTATTGATCAAAACAAAGAGGTGGGTACAAACATTTTTGTATTTTTTTTGTTTGTTTCATCGATTCCATACAAAATTGTTTTTCTATCTTTTCTAAATGTTAATCTAAATATTTGTTCACAAACTTAGGACTAAAGCGCAATAGAAGATATTGTTCTGTTTATATATTGTATATTCTGTGATATTATGCTGAATTTCAACAAAATTAGTTAAGAATTGGCCAAATTCCAGAAATATATGAAAAAATCACTTTAGCATTTGGCGTCCGTCATAAATGGCAAATTTTGCCATAGACTGTTATAAAAATTCAAGTTCATCCTAATTAGCCCTACTCCATCCAGAACTTCTTCTGTATTTTAGAAACCCATTTCCAACAACAAAAAGCCAAGTTTCATCCTAATTACCGAAATTACAGAACGTCGGCTAAAAATCATTTTAAAATCCCACGCTACCGTCAAACTTGTTGAATTTCACCAAAAACCTTTAGAAAAAAGCAAGTTCCATCCTAATTGGACGTATTTTCCAGAACTTGACCTAAAACTCATTTTAGAATCTCATTTCTAAAAGTTCATGGTCCAGTTCCATCATAATCGGTTTAGGAGTATCCTAGTTACATCCTAATTGGCCATATTCGTACATGTTTAATATCATTAAACTCTGATAAGAACTAGCCAAGTTCCATCCTAATTGGCTAAATGACAGAATTTTCTAAATAATCACTTTAGCATTCCAACGATTCAAGTTTGAACTAAATACGAGTATTTGTGTTTTATTTAACAGTTCCCGGAACTTTTTTTACAGAGTGTATATATGAAACAAGAATTTACCAATAAATTTTCGTCACCTGTCAATGTACTTTTCGACAAACCGCGTCATCGGCCCCATTGTTTTATTTTGACATTTGTCAAAAATATCCAGTTCATAACCATACAAGTTTCATACAATAACGCATGTTTTTTACGTGTTAAGTTTTTATGCCTACATATTACAATTTGCGGACATTATTGATTTTTTGTTATCATTTGAAGAAAACGGTGCAGAATTACATCGAATGCTTGTCGAAGCTTATAGTGAGCATGTTCTTGGTATGAGTGGTTTAATAAATTTAAAAGTGGTGGTTTTGACGTGAGCAACGAAGCACCTGGAAGAACGCCAAAAAAGTTTGAAGCCAATGAATTGCAAGCATTGTTGGATCAGATGACGCTCAAACGCAAAAACAACTCGCGGATCAAATGAATGTGTCACGAAAAGTCGTCTCCATACATTTAAAAGCCATGGGAAAGATCTAAAACCTGGAAAAATAAGTTTCGCATAAACTGAATGAAAGACAACAGGAAAATCGAAAAACTGCTTGCGAAATGTTGCTCGCCAGATATAAAAGAAAGTTATTTCTCCATCGAATTGTGACTGGCGTGGCGATAAAAAATGGATCAATTTTAACAATCCAAAGCGCAAAAAGTGTTGGGTTGAAACAGGATAACCGTCGACATGGATTGCAACGCCAAATCGCTTCGTACGGAAGACAATGCCCTGTATTTGAAGTGATCAGAAGAGTGTGATTTATTTTGAGCTGTGAAACAGTAAATACTAAATGCTGCCAACAATAAATAATCAATTTTAATCGAGCTTTGCATGAAAAACGACCAGAATATGATAAAAGGCAACACAAAGTGATTTTGCTTCATGATAATGCACCATCACACACATTTGCATTGATGGGGGACGTGCTTGCTGAGGAGCACTACACTTCGAACACACGAAAATGGCTCGATAATTAGTTTGCTTCAAAAGAAGAACAGTTTTTTGGCGTGGCATCCACGCATTGCCAGAAAGATGGGAAAAATGTATAACTAATAATGGGCAATACTTTGAATAAAATACTCTTAACCATTATCATGGTTATGAACGCGTACTTTTTACTAAAAAATTCCGGTTTCATATTTGGGTTGGTGACATATTCCCGAGGGACAAAATCCCCCGGTACATAATGCCGAGGGATAAAATCCCGAAGGTACAAAATCCCGAGGGTATAAAATCCCGATAGTACAAAATCCTGAGGATACATAATCTCGAGAGGGAATTGTTGCAAATTGTAAAAAAACATTGAAACCAAAGGGCGAAACAATTAGGTGCTATCATCAGCCTAAAGAATAATTGAAATAAGATGTTTATTTTTACGTAAAATTATTAAAACAAAAATATTACGTATCTACATTAAGTAAAACATTTTTTTTTTGCTTGGATAATAAAAAACCTGTGAAACTAGGTAAATGATTCATTCGTCCATTAGCTAGGATGATTGTATCTAAGAAAAAAAACCAACGAGTTCATACTCAACTCGCAACAGATTTATATGAAAACATGTAAGTGTATATTTCCAGGCCTCTTAATTGATTTGTTTAACGATGTATTATTCAAATTTTTGCAATTTTAACTTATAATGGTCAACGGAAACCAACAATTCAAATAATTTCGTTTGTTATCACGGCGTTGTTATAATGTTTTCGTTCGTATATTTTCTAAGAGATGGAAATGTGTTGGTATTTTTCAAATAATTTTAATGGTGTCTTCTTTTCTCGCTTGGGCGGCGGTAGTAGTACCATAATTATTATTTATTAAAGTATATTTTCAATTATACATATTATGTATTTTCAATTTATTTATTAACTAAAACTAAAGTTTTAATTGGTTATTCTAATTTATTTGTTTAACAAAGCCCTAATCAAAATTCTACAAAATTTTGGCATTTTTCAATTAAATGATTACATTTCTTGTTTTCATTCGTCTATTGTCTAAAAGATGGAGATGCGTAGGCATTTATCAAATAATTTTGGTTTTATTTTCTCGTTTGAACGGCGGTATTAGCAGCTAGGGGATTAATAAATCAATGGTATTCGTTGAAATCAATAATAAAAAGGCCAAAAGGTAAATATTTTAATATTAAAGTAAATTATTTATATCTATGTAGGTATTTATTTCTAGACTAAAGTAGTCCATTAGATAAGTATTTCCATTTGATTACCGTCTGTTTACTCTAAATAGTAACGAAAAATTATTTGACCACCGCTACGAGGCAGCATTATAAAGTAAAGATATTTTTGTTTGTTATTTATTTTTTCTTGACGTCTGCCATTGGATAAATCGGATGCTAGGATTATTTTACTTAATTTACAAAATATGTTTATCACCGCAATTCCCCTAGTAGTATCTTTGTCATGTCACCCTTTCGATTTAAAGAGGCTTAGTTTAGAAAGTGGAGCGGACGCAATTGTAAATTCGTAATACGCAGCAACGGCTCTTTAATAAATTTATAACAACACGTTCACAAATATTTTAATGATTGTACACAATTTTAATTGATTATAAATATGGTATTTTTAATTACTAAATTTTATTTTGTTTTGTTTTGTAAATTATATAAATGTGTAATTAATAAATTTTATTTTAGTTTAATTATTTTATACATATTTGTTTTAATATTTTGTCACCATTTTTATTTGTTATCACCACCGTGTGAGTTGGGCGGCATGCCGCCTTACTGACGATCGAGAGCAGACTGATTTTTTATTTATTATTTTTTTATCTTGTTATGTCCTACTGTCTGGAAGAGACAGTAGTTCAGTTGTCTTTTTGTACTGGGTGTTTTCGTTTATTCGTGTTCGTTCTGACTGTGTGGCGGCGAACGCATGTACCAATGCGTGAAGCGCCACAAATTGTTTTTAAAAATTGCGTTTTTAAATAGTATGCGTTTTTGACGTGGAAAATGCAACTACATACATATTATAATTTGAATTATTTGTTTTTGACCTTTAATTCTCATTATTACAGTCCAATTTTATTTTCGGACTTGAATTTGAAATTTTACGCCATTAAAAACACGAGGGTCCTTCTCCTTCCTTTTCTATTAGGATTGAAATTAATAAATAAAAACTAAGATAATTTATCTTCAGTAATTATAATGATAAATGACACTATAAATACAATTGCATAATACATACTATTTATGTAGGCAATTCATTTTGCATGTAAACTTGTACGTGTAATAATATATGTACAAGTTTCGTTTTTAAATACCGCTGTTTCTTTTCTCATTTTGTTTTGGTGTTTTTATTCTTCATCGTTTCCTGCTCGTCCTCGTTTAACTCGCATTGTTGTATATTAATATGCGAGTGCGCATATTTTTTTACTTCGTTCTCAATCGCATATTTTCAATTTCGTTCGTACCGGATTTCCGTTCCTTTTAGTACATGAAATTTTTGACTTACGACCAGGGTTGCCGTTTTCCAAAAATCAAAAGTAGCAGATGTCGTATAACAATAGGAGTATTTCAAGAAGGAGAGGAGTATATGAAAAAAAACAAAATAATTTTGTTATTTTACAGTTTATTTAAACAAAATTAAAAAACAATCTTTGGATTAAAATAAAATATATAATTTTTCTTTTACTTCATAAATAAAAAAATAAGGAAGTTCAATTCAATGTAATTAATAAAATAAAATTCAAATAAAAAACTTAGAAAACTCAGGTTCATATACTAGATAATAATGTCTAAAAATAAACAATAAACATTACTTATTGTATTTACTTATAAGTTCGTTTGAAGGATTCCATTGACTGGCATCGGTTCCATCCAATAACTCTCGCGCCATAAGAATAGCATTTACTGTTGAGGTTAACAATAAATTTCGCTTTTTATCTTTGATAAGGTTAACTTGGGAAAATATACGTTCGGCGGTTGCGCTGCTATGTGGAAAACTCAAGATAGATCCTACAAAATTTCGAAGACATGGATACATTCTCTCGTTGGCAGCATTTTTCATATTGAATATACATCGCCAAAATTCTTCAAAATTTTGCTGAATATCAACCATCTCTTGATTAATTAAGAAGCGCCATTCGTCATCCAAATCTTCTATATAGTTATCATCAACCAAATTCGGAAACAGCCGAATAAGTGGAGCTAAACTTTCCGTTTTTCGTTTGGGATCCAAGCACTGTACAGCCACTAACACCTCATCTTCGAATTTAATTCGAGTGCGGATTTGGCTACACAATTCGATGTAATACTTACAGCAGGAATTCTTCACGCGGTTGACAGTGTCTGCTGAAATGGTCCCACCTTTGATAATTATGTCGGCCTTTGCTCCAATATAAATTTTATCAATATCTAAAATATTATTTAAATTTGAAAAGTCGGTTTTATCCAACATCTCATCAACAATCATGTCAGATTTAACAAAGTTTGATAAAATAGTTTTAAAATAACCCTTAATAGTTGGAAGTAACACGTGGAATCGAGGAGTTTCGGATTGGTACTCTATATTAATTTTATTGGTCAATTTTAAAATGTATGAGATAAAATTATAATAGATGAGGTTTTCGTCGGTCATTTCGTTGTAGATGTTTTGGGCTATGTCGGCATTCGATTCTAGTTGATACGATATAAAAAAATGCTTAAGCGCAACCCATTGTTCTATAATTCGCGATGTTACAGCTTCTAATGATAACCATCTGGTTGATGATGTTTTTAATATTTTGTGAGTTTCAACATTAAAATATTCTTGAAAATTTTTGAATTCAGATTGGCGTTTCGAACTATGAGCAAAAAATAAATAAATATTGCGAGCCAACCTTTCCAAATGAATAGGCAGCTTCTTTGCCGCGGCAGATGAGCAGAGATGTAGCGAATGACATGTGCATCCCATGACATATAAATTAGGTAGTACGCTTTTCAGTAATGTTTTTACACCAGTCTTATTACCCATCATAACACTGGCATTATCAGACGCAAACCCGACTAAATTATTGATTGTCACTTTAACACTTTCAAAATGTTTAATAATCTCAGAATAAATTGTTTTAGCGTCAGAGCTATTTAATTTCAGGAGCCCGAAAAACCTATCCCGAACTTTTCCTAAGGCGAAATCAAAATAACGCACAACCAAAACTAAACATTTATTGACACTTACATCTGTCGTTTCATCGATAATCAATGAGAACTTTTGTTGTCGCAAATGGTTTGCGACATTATTGAAGCCTTCTTCTAGAAGAGATTTATTTGTGGTATATGTGGCCTTCGTTTTACCGCACTTCAGATCTTTGGCGATTATGGAATCCGAAGCCACCGACTTAATCAACAAAATTAAAGGAGCTATTAAGCTAAAAGCTAAATTATGTTGAAGTATAAACATAATAATTCGCAGTTCCGCTATTTTAGTTTGAACAATTTTTTTTTTAAAAGCATTACATTGATCTGAATCAAATATTGCAGGTTGATTTTTTAAAGATTTCAAAGTGTTGTTATGAAAATCGGATTTATCATGCCTAGCAATGTGTACAATGTTATTGGTTAAGATTTGGTGGCAAAACTTACATTTCGGTTTCTCTATTCCATTTGAACCAATTATTTTCTCTATCCAACTATATTTTTGTATCCAAATTGGACGAAACTTTTGTTTTTGAGTAGATGTTGAAGCGCGTTTGTTTTTTTCACCATCTCCAGCACTACTGCACAAATTAGTTTTATTACACTGCTGCATATTTGATTTGCTAGAATTTGAATTACAATCCATTTCTTCAGTAGAAATCTTACGTTTTTTAGTTTTTGTTCGTTGAGATGATATTTCCTTTAACTTTTTTGTTGTTTCTTGAGATTCTGATGATGAACAAGCGACTGTTTCGATTTCGCTATGTACGCTTGTATTTTTGTTTAATTTAATCAGATACTTTTCCATTTTTGCACGCAACCCGCAAATTATAGACACAAAACTAATTAATTTTAACTATATAGCAATAGGATACAAAATGACAAAGAAAATTAAACATAAATTGTCAAGTGTAACTGGTTTTAATTTGAAAATGAAAAAGATATACATATAAATTCGATGGCAATATTGACACAATACAAAAATGAATACCAGAAAAAGACAAACAGTTAAAATAATAAACTTAGAATCAATTAAAAAAGGAAATCCGATTCCGAAGCTGTTGTATTGAATTTTATTCTGCTTATTAATTGTTTCGTAAATAATGAGGAGAAGCGCATGCAAGTATATGTAATGGAAATGTATACTTGTCTCGCTTACGTAAATAGAAACGAAAAAAAGAACTAAATGTTTAAAAAAAACGCAATTTTGTGTTACAGCGCAAGTGTCATGATTTTAAACTTTTCAGGGGAGTATAGATTTGATTTGCGGAGTATAGTAGTACATCGGTGATGAAAGTAGTACATTTACTCCTATAGTAGTACTTTCGACAACAATGCTTACGACTGCTAAAGAGGTTTCACATAAAAAATCGCGTTATTCCGAATATCAAATAAAATATTCACCACCAAAACAAGAACTTCAGAAACTTCTGGTTACTGTTATCATCCACAATATATCCGATTCACTTCTACCTTTTATACCAAGTGACGGTCATGCTTTTTACAAAAGCTTAAGCCATGCAAATGTGATGATTATACAGATGAAGATTAAATTATTGTTTTGTATAACCTTTTATTTATTTATTTATTTATTTATTTGTCTATTTACATAAATTTTGGTTAGGAACCAACCCCTTACTTACACAATCTATTTTGAGCAGGAGCTCATTCATAACAGATTGTGTAAGAAGAGGTGGTTTAACATGTTAAAAATAAAAACAAAGATAATCTGCATATAATCTGCAGCTTCACCGTTCATGATCACAGTTTCACACTCCAGCCAGTGGTAACAATTTGTATTGTAAGGCTTCGGGGTCCTCCGTCGCAGCTTGTATGCAAGCGCAAACCAGATCATTATTCCCATTATCTTACAAGAAGCATTTTTCTTGTCCTTCCAAACCGCCATCCGCACCAAGCAAATTCAGTGACAATTTACTTAACGCATTTTCTCAACGCAACTCATTTTCCGATATTTGCCGAGAATTACTTCTCAGAATCGCTTCCGATTGCATCACACGTCCCCGCAGTTAAGAGATTTCACCATAAAACACAGTTTGCACAATATCAATTCAACAAAAGAAAAAAAAACAATAATTATTTTTCAATAAAGTAAAAATATAAAATAAAAATTATGTCTGCCTGACTCGAAAGTCAAAGCCTACCTCTATATAATCTCTATAATCATAAAGTTAATTTTATTAAAAGAAATAATAATTTATACTATTTTATGATAATCCGATGGGAAATAACTTTTTGTTTGTATATTTTATAATTGGGACTTATACCGAGAACATTCTACTATTACAGGATTTTAAACCATTAATTAAACCAACAAATTCATTAGCATTCACAGGATTAATAAAAAAAATTCTGAGATTATTAAAGAAATAATCAGACACATTTTAAAGAAATAATTCGTTCTTCTTAAATGAAATACAATATTTGAAAACTACGAACCAATCAAGACAGTTGCCGCTTGGTTTACGTTCCTTAATATCTGTATAATGGCAATTGACAATGTGCCTTTATTATTAGATGCAGATCTTGAAGCGTTCAGCGAACCCATTGCAGAGGAAATTGCCTATACTTTAGACAAAGATCATCAGTCGGGTATTCAACTAAGATAACAGCTCCATCAAATGTTTTTAAACTCTAGATAAAAAAACAAAGTTTAAGAAAATATACATTTATTGAAATTCAATTTATAAATAAAAATTCAATTCATAAATTATAAATTCCGTTGTTTTTTCAATACGTCATAACAAAAAAAAAAAAAAAATGATGTAATTCAATAATTAATTCGAGTAATTGAATTTCTAATAATAATGCATAGCCTAAGTTAAATACATACATACATATATACTATAATCTGAATCTTCTGAAGATTCAGATTCAGTAGGCGGTTTGAAAGGTATTCCTATAAAATTGGAAAATTCCTCTAAAAAATTAAAAAAGCATTTGCTCTCTTTTTTCTACCTTTTACACTCTCTCTTATATTTTTTTAAAATCTCTTGTTGAGAGCATTTTTTTTGGTCGCTGGATTAATGATTCCCTACTATAATTTCGGGCTAGGTGTTCACTGCAGTCCGGTTGCTGTCGACTACTGCCTAATTCAGAAAAGCGCTCTGGTCCTGTTTCTTCTAAGTTTATCGGATTGGGTTCCGATTCTATTACTGGTTCTGGTAACGGCGCGCTTATTTCACCAGTTCCAGTAAACGAATTTTGGGAATTTTCAATATAATTTATGCTCCTTGTTTATTGTGCCATGCCAACGGTGGATGCATAGTGTGACGGCTAGATGCAAAGGAATGCATTATATTGAAAAATTCCCAAATGACAGCCGTTACCTCACCATCCTCGGTCTGAAGCATTGCAGCGGGATTTACTAACTCCTATAACTAAAAAAAAATTATTAAATGTTTATACATATAATTAAAGCAGAAAACATTTTGCTTACTTTATATTGTTTAAATAAATTATTCTATTTTATCCGCAGTTGTTCAGCGGTAAAATCATGCAATTTCGCCGAATCTTTAATAATTCTGAAATATTTAGAACATTTAATATGATTAACTTACGCGTCCAATTCTTATTTCGTAGAATAGAATTTTTAGGAAAAAAAATGGTCATTTTCGTCCGGGCTTTTATTAATCTATACGTTTCTTCATCGCTCACTATAATAAAAAATTTATTAGAACATATTTATGTAAATACACAAATGTACAGATATTTTTATTTACTTATTCCGTCTATACCTTGATTGTTTCGACACTTTGAAAATCTTTAAAATAAACTTATACTATTTTTTTTTTTAGAAAAAACTTAACGATACTACTTATTGTACTACAATTTGGTTGCATACAAAATTCTGTCATAATTATTACAGCTGAAATAATTATCACAAACTTCCGACACGTCCATAGTAAATTAAAACTGCATATAACAACAAAATAAAAAGATGCATAAGTAAGCAAGGTCCCGTTAGACAAAAGTCTGTGTTGGAGCAGAGAAAAAATTAAAATAAATAACTAACAAAAAATATTACATACATACATATACTAATTATTATGTTAGGCAGAAAATATATAAAACCAATTGAAATTAGCTACACACAGCGAGTTCAGTACATGCAACTAAAATTTTTATAATGCCAAAAATATTACTCAATGTTATCAATGCTAAACAGCTATAACCATGTTTCTTGTTCAAATTCATGTGCTCATAAGAGAGAGTTTTTAAATGCTTTGGTAAAATATGAAACCTGTACGGTCCCATACATAAATAAAATCTTCCACACTTTTCATTATTGCACCTGAAATAAAGAAATTTGTTTAGATTTCTAAAATTGTAAGCATGATTTATTCAGCTATCGTGACTGTAACTACAAAGAAAGAACATTTTTAACACGTTAGCAAAACATAAGATATCTAAGAGGTAGCAATTTAAGTTTACGAAACAGGAGAATTGTGGGCGTATAGTAATCGGCCGGTTGTAATAGTTATTTACGTCACAAGGTCGGTAAATGGGTTGTTACAGTACGAGTTCGATGTTTATATTTTGAACGAGTTCTGTGACGATCATTTAACGTACGTGTAATGTACAACGTTTTATTGCATACTACATGGTACATTAATTCGATTTTTTCATTTAAAATTAAATTTTAAAGTAAAAACATGAGTTTGAAATTTAAAGAAAATCATTTCAAATTATCAAGTTACCTTGGTTTATTTTGTTTTTCAAGTGGCCTGGTATTATTCTAAACGGTAACGGCTCGTCTTCTGGACTGTGTATTTCTATACCGTGATGATTCGTTTTCTGGACTGAAATCAGTCACGTAAACATTGAATTTCTGTATAGTATAAAATAAATTAATTTATCGATCCTATTTTACGCTATATATAGATCTTCACTATTGCTCAAATATATCTCACTCCAACTGGATATTATGTAACATACATTATGACCGATTCAGCGAATGTATGGTAGAGTTTCCTAAGAGCAAAACATAGATTATAGAACTTATGCAAAGTGATGATAACATTTGTTCTGATATTAACTGCATTTCTTGACGCATGGTGATCCGGATCAGATAACAATTTATATGTAAAGCAACAACAACATTTGATTGAATTTTCATTTTGGATCACGACTGGTGATCCGAAATTAGTTCAGCTATTAAAATGTAGGTGAACAATAATTTTGTTTTAAGTGGTTGGTAGTAGTGAAATGAACAATAACCGAACTGATTCAAAACAAAATAAAACAAAAAATTTACATTTCATATTCGTCTATCCAGAGTTCTTATATATAAAACTTTAAAATTAAATATGGATAAAAGGTAGGTAAATATATATAAATTAATGTAAATATTTTTTTCATATTTTGTTGAAAACAATTTTAATAACACAAAATAAAAAAGTTTCAGTTTTTCTTTTATATTTTTTTGGCAAATAGAAACCAATCAAAACAAAAAATATAAAGAGATCGGGAGGAGAACTACTTAGTGTAATCATATCTAGGTTTATGTAAATAAAAAAATTATTGTTATTTATTTCCAGTGATAAACGAATTTGGCAGTATACTGAAACGCGAGCCTTCCTATTATCATATTTGGCGAGGCAAGCGGAATTTGAAAATCCCAAAAAAAAAAAAAAAAAAAAATATGTGATGTCAAATGTCTTAGAAGACCTAATTTCACAAAACGTTTTGGTAAGTGTGGCAAGTGCCATACATAAAAAAATGTACATCAAAAAATTAAAAGATAGAACCTGTTAATTATTTATTTATTTTTAGACACAGCCACCCAAATTAAAAAAATTGCTTAGGCCGTATAAACACGCAAAAGATGAAAGCAAGCGTTCGAGAAACGCAGTTGTTCACGCACCCTTCGAGGAACTTATGGAGGCGATTTTTGGATCCAACCCCATAATTCCAATTACGGCCACAATTTAGTAAATAGCGCGCTTTCGCTGTAACCAACAACCCAAACAGCTGTTGCGATTAATAAAATTTCAAGCCAGAGTGATAATTGGGATATACCGCCAGAAAAAAAAAATAACGAAATGAGGGAGCGCCGCTTGATGAAGAAAGCACAACACAACGAAAAAATGAAAGCCTTATTAAATTTAAAAAATGAATTATATACATATTTATTGAATTCTTAACATAAATTATTTTTATTTACTATTTTTATATACATAATTATATAGTTATTATGAATTATTATTGTGATACTGTGAATTAAATGTGATAAATTAAGAATTAAAATGAAAAAAAAATCTATTTTAATTTATTGTGTTATTTTCTATAAAATTTAATTAGTTACTTACAATGTTCTCTATATGAGTTTGCTCTGAAAAATGTAGTAACCACCAGAATCTGGTCTTTAACAACCCAAAAGCGTTTTCGACAACCTTACAGGTGGATGAATGCCGTTAACTAATTTAACGTTGGGCTGCGGTCAGGCTGCCGGTATCTTTATATTGGCTAACTAGCCAAACTAAATTGGGACACGCTGAATCCCCTGTTAAAAATGTGTTATTAGGGAATTTCAAGGAAATATTTTCCATGTCATTTCGAAATAACGGTGACCTGCGCAAAACCCAGCTATCGTGTAATGAGTCAGGTTGACCGCAATGCACGTCAATAAATTTTTTCTCTGCGTCGACAACCACTTAGAGGTGGATGCTATAGCCGTGTTTTCGGTTAAAATATGCCACTTCGATTTGTGGGGCTTTTATATTAATATGTGAGCAATCAATCGCACCTATAACATTAGGAATTCGCTTTTTTTGCTCAAATTTTGCGCTTACTTGTAAAATTTCATCATCAGCGGGCCACTTCACGAATCTATGCTCAACAGATATTAATCACTGAGCCACTCTGTAAATAATTCGCCATGCAGATGGGCTCCAAATGTTGAACTGGTTTGCTATAATCCGAAATGGTTCAGTATTACTGATGTACAGCATTCAAAAAATTTGTTTATACGGTACCCCGAAAATTCTACGATATACATATGTATCTGGAATGTAAATACACATCAAGGTAATTCATTAAATTTTTGAATTTATTAGAAAATATAACTATACCAATTCATTTTTCGGAAGCTGTCCGTTGCATTCGGAAATGTCTCTTAAACTCATAATTGGTGTATGCTGCAATGATACACAGAAAATCACTATGAATTTCGTCCAGCTCTGACTCTGAATCTGTTGGCTCTGCACTTCTGCTGTGGAGCTTGACGTCTCCAATAGCTACAAAAAACAATTTGGTATTAGTTAATTATTAATTCTTATAAAGGGTTTTCCAATAGGAACGATACAATTTAAAAATTACAAAAAAAAACACAAATTATTCAGTGAGACCAGAATTGCTTTTTATTTGAACGTCATTTAAACGACCACCACGACTTCTCCGTACGTACTGCATTCTGTCAGCCCAATTTATCATCACTTTTTCACAAAATTTGGCTGTATTTCATCAATAGCACGTTCAATGTTGATTTTTAATTGCTCGATTGTTGTTGGATTATCAGCATAAACTTGTGGCTTAATATATCCCCAAAGAAAGAAATAACAAGGTGTTATATCAAACGACCTGGGAGGTTAATTAACTGGACCAAATCTTGAGATAATTTCATCACCAAATTTTGTTTTCAATAAATCGATTTTTAAGGTGGCTGTGTCGCAGGTGTTGAAACCACATATCTTCCAGATTATTATCAACAATGACTCCTCTCTGACCAATCACTCCACCAGCATGAATTGCACACCACACAGTGACTTTATCTGGATGTAATGGTGTCTGAACAGTTTCGTGTGGATTTTCATCACTCTAAATTCTGCAATTCTGTTTGTTTACATAACCATTTAACCAAAAATGAGCTTCATCACTGAATACAATTTTTCGATAAAAATGTTCCATCATTTTCAAGTTGTTCAAGAGCAAAATCAGAAAATAAACGACGTTTATGGTGGTCTAATTACTTCAGTTCTTGAACCAGTTGAATTTTGTAAGGATGTGAACCCAAATCTTTTCTTAATAAACTCTCCATGTTGTTGTTTGAGACAGATTTAACTGTTGAGAACGACGTGAAACCAATAAATTTGGATTTTTTTGGACTTGCTGCTACCAAATCAATATTCTCTTCTGTGCGTGCATTTCTTTGTCGTACTGGTGGTCTTGTATCATGTAAAGAAAATTCACTTTCAAATTTGACTACAATACGACGAATAGTGGGTCGATTAACTGAATAATGTCGTCCATGAACTATTCTTAAATTTCTCTCAGTATTCACAAATGAGCACTGATTTTGATAAAACAATTTAACAATTTCTAAACGTTGTTGAAGCGTGTATCTTTCCATGATTAAATGGCATAACCTACTGAACACGAATAACATAAGAAATGTCAAAAAATAATACGCAGTGTTGCCATTATAACCATTTTAAATTGTATCATTCCTATTGGAAAACCCTTTAGAATGTATTAGTATTACCTCTGAAATTTGGTTTAATCTAATTTCCATTTTGGAAGGTATATTCTCGATGAATAAATTTTTGATCATATAAAACACAAAACTATTTCTTCACTGACACTGCGTCGTTTAAGTTTTTTGGCAGATAATTTCAAAACAAGTTGGTTAATATTTGACAGAAAAGAAGAATATAATTTTGAGTAGTACCATGCCAATTTTTAATATAATTTTGAATAATATGTTTAGGCAGCAGTAATACCAACCTGACGAAATTATTTTGTCGTTTCATGAGACATGATCTGATCTGGATCAGATCTACCGTCAAGAAATGCAGCTATTATTGCGATACGAGATCCAGTTTAGCTACGGTATATAGTAATTGCTAAATATTAAAATTCGTTAACGAAAACTAAGCCAAAACAATAAGATAAATATGGATTTTCATCACAACAAGTGATACCTCAAATATGTAGTTTGGTAGAATGATAGTGTTAGGTCGTCCAAAATACATTATACTAGATTTATCATTGAGAGTGTCAGTGATTAGAAGATCACTTACTGAGAGTGCAAAGATCTCTTTATTATCCTGGTTACACTTCGACAAAACTATGGGAGTCATATGTTAATGGCAGATCATCTGCGAATGCTGTGTCGTAACTTGAAAGATTAATCTCAAAAATAGAACTAAAATAAATGAAAAACCTGGACAACTAAAAGTATCGTTGGCCCTAACGATTTGACAACGATTTAGAAAGTAACTAATGAGCCATTTTAAAATGTTTCCTCTAACACCAATATTAGAAAATTTTGCTAATAGTTATAACAAGATCGACACAATCAAATGCTTTTGAAATATCGATAAATAATGCAGTTGGTTTATGCGAGCCATTAACAGACGAATAAATGTGGCTAAAAAAATGTAAAAGGGCTTCATCTGTAGATTTCTCAGCAATAAAACTAAATTGGTTACCATTCAAATACTTAATTTAATTAAAACGCAAGTCAATTAAACCGCCTATTCGTATACCCTCGTCTATTCATCTTTTTATAACTTTTTCAAATAATTTTGAAAAGACGCTTAATATTGATAATTGACCTATAATTAATTAACTCATCTGCATCAAGTCTGGCTCTACGGAGACTTGCAATACGCAAGGTTCGAACAGGTATATCTGCTCTTCTGCACATACTACGAATAAATACCTTACAAAGTCATTCGTCGTTTCCGTAAACATTACATCCTTCGAAAGGTTAGATCCAGCTTATGGCATTCTTCCTAATTCTCACTTAGTGCTAAACCAAACAAATCCTAAGAAATCGGTCCAGTTCCAGATTTATCCACTATACATACCTCCTAATAATACTTAAAGCCTTACATGCCAGTAGTAGTTTCCAAATTGTGTTGAATTAGAAAAATTACTAAGTATTTTCAATACTAAAAAAAATTGGTTTTTATCAGATCATCAGTTATCCATACAGACTATGAAAAAATCGATTGAAATGTTTCTGCATGCATCTGTTTATTTCCCATGCAAGTACAAATCCATCTCTTATTATGAGTCCGATATAGCAGTTAATTCGGATAATATGTATTCCGTATATAATTAGCATATATTACAAGATCTGAAAAGCCATATAAAATATTTAGGTACCTTCAGCAAAAGCTTTGAAAACACTGAACCAACAATTTTTTTTTCATTTAATGTGAAAAGATTTTTTTTTTATTATTATTTAGCATTTCGAATTCAAAAGCTTTGCTAATCTTTTCAATTTTTTTTTTTTTAATTCAAAATTTTTCTCTTTATTATATAAAAGTGACTTTATTTCATTCAATTCTGGATATTTATTTGCATGTATATAAAATATAGTAAAGCTACTCGTATAAAAACATAGAGCATATAACATGCTATTTTAATGCTATATTGAATTCAATATACGGAGTTCAAAAAAAGTCTTTTTCAGTGAAAATGAAAATAAGCTTTTCTCTTTTCTTTCTTATTTTAATAAGTTCAAATGTATGAATGGAAATTTATGTATTTTATATATCGAAAGCTTATATTGAAGGCAGTATAAACGTAAATAACTTTATATACCATATAATACAGCCTAAACAATATCTGATTCAGCGATGACCTAAATGACTTTTTAAATATTTATTGAATAATTTAAATTTTATGTTTGGAGGGGTAATGATACTGGTAGTGAAAATGTGATAGAATGTTGAAAAATAAGAGTGTTCTTATGTACATATGTATGTATATAGTCTCAAGTTTCATGCAAATTAATGAAATTTTAATTTTGGTCACATTTTTTCAGTTTGAACTGGCTTCAAAACTGCAGCTTCGCAAGTTTGGAGTAACTACAAAGTTTTGATTTCAGATCTCTTTCGACTGATGGCTGTTAGAAAATAATACGAAAACAAAAACCATTTTCAAATTCAAGCTATTCTAGTTAGGCTTATGGTATTATGATCAAGTGATTAAAAAGATAATTATAACAATCCAAATAATGTATATACAAAATATATAAATATACAATATAGTGCAAATAATTTAAATAAATTATTCATAAATTTTGATTGATCTAAAATTTTATTGTTTGGTTTTGTAGCAATTTAAATTAAGCAATTCCATCAAAAATATTTTTTTTTCACAAATACATCTTTGCCGTTTTGTCATTCACGTATCTTACCTAGTCTTTTTATAAAATTTAATTTATTTATTTATTTATTTATTTATTACCAACTTATACATAACTGGTTACATTAAATAAGAAATTTAATAAAATTAGATAATGTAAAGATTACAAAGATTACCAATAATTACCAAAGATTACCAATAATTCAAAAGAAGCTTCGACATTAATTCCTTAAATGCATTTCTAGACAGATTAAAGTCAAAAGCCGGCCGTACTTTATTAAAGGAAGCAGAAGAATGATAAACCGGCTCACATTTACCGTAGTTTTGCCTACAAAACGGCAACTTAATTTGGAAATCTTTATCGCGCAGCACACGTAATGGAGTATATATATCAAGCAAACTCAAAATTTCCGAACAATCGATTTTAGACACCAATAAATCTCGAACAAACATTGCACTAATTTCAATTCTACGAATAAATAGCGGCTCCATATTTATTAATTTACATCTACCTCGATACGCTGGGAGTATGAAAGCAGGTACATTCGCATCTCTAGGCAACCTTCGTAGTGCGTACATTAAAAATCGCTTCTGAACCCTTTCTATGCGATCTGAATAGTTAATATAAAACGGATTCCATATTACAACACCATATTCCAACAATGAACGAACAAAAGAGACATATAAAGTTTTAATCACGTAAGGATCATGAAAATCCTTAGCAAACCTTTTAACAAATCCAAGCATAGAATTCGCTTTAGAAATGCAACCTTCAACATGTTTATGGAACGATAAATTCGAAGTAAAGGTTATACCTAAATCTTTAAAAGAATCAACAGTTTCAATACTACAACCATCAAAGAAGTAATCGTAACTAGTGGGTAAGACTACGCGGGTGAAACACATTGTTTTGCATTTGGAGATGTTTAGAATCAAATTATGCGATGTACACCAAGCCTTGAAGTTTGTCAGGTCAGACTGAAAGTCAAGTGCATCATTGGCGCAAGAAATAGTTTTGAAGATTTTTATATCGTCCGCATAAATGAGAATGTCGGAATGACTTAGACAGTTGACCACATCGTTTACGAAAAGAATGAAGAGCATGGGACCCAAATGGCTGCCTTGAGTGACTCCTGAAGAAACATCAATCACTCTTGAAGTGAAGCTGCCAATTTTCACAAATTGAGTTCTAGATTTTAGATAAGATCTAATCCAATCAACTGGCAAGTAGTTACAATTCAATGAAATAAGTTTCCGCAACAGCAAGTCATGATCGATCTTGTCAAAAGCCTTACAAAAATCAGTGTAAACGACCTGCACAATATTACCATTTAATAGAGCCCTTGAAATACAATTAGTAAACAAAACTAAATTAGTAATAGTTGACCTACCAGGGAAAAATCCATGCTGTTTGGAAGAAATGAAAGTCTTAACATGAAAGAATAATTGATCTTTAACTAGTTTCTCAAAAAGCTTTGGTAAAACTGAAAGAATACAAATACCTCTATAGTTCTCGACATCGCTTCGAGATCCGGATTTGAAAATCGGCTTAATAAGTGAGCGTTTCCATGCAATAGGAAAGCAACCCTCAGCGAGACTTTTATTAAATAGTACGGAGATATGGGAAGAAATTACCTTACCGGTTAATTTTAGAAAAATGGGTGGAATGGAATCGAAACCGGCACTTTGGTTAATATCAATATTAGACAATTCGGATAAAATAGTATCCACTTCCAGACGAAACATTGAAAACTTAGAATTACTTGCAACATTACTGAAATTACCAAGATTTGATTTCGAACTATATACACTCTGAAAGAAATCAGCAAATAAATTACAAGTATCCTGTATGTTATCACAGGAACGGTCGTTCAAATACATCGTAGAAGGGTAACCATTAGACTTACTTTTGTAGTTAACAAAATGCCAAAAATTATTTGGCTTCGATTTAATTAATAATTCAATTTCCAGAATATAACAGCTGTAAAGAAATCGGTTTAGACATATATACTTCTTACGTAATACATCAAACGAGTTGTAATTAACAACATTAGGATGCAATTTATATTTCTTGTGAGCCTTGTCCTTTCTATTTTTTAGATTTATCAACTCATTATTATACCACGGTTCCTTCTTAACGCTAAAAGCTTTCAGTCTAGGGATAAATTTCTCAATACCTAGATTAATAATTCTATAAAATTCAATTAACATGTCATCAATACTATTACAAGCATAAAAAAACGACCAATCATACGTATCCAGAAATGCATTTAAAGAATTGTAATCGCCCTTTATAAAGTTGTAAGTCCATGAATTAACATTTTCATCGACTAACTCGCAACATTCAAACATAACTGAAATATTCAGTGGAGAGTGGAAAATACTAGACGATCCAGCCAAATCCTCACACGTCGATACGGTCATCTCATGATCAAATGGTACAAAAGCCAGATCCAACACATTACCACTATTATTCGTAACACTGTTACATTGCTTTAACCCCAACGAAAATATTTCCGAGATGAAGTTTCCATTTCATCGTTCATGTTAATAGGAGTCAAATTGTGATCAACATACTCCCACACAATATCCGGAATGTTAAAATCTTCAAAAATAAATAGATCCTCCGGCTGAAGAATTGGAGCAATATTTGATTTGACAGTGTCCACAAACCTTTGATAAACTGGCATACTCGAATGGCAGGGTATATATGTAACACAGATGATCAGCGAATATGAATGGAATTGTATACGTACAGCAACAATTTCGGCAACGCAATTAGCCAACGTTATCAGACTGGATGAATATTTGTTAGAGACTGCGACTACAATACCGCCACCCTTTTCGTAAATGTCCCTTTGCAGAAGCCTGTCCCTCCGGAAAACAGCATAAGATGACGGAAAATACTCCTCAGTTTTAAAATGGATTGTTAACCACGTTTCAACAATGCAAATAACATCAAAGTCTTCCTCTAAAATTGACAAATACAGAGATTTTGATTTGGCTCTGATACTATTTGAATTATGGATGATACTGATACTATTTGAATTATATTATATTTAAGAATGACCGCGGCTGGGGAACTGCTTCACTACTACGAAGAGTAAACAATGGTGTCTTCAGTAACGGGGAAGTTACTTTAGATGTTGAAACACGGTCCCTGTCCGGTTTTTTGCTATGCGTGGATAATTAGTAAATGGCCGGATTATTACACCAGGAGGCCAAGCATTGGAGTTATTTAGCAGGTCGAAATGGGGCTCCTTCAACCCAATTTTAAAGGAAACGAACGTGAGTGAACTGTCCAATATGCGGTCTTTGGAGAGTAACAGTTTACAATTAATTTCCTCAGGTGAGCAATTTTTCAGTTTTTCACAGATGTAGTTAACAATCAGATCAGATGAGACGGATGGATCAATACGACTGATATATAAATATTTCTTATCAGGTATAGAAACAGTTTTAATCGAATTGACAGGTGTGCCTGTCCCTACGACAACTTGCGCTAACCTCGGCGATTCGCAGTTAACGGAGTTGGAGCCAGACTCTACAACTTTTGACAAAAATGGTTTAGTGGCGTTATCGTCACCCAACTTATTTATCAAGGTATTGATCAATTTGCAGTTTTCAGCAACCTCCGTTTCAATCTTCTTTAATTCTAAATTTTCAGCGGCTTTATCTACAATGACGTCAATTTTCTTCAGAATCCTGGACATGTTGTCATTCGCGAATAGAAGTATTTTATGTCGAATAGAAGTTATTTTCCGTTCTGCTTATACATAATTAAACGTGATGAAAGATACCGTTCATGAACCAAAAATAATTATATTTTCAAAACATGAATATAAGTTGATATTCTCGTTTTTCAAAATTGAGGGGGGGGGGGGGGCTTCAGTAGACGAAAAAGAAGGGACGCAACAACCACAACGTCAATCAACATGCTATGGTTAATACAAATTTGAATGACAGCATGAGAATACGCAGAAGTAAAGTCATGATGATGGAATGCAATCTCGCCCTCCCCCTCTCATGCATGATAATTGTTTGCAGCCAATTTTTCAATTGATGAGCCAATGGATGTTAATTAACACAGCGATTTCAAATTCCAATTTACAACTCAAGAATTTATAATTTATTAACAATAAATTTATAATTTTTTACGATATGTATCTCAAATCGAAGTGAAATTTTTCTTATAATTTTCTAAGTAGCCGCGAAAAGGCCATACAAATTAAAACAGTGGCAAATCACTCCATACTTAAACTGTTAAATTTACAAGAAAGAAAATAATATTAAAAAGGAGATGGCAGTGTGATCAACAAATACCCGTAAAATAAATATCGATAGCTTTAACCGGTTCATCGATTGAATGACAAAATTTTATAAGCAAAGTGACTGTCAACGGAGTGATAATATCTGTTGCTTTCCAATCGACCAACCGCAAGCACCCGCTAGCAAACCGCTAGTAGAAAGGTTTTTGTCTTCGCTCAATGAACTACTCGTAACTACTCTTGTTATTTTTCACGAGCAGTTAGAAGCAGTTACGCATAATTTCGCCGCTAGACGGTTGAGTGTAGAACCGCTTGATAAACCGCTTTTTTATGTTAAAAATATTTATTTTTGTTGTGTCAAAAATAAAAATTTTTCTATCGCATTTATCAACACGTTAAAACGTCGTTAAAAAAAATTTAATCGGAAGTAAATATATAATATTACTGGATATTTGATAAATTATACTCTTGTGTACTTTTCTATTGTACGTTTTACGTTAACTATTGTGTGTAATATTCCTGCCTGTTTCTATAAATATGAATTAAATCCTTAGTTTCGGCGAATGTCCATTTTTTTTTCTTCTCATTGGCTTTCAGTTTTATTTTTAATAGTTCGTCGCACCAAAGTTTTGACACCAATTGCAAAACATATACGATTTATAGGGTGTTTTTACTCAAGTCATCTATTTTAATCGTTCCAATCGACCATAGCAAGGATAAAACCTTTCTACTAACGGTTTGCTAGCGGGTGCTTGCGGTTGCGAATGGAACACGCCTTGCCTGCAAATCGGCGCATAATTTTTTTTGTGTAATTAAACTGTGTACACCTGGTACGTGACACGCTAATTTTCTTTTTCGTGTTAGTTTTTTTCATTTGTATGTAAAAAAATTACAACACACAGGGAATCACACCAAAAACACGTGTCATGCAGGCAAACTTGCATATACACACATACACGAAGCAATACCACCCCACCTATGCCAACATGGATTCAGCATCTTTCATCGCCATTATCACACCAGCCGACACAATAATATCGTCGCCACCATACATCATCACCGCAAACACCTAAACGTAAGCAGCAACACTATCATAACCACCATTACCGCTGTCGCAGTTAGCTTGGACAGTGGTAACATCACCACTGTCACCACCATCGCCGTCATCACACCACCTGACATTGGCAGCAACGACATCCTCATCGCCACCGTTATTCAGCATCTGGTGATTGCAGTCATAAGGGGAGCGGTAAGTATCGGCAGCATTTCTACCATCTCACCAGCTGGCAGCATCATTATCATCATCATCACTATCATGACTAATACAACGACAGCGCCAACACCAACGCAGCCATTACCGTCATTCCAGCAATAACACTTCACATCACCACATAATTTTTTTTAATATAATATTTGTAAATTTTTCACCATAATATTTTTTCCGGTTTCAGTTTTTCTTTCTTTTTCTTTTTTTTTGCAATAAAAATTTTATAGTGTTTCATTCAAAATGGCTCCATAAAATGATATACGGCAAAACGTCCACCCAGCCATTCCTCACCGCCATTTATACGGCCACAGTCGAAACTCACTTCGACTGTCCCACCCCTCACGAGAAAGTCGTGAGTCACGTCGACTTTCTCCGGCCACAGTCGATTCCGGGACTGGCCTCAAATCGGCCACTGCCAACACCTTTTGGCAGGCTCCAAAGCTGACTCCAGACTTCATTCACTTTCTGGTCTGGCATGTCACAGGTGTATCGTGACATGGAAACTCGGTCGATTCTTTACTTCCTTGTATTATTTATTTATTTATTTATATTGGCACACTCTATTTTACGCATTGGCGCTCATTCATAATAAAGTGTACAAACCAAAAAAAAAATATAAAAAATCCTCGTCTACTCCACGGCCAGCTAATACAGCCTCTATGTAAGTCCATCCCCAACTGGAATTTCATTTGGAAGACTCCTTTATTCTAAAAGCTCTGTATATACTTTAATCATCCGATTTTTGTATTATCGTGAAATGTTTCTCCTAGATAAATTGCGGTTAGGCATATTATCAGACATCTTAAATACAGCTCTCCAAACCGACCATGTTTCGCAGGAAGGGTAAAAGCGGCTCACTCATGCGTGCTCCGCAATAATCCATCACCCACATACATTGGCTTCTGAGTTCACGCCGCTACCCATGCAACCACTGTACTACTTCTACTATCTCTTCCACATGAAGAGACAACACGAACACAAAACAAACTTAATTCGTATTTTATTTGACCTAGGAATTGAAATTGGAATTCAAATTTGGTCAAATAAAATAGCCATGGAATTCAATGTTTGGAATTCGATTGGTTTTCAAAGGTTGGCAATATTTTGAATTTTTTTGTGACGAAATACATTTTTTTCACGAATATTAGTATGTGAGTTTTTTACATTTAGCGTATGTAATAAATATTTTTTATACTTTTAGGCCGTTAGTGAATGTGTTAAAAACTAGTTAAAAATGAAAATTCTTACAGCTAAAATTACATTTTTTTATATTCACCACAAAAAAATTTAACGTGGTAGAGACCGTATATAAATTTTGACAAGTGATGTTAAAAAATCATAACCTAAAAAAATTTAGTACATACATGTGATGCGACAATTTAATTTTCAATTTTCATAACCTTAAATTTTGCCTTAAGCTGGATATCAGTATTGAGTATTAAAAAAAAGTGTACAAACAATTATGGATAACCAAATAGCGAAAAAATCAAAAAATGTGCGACGGGCGGTTGAAAAGCCACTCGCAATATGTAAATATAAATATTTTTATTTTAATTTGTTCATAAAAATACAAATAAGTTTATCTTTTTTATCAGGGACTTACGCGGAAAGAATGATTCTCATCACTACAAGAATCCAGTTTGATGATATGTTCACGTCAAAAGATGCTTATATTAGCGCTGGATGGAGGTAATACTCAATTAAAATTTATTATTTTATGCTTATTGTTTATATATTAAATCATATTGCCTATACAGAAAAGTCGTAGAAGTTTGTGCCAATAAATTGTGTCGAGACAAAAATTTCTTGAACTGCAAGAAGCAGTGGTCGGGGTTGATTAGGAAATATAAGGTTGGTATCGATTTCATTTATTGTATGTAATGCAATAACCTAACTTAAAATTTAATTTACAGAGCTTTTTTAAAATTAACACCGGCGAAGGTGCTGGAGACGAAGCGCCGGACGAGCAACAAAACAAAGAAGATTGGCCGTATTATGAAGCCATTCATAAATATGCGGTCCAAAAACATAACTTTCATCCGCCTTATTTGTTGGATAGCACCGGTTGGGGTTATTCAAAACCAGAGGCCCGCAATCCAGGCACCAACACCAACCCCATCAGCACCAACCGTACCAACACCAGCCGAAAGCCCAACGGCATCTACATCTGGCTCATGACTATCAGCGTCTAGCAGGTTCTCGGTCACTGGATCTCAAATCCAGTACCTCGTTAATCGCGAAAAGAGAAACAAGAGGATGGAGAAGAAAATTAGCAATCTTCTCTGTGTGTTTGGCCAAATGGTCAAACAGGAGTACCCCAATATAAACGTAGATAGTTTGCTAATTTCTTCCGAATCCGATTCAGATTGACGATTTTTTGGTGATGGGTAAATTAAATAAAGTGCTGTGAATTAAATTTTTTGTTTAATAAAGTTTTATATTATTAAAAATTTTGTGTTTTTTTCAAAATAATTGTCCTAATAGACTGTTACGGAAAACAATTGCTTCCGCAGAATCTCTTTCATAAGCAATGTTCCCGTCATTCACTGCAAAATTTGATACTTCTGCCATTAAATCTTCTTCGAGTCCTGACCCAATATCTCCTCCAGTCATAAATATTGTGGAGCACGCAAGCAGCAAATATGGTTTTGGTGCAATTTTCTAGTTTCAGCTCCAGCGATTCCCTGGAGATGTTGAAAATATAGCGCCATCTCATTTTCATAATCCCAAACGCACATTCTATTACATTGCGCGCTCGGCTATGCGCTGTATTAAATTGTTTTCATCTTCAGATGCATTTTTGAACGGTGTTATGACAGCGAAAGGGCTCAACGGACACGGGTAACCACTGTCACCTAATAACTAAACATTGTTATTTGTGTAGTTTCCATTTGTGTATAATGGGCTATTTTTAAATACTCGAGTGTCATGTACGGATCCTGGAAATCCGACAAACACATCATTAAATAAATGGTTGCTATCAACCACGGCTTGGCACTGAATAGAGTAAAAACTTTTGTAATTTAAATACTCGTCGTGCTGGGCATTTGATTCTAATATGGCATCCGTCAATAGCACCGATAGCATTACCAAAAATTCCCAATTTTGATCTGGTATAAAATTTATCCCCGATTTCCTCCCTGTCGGTTAATGATGGTGGTTTAATAATATTCCACATATGTTGAACGAAATAAGTTAGCATCTTATGTATTATAGATTTTACTGTAAAACTATGTGGAAAAATATTATAGATATGCATATAGTTTTATTAAATAAGCGCATATGATTTATGTACTTACGGACTGATACCAATGAAGCCACCGCCTACCCGATAACTGCACCCTGCCGCCATCCAGTACAGAAATACGATAAGTTCATATTCCTTACCCCAGCCTTGTTGCTTGTCGGGCATTAATTCAACTATCTTCCTAAAGCTAGTTGCGTTAATTCGCAAGTGCTTCTGGATAATGATTTCATTGCCATTTAATATTTCGGTCACATCACCCGATGTGCAGCGTAGTCTATAGTATTCTAAGGGCTAGAATAAAACAAATACATATATATATATATATATTAACCAACAAAAATTATAAATATTTTTATTATAAAAGTTTATACGTACTTCTCTCAATTTCCTTCTGTACTGACAAATTAAAGCCTCATTATTATTATATTTTTTATAATATAACAAAATTAATAAAATAATTGGAATATATTTTTTACCAATGCGATTCATTTTGCTTGATTTTGTTTGATTTGAAAATGTCAAAAGTTTAACTATTTCACAAAGCAAATTGTTAAAAATATTTCACCTCGATTATTTATTTTCACCAAATTTTTAACTAAAATATTTTTAACACATTCACTAACGGCCTTATAATATTTTTAACACATTCACTAACGGCCTTAATTGCCAAATAAATAGTCAAAATAATATTAAATTTCACAAAGCCAACCTATAGAACTAAAAAAAATGTGGTCAAGCGCACCCAGCATAAAGTAGGCAAACTAAACGATTAATTCGATATTGAATTCGGGCAATTTAGCAGGAATTCGACGAATTCCTACCGAGGAATTTAATTAGTTCTTTGTTTGGCAGTCTGATCTCGACTTTTAACAAGGCTACATGCTGCCAACATCGCGCGGTGATAAAAAAATAAAATTAAAAATTGTGCAAGATAATTAAATAAAATTTATAATAAAAATAATTAATTAATTAAATAAAAATAAATTTAATTAAAATAAAATAAATTGAATGAAAAATTAAACATTTTTAATTAAACAAAATTGTATTTAAAATTATTTATTTGTGTACGCTATAGCTTTATTTAGGTGCTTGTAACCAATGCGATTCTGTCATAACTAATCTACCGTTCTTGTTTTACTTTATTTTCTGTTGTAAATCCAATATTCACTCCATTGCATTACCCAAATCAAAGTTATGTTTGGTCAAGAACATGTTTTACCAATGCTGATATATACGTACTATATTCCTACTTTTTTTTTTAAATGTTAGTATGGTTGGGTGGAACGCGAGACAAATTTGTACTAACCATAGCAAATGTTGCTTGGCGTTGTCGTTGAAGTTGTTGCGTCTCTTCTTTCTTGTCTACTACTCTTTTTTGTCATTCTCTACAATTTCTTGTATAACAAAAATTAAAAATCAAAGTAAAGAATAATAAAAAAAGAAATTTCGACAGTTTAAATTAATTACGAATTTGTCGAAAAATTAATATGGCCTCTAGAATATTAGGACTCTTAGTTCTGTTGATTTTTTTCCACTTTCTCCAACCTTTTCGATTTCTCTGAGTCATCTAGAAATTTTTCGAATTCATCTTTTTCAGCTTTTTCATCTTTAACAGGAATTTCTTGTTGCTTAATAGATGAAGATCACGGCTGGTCACTATGATTGTGAGCTTTTCGATAACACGTGAAAATCATTTTAAACGATTACCAAATTACATAGCGCCGTCCTACCTCTATTTTGTTGATCATCACTTAATAATACTCTAACCTTGGGGTCAACATAAATTCCCGCCAATAATCTCTAGTTATGAAGTAGGAGAATATCTCTACGTATTAACGATGATTTTATTTTGTATTAAGAGATTTTTCCTAAATGAAACACTATACGGTAATACATTCTTTATATAATTGACCGGGGTCAAGTACGCTTGATTGAAGCCTTTTTGTACTAAGGTTACCCTTGCATGGTGCATTTTAGGAAATAAATTATTATATAAATTGCGGAGTCTGGGTCCGTCAGTATTTTTCGACTTCGACTTCGCCAAAATAGTCCGACTCCGCAGTCCTGGTATCTACAGGAAGTCATTCAATTCTCCCTTACAGAATATGCTGTCTTGCCTAATAGATGCCTCGTTAGATGTAAAATATAATTTAAAAATCCTCGAATCATGAATTTTACAGGGTTAAAGAAATACATCTATATTTTATCGGCATCACATATCTATCTCCTGCACTGTGATATATTATATATATATATATATATATATATATATATATATATATATATATATATATATATATATATATATATATATATATATATATATATATATATATATATATATATATATATATATATATATATATATATATATATATATATATATATATAATATATATATATATATATATATATATATATATATATATATATATATATATATATATATATATATATATATATATATATACAGCAAGCCCCCGTTATACGGACGCTCGCTTTACGGAATTTCGAATTTACGGCCAAAAGTAATTTGGTATCAAAATTCGTTATACGAACCAAAAATTTGTTTTTACGGATTATTTTTTTATTTTCTTTACGCTCCTTTTTCAACACACTCCATCTTTTTTTATTCATACCTACAAACATTTTAGTGTTGCAACATGTTATTAGTTTATTTTTCGGGGAATTCCCACATCGCAACCTGCGAGTAAATTACATACATACATATATGTATGTATTTTCAACTAGTAGAGTTTGTTTTGCGGTGTAGCGAAGTAATGATTTGTTTTTGCTCTATAAATATTTTTTATTTGTTAACGAAAGTACAGTACATATTTTAATTTTATCAATAAGTCAGAAAAGCGTGCAGGAAGTGTAGATGAATCAAAATGCGTCAAAAAAATTCGAAAATCGGTAATTTTAGAAGTTAAATTAGATGTCTTACGACGATTCGATGCCGGCGAGAAAAATAACTAAATTGCCAAGTCTTTAGGTCTCGCCTCTTTAACTGTGGGTACGATTAAAGATAATAGGCATACAATATTGTCCAGTGCACAACGTGTCACACCGCTAACGGCTAAACATGTGTCACGCCAAAGAAGTAAAGTGATGGAAGAAATGGAACGGTTGTTGAGTGTATGGATAGACCACCAATCTCAAAGAAACGTGCCAATATCTACTTTAATCATCCAACAAAAGGCTAGGACCCTTTACGAAGATCTAGTGGCTAAACACGGAGAATCTTCGCAGTCTGAACCATTCCTAGCTAGCAAAGGCTGGTTTGATCGGTTCAAAAAACGACATTCGCTTCATAATTTAAAAATAACAGGTGAAGCAGCTAGTTCAGACGCTGAAGCGGTCAAATTGTTTCCAGAGGAGCTTAAGAAAATTATCACAATTGGTGGTTACACCCCACAGCAAGTGTATAATGTTGGTGAGACAGGCCTTTTTTGGAAAAGAATGCCATCTAGGACATTCATTTCGAAAGAAGAAAAAACAGCTTCAGGGTTTAAAGCGGCCAAAGATCGCATTACGATTTTATTGGGGGGGGGGGGGGGAATGCTGCTGGTGATCATAAGTTAAAGCCACTATTAATTTATCATGCAGAGAACCCACGGGCATTCAAAGGCATCAACAAATCAACACTTGATGTAATCTGGCGCTCAAATCAGTGACAAAATTTAACGGTGAGCAAAACATTGCAAATAAAGCCTTACTTATCGTTGACAATGCACCAAGTCATAAATTGACCAAGGTACCCTGATCACATTAAAGTTATTTTCCTACCACCAAACTACGCCTTTACTGCAACCTATGGACCAGGGTGTTATTGCAAATTTTAAGGCTTATTACCTGCTTTGAGTCTTTCGAACTCTGATTGAGTCTATTGACGGTCCAAATCAAGGAACAATTAAGGAATTTTGGAAAAAATTTAACATAATGAACGCAATTGACAACATAATTAAATCGTGGGATGAAGTGAATGAAACTGCGATGAATGGTGTATGGATTAAATTATGGTCGGAGTGCGTTCACGTGGTCAGAGTGCGTTCACGATCCCTTATCAACGAGCTCTCAACTGTTAATAAACAATGTGGAAATACAAAACGAAATCGTTGCTATTGCACATGAAGCGGGGATGAATGAAGTAGATACCGAAGATGTAACTGAGCTACTACAATGTAGCGACGAAGATCTTTCTAATGAAGAATTGTTGATGGCGCTTCAAGGATGTGCTGATCAGGAAAACGCAGAAGTTCATTACGAAAATCCACGGATTTTGACAACCCAAAAAATGTCCAAAGCATTCTCGTTAATTGAAGAAGCCATAGATATTTTTGTTGAAAACGATCCATTAGAAGAAAGAAGCCTCAAAGTAAAAAGGCAGATTCAGAATGCCGTTCTTTCCTACAAGGAGTTATATAACGAAAAAAGTAAACCCAAACAAACTTCGTTGGCGTCTTATTTTTCTGTGTCAGGTAATGAAGCCCAAATGAAAGAAAATGAGGAAGATTGTGGAAACCCACCAGTATCCAAAAACTCCGACAACAAACAATCCAAGACAAATAAGCCGGAAAAACAGACACCATTAATGAGATATTTTTCAAAGCCAGCAGTTGCAGCTCCTAGCCTTGATGAACGTGTGGATTTAACTTTAGAAAGCTCCGTCGAATGATGAAAATTGACGCAATATTTTAATAATTTAAAATGAAAATGTGACATGGGAAATTAAACGGAAATTAATTTACATATAATTTATGTAATTTTTTATTGAATTGTTTTTTATATTTGAATAAATAAACCTATCTTTTTGTTAAACAGGGACGTGTTTTCTATTTTTTTTATGGTAATTAATGTTTTGATGTTAAATAAAAGTATGTTTCGTTTAACGAAATTTTTAAATACGTATCTTAGAATTTGTAGTAGAGTTCTATACTAAATTTGGTTTCGCTTTACGGATATTTTGGTTTGATAACGGATCGGTTTACGGATTTTCGCTTTACGGCCAGTTGGTGTAGAACGCATCATGTCCGTATAGCGGGGGCTTGCTGTATATATATATATTAATCAGTGACGGTTTACTTATGTGTAACGAATTTTGGTGTTGGTTTTCTAATGTATAAATAACATCCGTCGATACACTTTCTAATTTTATATTATACATTACAAAAACTCTAAATATTTAATATAAATATGAGCAATATTTATTTAAATATAGTTTATTACAAAAAAAAAAAAAAAAAAAATTTAAATTCAATTCAGGATTTTATACATTGACCCCATTGTTTAATTGACCTTTGTCAAATTTTAAAATCGAATTTTAATCAACTTACTATCAATTATAATACCAAATTAATAAAACCTTAAACGCTTTTACTTCTTTTTGTACCTGAAAAATTAAAAAATTTAATTAAAACATGATATTTTACCTGCAGCTTGTAGTCTTATACATTACATGCATCTGATCAACAAAAAGTGCCCTTTTGGTCAGCCTTATAGATGGACTTTAAATGTAAAACATCAAACATTAGAGTCGCCATCTATGAAATGAAACTCAATTGCATTTTTTTCCAGTCGTAAATAGCTTTTTAAGAATCGATAAATCCAAAAATTAAATAGCTATAATTGAAACATTCAGGCACTGTGCCAAGCACTGTATATATTTTTCGCAATTTATAATTGGCTCTAGCTGGCAAAAACAATATGTGGTTACATACAACACATATGAAAATATTGTCTATTTAACTTTAGGTAATATGATATTTATGTTAAAATTGTAACATTTCCAAATCCAATAACAAATGATAATTCAACACAGTAGATTTTAACCTATAACGACCACCAAGGGACCGAGAAATTTCGTCGTTATCTTCGGAATATCGTTATATCCGTAATTGCTATAAATGAAATCTAGTGTATGTAATGTAAAGTAATTTTTGTATATCAAATTGCCAAACATTGTACTTTAGCTTAATTTAATTTCCGGTCTCAAAAGTCAAAAACGTAATAATACTTTTCTGAAAAGGAAGACGATGTTCAGTATTAGTAAAAGTGAGGTCAATCTGCCAAAAAATCGAGATTTGAAATCGAGCAAATATTTACACACAAAAACATTCGTTTGACAACGGATTGCTTTTTTTGGTGAATCGAAACCGGCTTAAATCAAGTAGATGCTTCACAGACATTATAACCGAATTATTGTTTTTCCCCTTGTTATTCAAGAAAATTTTTTTTCTGTGAATGAGGTTTTATGAGTTCAGAGAATTTTTAATAAGTAAGAAAACTTTTCTTTTTTAATTTTAAACATTTTTCAAATAAATGCATCTGTGTTTTTTTATATAAACAATGTCCAAATATTTTGAGCGTTAATAAAAAATGGTCTTGACGATAACTCGAAAAGTCGAAAATTTGGGCAAGTGATAATCGTATGATTAAAATAAAATTTGATCTATAGTAAGTTTCAAAAATATGCAATATATATGTTATACAGAGATGGCACCAAAAAATATGTTGTATCCAAATTGTAGAGGTGAATTGGGTGAACCGCTACATGAGCAAGCGGAAGGGCCGCAGGATCCACTGATATATGGCAGCGTTCTTTTGTATGATTGACAGGCAATTTCACTATTCGTTTATCTTTGCTAGACCAGAAAAAGGTGTGAAAGTCGGTTTGTACACGGTGAGAAACAAACAACAAAGTCTCTTCTAATCACATTTTTTTATTTAGGTGTAATTATCTAAAGTTATAGGCAAATAAAAGCTTTGAGAAAATCAATTTCGTGGAAACAATTATTTTATTATTTTACAAGATGTAAAATTAGTCTTATCTAAAGTAATTATAGCTTTGATGAAATATATGTAAGAAGAAAATAAAAACGTTGCTAAGCTATTCCAGGAAACTTTATTTTACACATATGAATAAGAACGTTAAGCTAACCCAATAGTTGGTTTTTATCCACCGAAGGCTTTACTATTCTTTAAAGAACCCGTTTTATACTCGTAATTTCCGCACAACAACGTACATACATCCATAACAAGTTCAAATCATGTTCGCTAAAAGTTTCAAGCAACTTTCTGTTTTTCATTTTCGCAATAAATTTTCCCCTTTTTTTTGTTTTTGTTTTATTGTATAATCAATTTTCACTTAACACATCAAAATTCCAGATGTGTCCCAAACTTTTTTTGTTTGCACCAAAATAATAAAAATAACGAGTCATTTATAAAATGAGATCGACAAAAACTGATATGGCATTTGAAGCAAAACACATCCAAACTAAACTAAGTGACGAAGAAAAAAAAAATATTCAATAAAAAATGAAAATTGGGGTGCTCCCATCTCGGAATACTGAACATCAACAATAACAACAACAAAAAACAACAATTTTCATTTATTTTAATCAACTAAACATAAAGCTTTTATCCTTTCTTTTCTGTTATCCGAAATGTCAATCAATGTTACGGTTATAAATATTACAGTGGAAAAATGAAAATTTGACCCAAAAAATAAAATTAAACAAAAAAAAAAAAAAAAAAACGCAAAAGTCTTTTTACGAACCAAAAAATGTATGTAACTGAAATTGATGATGTTGTGATGTTTGATTGTATCTACTGCTACAGTAGTATATGGTATATTTTGGTGTTTTTGAAATGAATATGTTCAGTTCATTGTGTGGGGATTATCTAATTATATGCGGTACCAATAATTAAAAACAAAATCATTCACCCCACGCTACCATCATTTAGGGTAAATAGGCGCAAAGTGTTAACACCAGAGATAAAAATATTATAACTTTCCAAACCCTGGTGTGACTGCTGAATAAATTGAATGAAATGAGTCAAAACAATAGAATATATGGAAAAATCTCAGTGTTTATATCCTCTTCTCTCGTTATGAGCAAAAAAAAAGGGATGAAAATTTTCCAAAAAAACAAAAAAATAAAATAAAAACAATTATGGTTGTCATTTGTATTTTTTGGGAACAAAACAAAATACAAGATTTATTTATAGTATTTTATTGTCACCAAGATGGAAAATTAATTAAAATATTTAAGAGAGAATTTATTTGTTTTTCCATTTTACTGGATTTTTGTGTAAATATTCTGTTTGTGTGTGCATAGTGTATATATTGTAATATAGAGGAGATTGGATTGTTTTGTGTTGGAAATTAATTTGTATATGCATTTAATTATTATATGATATTATCTATTATAATCTTGTGAATTTATATGGGGAGACTATCTATTACACTCTTGGTAGTGGGATATAACATTTTTTTGGCTTTGTTTGAGGGGGCCGATGAATACGATAAAGTAACACATAAAGCTATGTATACATATTGTCTATTGTTTTGAAAATTAACAATATTCTATTTAATTTTACGGTGTGATATGGTATGTCGTAAATAGGTATGTATTACAATTACCTTGGGTTATGGTTTAAAATTTGATATCTTGTTATTAAGAGTGTTATCACTTTGATTGATGTGCAGTGATTTTTAGTTTTGAAAATAATATTCAGATATTCTCAAATTAAATAAACGAGCAATGAATGTAAATATTTTTCTTTTTTTCAGAAGTCAACTCTAACATTGATTAAAACGAATTTTTAAAATATTGGTTTAGGGTCCTTTTTTGTTTTAAAAAACTTTATTACCGCTTTAGCTTTCGATTCCTAATCGGAATCATTCTCAAAGGGTTATGATAAACTTATATCAAAATTGTTTCTTTTATCCAAATTTTAATTTTGCAAAGCTACCTTAATAAAACCATTTATCATAGAAACGCTTAGCCTAGACAATTTGTTATTTAATTAATTTGTACTCTAATGCTTTCCATGTAAAATGATTGTACATTTTAGAATCAAAAATATATTGTACGAGGCAAAAAAAACTTAGATAAACAAATCATACGAATTACCAATATATGCAAAATCTTCTACAATGTTGATAGAATTTGTACTTGCTTTAATGTGCAACATTTTTAAAATCGATCTGTTTTTAAAATTTTTTTGCTTTTCGAGAATTTTGACGTCTGTAAACTGATGTTGGTATCTTTCAAATGCTGTGAAAGTTCACTAATGTTTGAATTTAATTTATATTTGGATTTCCGCCTTTATTGTGTTGATAAATCCGTTTTTCTAAAAACTGCTTTGACTCCTCTATGTATGTTGCGTTGCAACTGCAACATTTCATGCAACAAAGTTATTTCATCTTTCATTTTTGAAAAAATTTGTCATTTAAATTTGTGACTGCACGTCCTACAATTTTAAAATTATAATTTCTAAAAACATGTTTTATTTTTTCATAAATATTTTTAATATATGAAATGGCCAAATAATGTGTGGTTTTAAGTTCGGACTTGCAATTCAGGATTTGTGTGAAAATTTCTTTGTTTACAAAATATGTTATTAATTAATTTTTCCGTTTATTGATTTTCAATTAATGTATGTTTTCGAATTTTTAGATTGTTATGGTGGAATTTATTATCAGAAAGCTTTAGAAATCTTCGGGTCAAAATTTGTTTTATAGTGTTAATTTTGTAAGTGGTGGGAAGCCAAAAATTACAATTTAGATACCTACCAGACGAAGTAGTTTTATGATACCAATCACAAGAAATTTGGCCGTTTCATTCATGAATCAAAAGAATATCCAAAAAAGGAATTTTGTTCTGTTATATATATATGGAATTAAAAATGACGTTTATTTTACGTAATTTAAAATACTGTATTCAATTGGTGTTAAATTTTATGAATTTGTACTCCTTTTGAAATTTGTTAAAATGTTTATGAAATTTTTCCGAATATTAATGCGATCATTATCATTTAAACCGAATTGCACACCAATCGTTGGTGGACAAAATTTATTTCCTAAACTTAAAACGAATTTGACGTGAAACGGAAGATCGATGTTAGAAAAATTTAGAAAAGTGTTAGAAGACAGAACCCAAATATTATGGTGACAAGAGCTGACAAAGGGAATACTATGGTTTTAACATTACGAACAGATTATATGGATAAAATGAATCATTTATTAAGTGACACATCCACATACGTACAAATACCAAAAGATAATCCAACACCAATCCAAACAAAAATAAATTCTATAGTAAAAGAATGGGAACAATTTGGTAAGATAGATTTAGAGGCAAAGAAAATACTCTTGAGTTATACTCCAGTGATTCCAATATTATATGGCCTACCCAAAATCCATAAACCAATTTTACCGTATAGGACAATAATTGTAAGATCCATAGCACATCCCACATATTCTTTATCATCATTTTTAGGCAACATTCTGAAACCAAGTGTAGGGACAAAAAATTCTTTTATTGAAAATTCAAATTTCAAAAACAAAATCGGTAATGTAACTATCCCTCCCAATTTTTGGTTAATCTCTTTATATGTCACTTCCTTATTTACTAATGTCGATAACCAAATTGTAAAAAATATTGCTGGCCAAAATTGGAGAAACATAAAAAGAAATTCTAAGGACGTGCCCGATTTCTGTGCGAAATAATTTTTTTGTGATAAATTTGACATTAGTGAAATAATTTTCTCTTCCAAATTTGAAATAAGTTCATTTGCTGTCCGAATACTGAAATAATTTTGACATAATAAAATTGACATTTGGAAATACAACAAACTACAAATTGTACGTAGAAAGTTATTTAAAAGTGTTTATATAAAAATGATAGAGCCAGAATTTGATCCAAATATGGTATTATTTCTATTAATTTCGGGTTACATGTGTTTAATGAGAAGAACACGGAACTTTGCGCGACCTTTAATAATGGATCTCCTAAACTCCCAGGTACTTTTCACAACATCTGCATAGCTACGAATGACGACATACCATTATTATTATATGTTGATCTTCAGATTGATGAATCGAACGAAGAGGAGGTTGCTGATTCTCTGTTAGGAGATCAATAAACTGGAATTCTATTTAGAGAACAGCTTTTCCAAATGTTTTTAAATACTCAACAAAAAACGTTTTAATTTTATAGTAAATAAATTTTAATTCAATTTTATAATAAAAAAATATATAAAAAACAATTCAGTCTTATAATTTCAAAAAAAAAATAATCACACATATGTATGTAAACATATTTCAAAAAAATTCAATTCACAGTTTAATTTAATCACATATAATATAAACATAATAATTTTATTCCGAATCTGATGATTCGGAGGTTGATGGTTTTCTAAAAGGAACCCCAATGTGATTGGAAAACACTTCTAAGAAGCTAAAAAAACAATTTTTCTTTTTTTTTTTGCCTCTGACATTCTTTAAGGTAGGTTTCGTAAATTTCTCTGCTAGAACATGGATCTGCGCTATTCGTTTCGCTAGTTGTTGTTGACGATGAATATGCAGTCGTGCTGCTATCTTTAGACAAATGGACTGATGATGTGGTGATTTCTGGCTCAGCCGATGGTTGATGTGACTCCTCATTGCCAGTAAAACTATTTTGAGGGTTTCGCACATAAGCGCCACGTTTATTGTGCAACCCCAATGGCGGATTTAAAATGTGGCGGCCAGAACCATAGGAGTGGATTAGTTCAAAAAACTCCCAGTTCTCTGCGGTGTCTTCTCCATCTTCCGTCTGCACTCCTGTAGGCGGATTTATTAACTCTTGAAATTCAAACAAATTGGTTATATTTTGATATACATATATATACAGACAAAACAAAGTTTTATTATTACCTTATAATGTTTAAAGAGGTAGTTCCATTTTATTCGTAACTCCTCTGGGGTAAAATCCTTTAAGTCTGCAGTATTTCTAATAATTCTGAAATATTTTAGAACATTACAAAACAGTTCATTGTAATAAATTATTTAACTTACGCCCAATTTTCGTTTTGACGATAAAATTTTTGATTAAATAAATCCTCGTGTTGAATTCTGGCTTTGATCAGTTTTTTGATTTCATCGTTGTTCACTACAAAAAACATTAATTATTTCTTATTAACCTGCAAGACATATTAAAATGTTATTTACTTACTTCTCCTATATCGCCGTGAGTCACCCATAATTATTATTTAATTTATCAAACTTATTTATTTACACTAATTAATACAAAACTTAAATAAAATAAAATTAAATTATATGAAACATATTTTGTGTACTTCACCGGCACAGAAACAAGAATTATTACGGACATGTCAAAATTATAACACACCGCTGCTGTGATAATTTGGTTGCGTACAATTTATCACAAAAAAATTATTTCGCACAGAAATCGGACACGTGCTAAATCCAAATTAACAAAAATACAATTTTTTACAGCTTTGGATATACTTTTAAATACAGTAAAACTTCTGTAAAACGTTTTATTTTTAAAAAAAAAATTTGTTATTATTTATAAGAACATTTATAAAACACATCAAAAAATAATATATAATTTTTTTTTCCAAGAAGACTTTCTTATTGTGATATATTTATTTGTAATAATTATAATTTATAATTGTTTAATTTTAATTTTACAACAACCGTCTAAATCGTACCAAGTCAATATTGGTATCGAAGTCGAGTTCTAAAGATTGAGTTTGCTAAAGATATTATATCACTTTGAAACCACATTTCGAAAAACCCTTTTCAATGGTTATCGGGGAGACATTATTCCACGCTACCTTTACCTATTCAACGACATCAGCCAAAGTAATTTGTTTGATTAATTCGTCAACATTGTCGACAGTATCCATCTTCGCGATTAAATTGGTCAGCATTCTGCGCCGATAATGTAGTTAAAATTTTGGATGATGCCTTGATCAAGTGGTTGACTTAAACTCGTATAGTATTTGCAGGCAAAAATAATAATTTGATAGCTTTGAGCTGTAAGTCGGTCGAATGGCTGGCTGCATTGTCCAGGACTAATATAATTCTTCGTTTCTATTTGATCATTTTCTTATCAAATTTGTTTAACCACTCATCAAAAATAACACAGGTCATCCAAGCTGTTTTATTTGAGTGCCATTCCACTCCTAAATTATTCATATTCATATTTTTAAAACATCTTGACCTTTTGGACGTGTTGATTACAAGAGCTCGCTCTTTTTATCCAATCGCGTTTGTACACAACATTACAGTAATTCTATGTTGAGATTTTTTAGTGCCATGTGCATTGGTCCCTTTGGCTCGGAGAGATTTAGTTGACAACGCTCGATAAAAAGAGCTTGTTTCGATGAGGTTTTAAATATTATTGGATTCATAATTTGCTATCATTGATGGCAAACGTTGATACCAACTCGAAATAAGGTTACTATTTACTGAACTACTCTCGCCATTCAATGCTCTAACCACAATATTGTTTCTGACACAAAATTTATTGAGCCACCCGTTACTTGCTACAAAATTATCTTTTTTTTAATCTTTTCGCAAATTACAATACCTTTTCTTGTAGGATTGGCCCACTTACTGGTAAATTTCTTGCTCGCGCTCCCTCAAACCACGCCAAAGTTAATTCATTCTCTTGCTTAAAAAGTTGAAATGATTGCCGTTTTGTGTTTTCATTTGCATTCTTGTACCACTGTGCCTTTAATGCATCTTTGTTTTTCAAAATATTAGCGACCTGGGTTTTGCCACAACTAGTGATGTAAATGGTAATATTCTCATGGGTAATATCACCGGTAAAATAGGTAATTTTGGGTAATATTACCCAAAGTGTTGTTTCCGTGGTAATATCGGTAACATAAATTAAAAACATCCTATCGAATCAACTCAATTAATCTAATTGCAATAAGAGTTGTGACACCACTGGATTATATTTCTTTATGTACAATATTAATCTACTACACCATCTTTTGCTGCATAGTAAAATAATCTACTACATCATTTTCATTAGCTCTAGCAATATTCGTTTCTGGTGCTCCACTAAGCTTAACTTAAAATTCGGATTGGATCGATTTATTCAAGAAATTGCGACCGTCATAAGAAGTTCCTTCACGATACCAACTTTCTAATCCATTGTTAAGCCTTGAGTACCATCGCGTCGAAAAGCGAGTTTTAGCGCAAATTGCCGGCGCCTCTATACTGACGTTGCAGACGAATGCTTGGTCAAACATACGCAGGGACTCCATAACAAATTACGTCATCAATACACCCAAGCCCGTTTTCTACAAATCTACCCACACTAAGGAGAATCGTCATACGGCTAAGTGACTTTTCGAGGAAATTGAAGCGGTGTTGAAAGACGTTGGGGTTTATAATTTTATTGGGATTATTACTGATAATGGAGCAAATATAAAAGCGGGCCGAAAAATGGTTAAAAAAAAACTATTCTCATATTACTGAGTATGCATGCATCTGCCATGGACTCAACCTGCTCATTGTCGATATCTTCAGATTCAGTCTATCAACAGATTGAAATCTTCAGTCATACGGATGGTTTCGGAAATAAAAAACTCACATATTTTGCATGCTACCTTCAAGCGCATACAACGCGACCGCGAATCACAGTATATTGCACTTAAGCTGCCTGTACAAACGCGATGAAACACTTTTGCAATCTTTCTTTCAAGTTTGATTGAAACAAGATATGCCTTGAAGGCGCTGGCTATCGAAGACTAAGTGCAGTCAGTTATGAAGGCTTCTACGATATCCTCCATCCTAAGCGAAACGTTTTGGAAAAAAGTCGAAACTGTTCATTGTTTGCTTTCTCCGATTGCTAAATGGACATCTTTTTTTGAAAACGACAAGAAACCAGTTTTATCTAAAGTCGTGGACTCTTTTGTTAATACAAAACAATCTTTTGAACAAAATAAATGCGCCAATTATGAAGAACTTATAAGCATTCTCGCCTCACGGGTCAAAAAATCCTTGCGACCGCTTCATTATGCGGCAAATTTGCTTGAGCCAGCTAGTCGAGGACATAATCTTTCAGAATCACAAAAACTTGAAGCAACTGAGTTTATTTTTAACATCGCAGAATTCCACCCAAAATATAATGAAGGCACCAAAATAATTGAGTCGTTGGCACATTACAATGTGCCAAGTGAACTTTTTTCACGACCGTTTGTAGTTGCAAGTGACCAGATTTCTGGTGAGATTTGGTTGGCCGGGGTATATTCTACATTACCTTTAAGTGCGTTGGCGGTTGATATATTGAACATGCCCGCATCGACAGCTGCTACGGAATGGATGTTTAATACCTACGGTTTTATTCACAGCCAAAAACGCAATCGATTGACTGTAGGGCGTGCGGGAAAACTAACATATATTTTGCACAACTTCAACCTATCAAAATCGGACACCGGAACTTTGGATAATAAAGATGAAACTTTTCCTGCGGAATCAAATACCGATCAGTTAGTAATTGATGAAGATGTACATGCATTTGAAGAAGAAGAAGAAGAAGGTAACCTAGAGGAACTATGAATACTTCGATTATGGATAAGATTGATGCTGAGGATGATAAACGCGCCGGCGGCGATGACTTACATAATGGTTTAATTGATTGCTATAATGCTAATTCATAATTATAGAAAGCGTATTATTCACTGATTACTGTTTTACACTGAAATACAATATTCCTTATTTTTATTTTTGAACTGAAATATTTAAATATGTTTAGATGCAGATCAAGTAGCTGTCCCTCTTTTGTCCATATGTCAAAATTTTAAAACTCTTTCTTGGTAGCAAGAGGAATCAAAATATAGAATAAAAATCGTGTTACCTATTTTACCCATGTTACCGGTAATATTACCGGTAATGTTACCAAATTAAAAAAATATCGGTAATTTTACATCACTAGCCACAACCATATTTATCAGCCAAATTTCTTTGTGACATGCCTTTTGCAGAATCCTCAATCACATTTATTTTGTCTCCTAACTTCAAAAATTTCATTTTAATGTACTGTAATTAAATCAGCAATTTTATTAAATATGTTTAAAAAACTAACCTTAAATAATCACGTCGTTTTGTTTCGGTAAATTTGAGGAAACTAAAAGTCGAACAAAATACAAAACAGTTAACAGTTTTTTCATGTATGTTGGTGTTCACAAATCAAAACAAATAATACATACACACACTAAACAGTAATAAATGTAACGGGTAACTCAAAACAAAAGTTTTCGTATGGATTACACTAAGTAATTATTTATGTAATTAAATATTTCTACAAAATCCAATGAACTGCGCTTAAATAGGAACATACAATTATAAAAATTAAATGTTTTAGTTTGAGTGCATTTGAACCGATTAGATATGTGTGTATGTATACCATAATACAAACCGACCAAACAGCGCAGTGGTTAAAGCTGCGGCGTTTGGATCGGGAGGTACCGGGTTCGAATCCCTATAGGGGCGGAATGCAAAAGGGATTTTTCATTATCTGATTACGATCGGTGATGAAGATGAACACATCTATGACCCCCTGTTGAGAGTGCAGAATCCATGGGCCGACCCACATGAAGCAATGCAAAGTGCAGGTGGTTTATACAAAACGGGTCTTTAGCCGTACGTCCTCGATTTGGCTACTACTGCATAAAGTAGGACGGTAAAAATAAACTGCGAAAGAGTTGGAAGTGCCTTGAACAGATTGCATAGATTAAAACCAAAAAAAAAAAAACATAATACAAACAAAATTGCTTTTGTGTTTTAATAAGAAAAAAATAATAAATATTGAAGAGTGATCGTTTCGAAGAGTGTGATTGTTTCTCGATGTACTATTAAATCATGGTCGCGGTTGGGTTTGGGAGGTGGTTTTTCTAGAGAGAAGGTTTTACTTTAAATAAAAACGGTTTAATGATTAAATGTGTCGTCCAGAGAGGGGGTCTTCTGCTAGAGGTGGTCGTTTGTACAAGTTTTACTTCATAATTGTCTTTTTTAACAAAATTTACAAACAAATTTTTGGCTCACCTATGGGTTCCCCAATAAGTCCCATCATTGCAAATTTACTAATGGAAAATTTAGAAATTTCAATTTTAAACTATTTAGATTTTCAACCATTATTTTACTACAGATATGTTGATGATATAATAACAGCCGTACAACAGATAAGGTTGAATATTTCCTACAAGCTTTTAATTCCATAACAGCATAAAATTCGCTGTAGATAAGAAGTAGAGAACAAAATTCCTTTTTTGGATATTCTTTTGATTCATGAACCAAACTGCAAAATTTCTTGTGATTGGGATCATAAAACTACTTGGTCTGGTAGGTATCTAAATTTTCATTCTTGGGTTCCCACCACTTACAAAATTAACACTACAAAAAAAAAAAACTTTGACCCAAAAAATTCTAAAGCTTTCCGATATTAAATTCCACCATAAAAATTTAAAAATTCGAAAACACACAATAATTGAAAATCAATATCTGGAGAAATTAATTAATGACATATTTTGGAAACAAAGAAATTTTCACACAAATCCTGATTTTCAAGTCCAAACTGAAACCACGCATTATTTGGCCATTTCATATATTAAAAATCTTTATGAAAAAATTAAGCATCTTTTTAGAAATTTTTTTTTTTCAAAAATGAAAGATGAAATACCTTTGTTGCATGAAATGTTGCAGTTGCAACGCAACATACACAGAGCAGTCAAAGCAGTTTTTAGAAAAATGGATTTATCAACACAACAGAGGCGCAAATTCAAATATAAATTAAATTCAAACATTAGTGAACTTTCCCAGCATTTGAAAGATACCAACCATTTAATCAGTTTAGATAACGTCATAATTCTCGAAAAGTAAAAAAATTTTAAATAGAGATCGATTTTAAAAATCTTGCACATTAAACAAGTAAAAAATTCTATCAACATTGTAGAAGATTTTGCATATATTGGTAATTCGTATGATTTGTTTGCCGCGTGCAATTTATATTTGATTCTAAAATGTACGACCTTTTTACATTTGCTGCGTTCCATTTGACGTGGCAAAGTACAAATAAGTACTTGGCAGTAGATGGTAAATGGAACGCAGAAAATTACTTGAGAAAATAAAATTTAATTAAAAAAAGTGTACGTGCAACATGGAAAGTTGGAAAATTAATTATTAATTTGAAAACTGATCAGCCATTTCTTACCGATTAGTTATACTAAATCTGTGGCAATTCAACAAAACCACTTATCTATTTTTTAGCTACTTTGCAGCAGAGCAAAATTAAACTTTAAATTAATTTGTGAAAAAAGTATGGGAAGTTATTGAATTATCGTTGGGTCGATCGTATTGAAAATTGTATAATGCATTTATGGACATTTACAATTACATCTTACGTGCACTGGGTTAACCGGAAATTCATAAAATTTCGAGTTAAGTGGTTTTGTTGAACGGTGTTTTCACATATAAAAAACTTATCTCAGATAAGTTATTTTGTAGAATTCATTTAAAGAAATAAAACGAGAAAAGTGTTTATTTTGAACTCATTTATTTATTTATTTAAATTTATTTAAATTTTAACATATTAAAAACGAATCAACAAATTAAGCTTCATCGCCACTGATATCATCATTTATATCAGGATCTATATTTCGGATTTCTCCATCTGCTTGAAGATTTCGATAAAAATTATGGAATTCTTCGTTTATTAATGGAAGTAGTGATGGAAGGTCCTTCTTTTTTTCCTTATTAATTTTAAGAGGTTCGTCATAACAGAGGGATACATCGCTCATTACCACTTGAATAATCCCTCGCTTTCCAACATTTAATATTTTAAATGGTTCTTCTGTGTCCAAACTAAATTTGTATAAAATTTTACCGAAATCTCGTGTAAACCGAAGCCATCGAACTTTGTGCCAATTAAAATTTTCCTTATTTATATTTTTTTCCTCCATGTAAATTTTGTTTTGGATGTCGCGGAAAAGTTGTAAAATTTACTTTGATGCATTTCATGTACCATGAATCTTCGTCGTTGGCCACAAGTTCGAATAAACTGAAACCAGCCACGCGGGTGGTGTATTTTCGCCAAAGTTGTCTTTTTTTTCCTTTCAATTATCGCATGATCACTGTCACACTCCATGTGAGTGTGACCAGAAACTAAAAATGTATGGTCAATTTCATCGAAATTTAAAGTTTTAACAGCTATTGAAAACATGGAGGCTACAAATGAGTTTTTGTTTGAGCGGCGCATGAATCACTATAAAAAATAATTGATTTGACGACTTGTGGTAACAGTTGTAAATGCTGATAAATGCAGGAAGCTATTTCATTCCCTCCTCTACCACCAATTCATTCGTGCCACATGTAACACATAGGCTGAGCGGTAAGGCAATCGTGTACCGTTAAGTTAAACGTCCATAATGGACATTTATAAAAGGACACCGATGTGTTCATCTATGTTGTCGGTAAGCATTGTTGCCAATCAAATGTCAATATTTTAATTGAATTTGAAGATTCAGCAAGTAATTTATCTGCCCTCTTAGCCGCATATCCCAAGTCTGCCTGTTCATGCTGAGTTTGTTGGTCTGCTTTCAAAGTTTCTTTTTCATCCTATGTTTTAGCTGCTTCGATCTTTGCTTTGAAGAGCTCGCATTTATTGCATATATCCAATTTTGGTTTTTTAAATTTTATATTCATGCCTGAAAATAATCGGTAAAAGTTTGTTCACAGATTGCAAAATAATAATAATAAATACAAAACTACGTAATTTCAAACTATATACCTTTAAAAATGTTTGAGTATTTTGATAAAGATACTGAATCTTGGTGGCTTTCGCAGTACAGTTTATACATAGCTGCTATTGTTAAATCCGATGGAAAGTATAATTGGGATGTGTGTCGCCGTGAATAATGGCTTTCGTAGGCCAGAAATGACATTATATGTTGTTGGATTTCTTTAATCTTTTCGATGCTTAAGGTTTTTGGCGGAATAGCTTTGCCTCGGCGATCACTCAAGAAGTTTGTATCAGATGAATGTAATTTTTTCTTAGCTACCGACTTTATAAAATTGTCGGTCTCGCCTAGCGTGTACCGGAAACATTTTTGATACACATGCACTACTTGTCCGCCAATGTTAAATTGGTATGCATACGTATAATTTGTATTTTTTTTATTTATCGAGCTTTTTTCAACTGTTTTTGTTTTAGTTGGATGTACATTGATCATCCCTGCAGCGTATATTATATGGCGATTGTAGTTCCCAAAAGACCAATATTTTTTAAATATCTCGTTTTGGTTCGCAAAAGAAACACGAGATTTACATTTCTTCCTACAATCTTCTAACGGCTGACATTGTCTTGCCTTGATAATTTTTAGCCCAGAGTTGTAACTTTACCCACAATTTCGTTTTTCTTTATTGTCCTTTCGGAAAGCAACTTTTTCAGTGGATAGTTGATTTTCATCTAATTCAGGATCTGAAGCAGGATTCCGCCCAGTTTGCATTGGTTCTTCCTCTATTTCATTTACGGATTCAGATCGAGAGCAAGGTTTATAGTTGGGATCCGCATCACTATCATCAAATTCTTCAAAATCTATAAGTAAATAAACAACTTGATTATTTTTAATATGCCTATCTAGTGTGCATACTTATTGAAATTAATGTGCTTACTATCAGTGTCACTTGCGCTATTTAAGTGTATTGCGCTTCTATCCGTTGTAATAGATGTACTTTGTAGGTTTATTATTTCACCGCTATTGTAAATAGAAATTGTTTCGTTGTCTACTATCGATTCGAATGCTGGGTTTGGATCTACTGTATCTATGTTGTTGGTTTTAACCCCATTATCGCAAGGATTCTTCCGTTTAGGATTTGCTTTCTTACATGTGGCAGGCCTAATACATGTGTTGAATTTTGCTTCATTAATTTTCCATTTTTTATTTCTGATATTATTTTCAGCTAAAAAAATCATTTTTTGCGCTCGAGACACCATCGTTCGTTTTTCTAAGGAGCATTTACAATAGTTCTAAGTAAGCAAACACTTAATTCTCATGTTTATTATTCAAAAAATATTACTTACCTAATAGAGCTTTGAATCTGATATATCTCAAATTAATAAAAAGATGTATCTATTTTCACACAATAAATATGAATAACACGTAAAAGTAAAATCACTGAACTCAAAAATCTTAGTTTTCACACATTTATTATAATCACCACTTTTAACGTTAAAAAACTATTCAAAAACTAAGAGTACTTTATACTATTAATTATTCAGCATAACAGAAATAAATTGGATCATTTTTTCATTTTATATTGCTAAGGGGTCGTAAAATCCCTACCAAAAAAATACCGTTCTTAAAATCTCGCTTTTCAAAATTCCGCTCATTAAAATACCATTTTTTCTAATAAAAAAAACGTTTAAAAGAGTTACACCTAAATTATTGATCTAAAAAAAATGTATCGTAGATTTAAAACAAAAGAAATCTTAAAAATTCCGGCAATGTAGGTGGCCCCAGACAGTTTTGGTGCCAAACAGTGCACACAGTTTTTTTATGGTAACTAAAAAGTAATATTACAAAAAAAAGTAAAAGAAGTAAATATTAAAGCCTCAGCAATAAAACCATTAGCAAAACAATAGAACAGAATTCATAAAATTTCCGAAAAATGTAGGTGGTAACAGATCTGTCCGGCAGTGCAAATATAAAAGTAAGGATTTTCCATTAATAAAACAATTGTTTTTTAAGTCTTCAAAAATTGTGTATCGCCCCTCAAATGAAAATATGCACACAGTTTTTTTGGTAACTAAAAAGTAATATTGTTTTGTAGTTATGATACCATAAAATAAGGAGGTTAATTTTAACAATATCCATTGATCTGTTACGATCTAATAATGAAATCACATAACTCAAAAATTTTAAATTTTCAAACATTTAGCTAAACCACCTATTTATACTTTAGTTACTGTATTTTAATTTTTATAATTTGGAAAAACCACTTAATTCATCAAATTACTTAAGTAGTCGCAATATTTTATTCTTTTGTTTCAATTTGCATTTAGAAAAACCACTTATATGGACTTAAGTAAACACCAAACCAAGCTATCAAATTTAAAATAAAAACTTATTTCGAGATAAGTGATTATTCTAAATTTATTTCAGATATTACTAATAAAATTGTTTTTCTAAATATCACTTATTTCATGCTACGATACCAAAAATTACCAGTTAAGTGGTTTTCAATAAATAGCAAACACCAATAAGAGACATAAGTGGTTTTGTTTTTCGCTCATAATTTGGTCAAAAATAGTCCGATTTTGATAAAAAAAATTGAGAGGAAAGAAATAACGGGAAATACTATCGGTTGGAATAGAGTTCAACAAAACCACTTATCTCGACTTAAGTGGTTATGTTATATTGCCACAGATATTCTGGTAACGAAGTCGCCATAAATTCAAAAAGCAAACTATTCATAAAATTTAGCAAGAGTAGCTGCGTGCAGTCAGAAGTACTTGTGTGTACTTTGCCACGTTAAATGGAACGCAGCAATAATGCTTTCAATTAGAGTACAAATTTATTTCCAAATAAATTATCTAGGCATGCGTTTCTATGATAAATGGGTTTATTAAGGTAGCTTTGCAAAATTAAAATTTGTATAAAAGAAACAATTTTGATATAAGTTTTTCAAAACGCTTTTGAGAATGATTCCGAATAGGAATCGGTAGCTAAAGCTGTAATAAAGCTTTTTAAAATAAAAAAGAGCTCTAAACCAATATTTTAAAAATTTGTTTTAATTTTAAATTATTGGCTCAATAGAATTAATCTCACATTGATGTGCTTTCTGTTAGATTGGAACAATTGGAAACAAATAGTTTAATTTAAGAAAATCAGTAAAATATAATTTTTTGTCAAAGATCGCTTTTACGAGTATTGAAAGAAAGTTCTTTGTCACAGAACTTGTGTTCCAGAATACTTCACATTGCCAATAGACTAATATTCAAATCTTCGAAAGTATTATTTTATTTATTATGTTTAGCAAATTTTTACAGGATTAAGAAGAAACCGATTTAAAATTTCTCCAAAAGTATCAAAATTCGTTGACCGATACTTTTTTAAACCAATTCATTGACATTTTTTCACTGTCCACCACAATTCGGATCTAGTGACTAAATGGTTGAAAGACTTTCACGATGAGTTTGAAATTATGCGGTGATTAGGTTCAGTGACCATTATGGTTCAGTGATTTTTCTTCTAAACCTTTCATAAAGCAAAAACAAATATTTAGGGAAAGATTAGCAAATACTTCATGGGCCGATTTTAAAACAAGTTTTTCCTAACTCCTAAAATGGCTATATGTATTTGTGCATATTATACTAAAAACCACTTAAATTCACATCGATAGGATAGAATTCAATTTTGAACGGGTATAGGATCACCCAAAAATTTAAGCCTTAACGATTATAGTTCAATATTTGAATTTAATAAATCATCTTCAGTGTTTGCACGGAAATTGAGCTGGAAATAAAACGTGGACCGTGGTCTTTTCTTAACTTATACACATAGGCACCAGTTCCATAAATGCAATGCATGCGTACAAAATTCAGATTTTTTAATACAAAATGAACACTCAAGCTGCGTACATGCTATACATTTCTGGTGAAAAAATGTACACCACGAAGTTAGCTGTATGAGTTGAATTATTTCCAACTAGAACAAAAAGTTCACCAGGGTAACCAATTTTAACTAAAAATTTTACTATTTTGCTAACTTCGTGGTGTATATTTTTTCACAGAATTGGAGCATGTACGCACCTTCAAAGTAAAAATATGTTGTTTTTGGTTGGCCATGACTTTCGAGTCAAACGCTGTTTTTCCCTTTTTATTCCTTCACCATTTATCTTTAACTAAAAAATAGTTATTTGATTTTGAATTTAGAATTAAAATTAAATTTCAACTGTGTGAGTGAATTGTGAATTTATTTCTTTTTTTTTACTTTCACTTTCATTTTATTTCAATCAAATTCAACCATAATTGGTTTAAAGGGTTCTTCATTCACTACACCACCTGAACAAGTCAGACATTCCAGCATATTCTCTTTTGTTGCATTCAGTATGCGTGTACGTTACTCGGCATAAGGATAATCGTGAAAATTTTACCATTTTTTTTTTTTTTACAATTTAACGGGAAAGCGCTCCTCAGACACATTTATTCAGTGAAACATTTCATTTTCAGTTACAAATATTATTATCATTCAATAAAATTTACATTTAAATATAAAATTTCTTGCGTTGTTTTATTTTTCACAGGTCACATCAGCGTCATCGCAATCAACAATATCCCCCGTACTCTCGATGGCAGCAGTCCCACTGCGTATCGTGCCACTAATATCGCAGGATCCTCGATTGTAGCTCCACATGGTCGAAGCCCATTTCGAGCCGAGTCGGATAACGAGATAAACAACTAAGTACCATCATCTGCTCTGCGCCCTAAATGAACGTGTCAGCAGCGAAGTCAGCACCATAATCGTGGGACCATTGTTCCAAACACCATACTCGAATCTAGAAAAAGCAATCCTCGACACGTCAGGGAAATCGTGCCAGACGCAGATTCACCGCCTTCTGCGAGGCATTGAGTTGGGCGACATGAAGCTATCTCAATTGCTCAGACAGTTGAAAGCCAGCGGTGGATCTGTCGTCAGCGACGAGTTATGAAGACTTTATGGCTAAAAGGTTGCCACCAAGGGCTCAGGAAATACCCGACACAACCGCCGAAGCCTAGCTGACCGGGTATTGGAGACGATGCCGCAGTCTCAACCCGTCTCACCCTGCTAACCAAATTAACGTCATCCTAAAACGGTTGGGCCAGATGCACATGAAGCAACGAAGGCGAAGCCAGAGCCAAAGACGCTCACGAAGTCAGTCCGGACATAGACAATCTGTACGAAATCCTACACCGGGACCAAATGGGGAGGATAGCAACAGCGCACCGCGATTATGCTACTACCACCATCGGTTCCAGGAGTCAGGCCGGAATTGCCGTCCCAATTCTCCACACTGGGAAGATTATAAGACATAAAAACTAGGAGACCGGTGCATACGGCGACGTGCCCCAATCAAGGTCAAAGCAGTCGCCTCAAAATCTAAGACGCAACCACAAACACGAGTTATCTCATCGATACCGCGGCCGATGTATTCGTCGTACCGGTATCTCAACAACGGTCGAACACCCAGCACACGGAATTCTATTTATACGCAGCAAATGGCGCATATGCAATGTCGAGTCATGTCAACGTCGACCGTTCCAGCCAAAGTCACGATGCCAATAATTGGCGTCGATTTTTTAAAGGAAACGGGTCTTATCGTAGACATACAACAAGGTTGGCTAATCGTCCCTATCACTATCTCTTCTCAGTAGCAACGAGAACTACAGAAGCAGCATCTACCGTACGAGTGATAGGATACACCGGAATGGACACAACGATAGCAAAATTACTAGAGAATTTTAGAACAATAACTAACGAAAATAGTGTCACATAGTGACAAAAGTTCCTCCGGTATTCGCCAGGCGGCGCCGATTAAGTGTCGAGAAATTGGAAATAGCAATAAAAGAGTTCCAGTATATGGTAGACCGAGGCACCTGCAGATGATCAGACAGCCCATAGGCGAGCCCTTTACATTTGGTACCTAAGAAAAACGGAGAATGGAGACCTTGCGGAGACTATCAGGCACTAAATCACGCGACAGTGCCAGACCGGTGCCTCATCCCGTTCATCACGGGTTTTGGCCAACAATTAGAGGGTACCACAGTTTTCACAACAATAGATTTGGTAAGAGCTTACCATCAAATCCCGATAGAGGAAAGCGATACCACAAAAACAGCCAGCTCCACCTCATTCGGGTTGTATGGTCGACGTGCTCATCGCATCACACTCTATGGAACAACAATTGGAGCACCTGGAAGAAATTTTCTCACTGCTGAACAAAAACGATTTTAAAATAAAAATAGAAAATGCAATTTCGCGAAAACCAAAATTCAATTTTTAGGATAAAAAAAAAAAAAATTTAAATAGTTCAGGTTGGAAAATTTTAATCGGAGCAATATTGGATTTTTTGGAAAAATGATTGTTTTGGAAAAAAAACTAGTTGGGAAAAAAAGTCTGTGAGTGAAGAACGCGAAACACAAAAATTTAAGAATTTGTATAATTAAAATAAATTCGTTTATACCCCCGAAATATCAAAATATAGTATACCTTTGTAACAAACAATAAACACCAAAATTTAAATCGGGTTGGTAAGCCAATCCTAACAAGAAAGAAACATTTTTGTGCGTACCGTGAAAGTCGTGAATATAGTGATTTTAGGTAATTGGATATAAATATCTATATACATGTGTAAATATATAACAAAGTCTAAAACAATCAAAAACAAATTTGTAGTCGAGAAACCTGTATTATATTGCTTTCGACGTAATCATGATCGCGATTATGTATCATTTAAAATCGGTATTCCTGTCAGCAAATTTGACCAAATGCTTGATTCATCGGCGTGGCCTTTTGGAGTCTTGATTAAAGAATTTTTAAATTCACGTCGGAAATCAATGAACAATAATTTTTTAGTCCCACGCTCAGCTCTAACAGAATGAATTTGGAATTTAATTCAATGCTTAATTCAATCTCAATCTATTATCAAAATGTTGGTGCAGTTTTCATTATTTCTATCGTTATGTCAAAACCAACAAAAATGTTTATACAAGCCGTCTCGTTCGCTCCTTACACAGATCCTATCAAAAAAAATGTACACTAAATTTATTTATGTATTGGTATTTATGTATCGTAAAATACTTTAGTTTCGATGAATTTATCACCTATACTTATTTGTTTTGTGTATATATACTTTCTGATTTATTTTATGCGCATCACTAATACTATACCTTAACGTACTTTTTTATATTTTAAGTGCTTGTACTGTTTGGCTTGTATAAACATTTTTGTTGGTTTTGGTTATGTTATCCAATATATGTTTTATCTGAAACATGGATGAAACCTGCTGTTTTAAGTTCTGAATTTTTTGATGATAATTATGTAACGTACAGATGTGACCGTTCCAGCCTAACAAGTGATAAATCTGATGGTGGTGGAGTTCTTGTAGCTGTGCCTAATTAAATTATAAACTGTGATGTAGTATGTTCGAATATTACTGTGGACTATGTTGCGGTGAAATTATCTTGGACATGCTGCTTACGTCCCACCTCTAAGCTCTGCTGAGGTTTATGGCTTACACTGTGCAAATATTTATTATTTTGTATCACAGTGTAACACACATGACACCATATGTGTATTGGGTGACTTGAATCTTCCGGATTTATGTTGGTGTACTGATGATGATGAAACTGCGTCTGTTTTTCCATCCAATGTTTCGAGTGATGTGGAACAGATTTTTATTGATGCCATGTTGTCTTTAAATTTACATCAAATTTGTAAAGTTGCTAACTTGAATGGTAGAATCCTGGATCTAGTTTTATTGAATGATCCTAATTGTGGATTGGTTACTAAGTCGTTGGAACCTTTTGTTCCGGATAGATTTCACCACAGTGGATTGGAAATTAACTTTGACTGCCAGGAGCTGTTTTGTAAATTCATCAACAATGCACAACCAAGGTTAAATTACAATTTTAAGAAGGCTGATATTGCCGGTCTGCAGGAGTTTTTTGAATTGGTGGATTGGGAAGTAACTTTCAATTCTAAATGGAGTGATGTTAATGCTCTAGTCGACTCATTTTATTTGATGCTTTCGACAAACATGTACCTAAATGCTATGAACGTAAGAATAACCATCCTCCATGGTTTGACAACAATTTGGTCAATTTAAGAAACAAGAAGAATAAGGCACACACCTTTGCCAAAGAATTTGGTGATAACTTGGATTGTCTAAATACTTTTCTACAACTACGCCGGGAATTTGATAAGGAACAACGCCGAGCCTATAGGAACTATATTTCACGGCTGGAAAATAATTTAATTTCAAACCCAAAACTATTTTGGCCTTTTGTTGATGTCAAAAGAAAATGTTCTGGTTATCCACAAATGATTTCGTTAAATGATGTAACTGCCTGTAATGCTGAGGACATATGTGAATTATTTGTAGAATTTTTCCAATCAGTCTATCAAAAATGCAATGATAATGCTATTGATATTTCATTAGGACCTCGTGGTTCGCATCTTCAAAATTTAATTGGAATATTTTATTTTTCACTGATTTTGCGAAAGCATTTGACTCACTTCAGTTTGAGTTTCTTCTTGCCAAACTGGACAGATTTGGAGTGAGTAAATTGTTTTTGGATTGGATTGGATCGTATCTGCGTGATCGGAAGCAGGTAGTTCAAATTAACGGGTTTACATCTAAAATGATTGAAGTTCATTCTGGAGTGCCTCAGGGCTCCCACCTAGGACCTGTATTATTTAATGTCTTCATCAATGAAATTGCTTCTTTGTTTCAGTACTGTGACTGTGAATTATATGCAGATGACTTGAAAATATCAAGAAGTGTATTTAGCCCGCAACAATGTAATGAAATGCAGAGTGATCTTGATTTGCTGTATAAATGGTCAGTTATAAATAAGTTGAAGTTAAATTTGGAAAAGTGCAAGATTATGAGCTTCTCCAGGAAAAAAAGCAGTTATTATTCATCAATATCTTATTGGTAATCACCAGCTAGAACGAGTTATGACATTTAAAGATTTGGGTGTTGTCTTGGACCATCAATTGAATTTCCGAGACCATATTAATTTAATAGTAGCTAAGTCTAATTCTCTACTTGGCTTTATTCGTCGTATCACAAAAGATTTTCGTAATCCACAATCAATTAAAACTTTGTATTGTTCCATTGTTCGGTCTAATTTGGAATACGCGTCGATTATTTGGGATCCTGCTTACAATATTTATATCGATAGAATTGAACGAATACAGAAGCAATTTATTATTTACTATCTTCATAAATTGAATTGGCCATTTGATCCGAACCTTCCAATGTGGCTGAATAAAAAGAATTTGCCATCCTACGGTGACCGCTGTAGAATTGCTGATTTGGATTCAATGCTTGTAAGACGTAGATGTGCTGCTTCAACATTCGTCGCTGATCTGCTTAACAGTTCGATTGACTTCCCTGAACTACTTGCAAAGATTGATATTCATGTGCCCTGTAAACTTACTCGGATTAGGAATTTTATATATTTGCCGACATTTAAATCTAATTACGCACATAATGCTCCGGTCCCGGCGATTTGTCGACAATTTAATTGTAGTTTGATGTGTTTGATTTTAATATTTCTAAATGTTCTTTTAAAAAATTTATAAAAACTAAATTATAAAATTGTAAAATAAAATTGTAATCAAAAAAGGATTTTTTATCCCGTTGATGATGTAAATAAATAAATAAATATATGTATATGGTAAATTTGTACACTTGGAAATAATAAACCACCAAAAATAAAAAAATTTTAAATACAACTTAAACAAAAAAAAAAAACTGGTCCGGTGTTAATGTTTCGTAATTCGGATGATGGAGTGAATTTGGTTTGCTGAATAGGCGAGGAAAAAGGAAGGGGTTTCGTCTGTGGTGGCAGGTTATTCCAGGTGGAGGATAACAACCAGGATATGATAATAAATTTTGAGTGCTGGTGGATCTCATCGTGCTGTGTCCTGCAGAAGCAGCTGAAGACGCGGTTAATTAGCAAAGAAGCAGCTAAGCGAAGCGACTCTGTTGGTCCACCCTTCAGCAACAGCAAAACTGTCGATGATGATCGATGGCTCCGACACCGCGATAGGAGCAGTCATACAATAACAGGGTCAATAAATCGACGCCGCGTGGGAACCTCTACAATTTTCTCGGCAAAATTATCTTCTGCCTCTTACACAGCCGTCAAGAGATTCAAGAATCTTATAGAGGACCGAACAGTTATAATCTACACGGATCACAAACCGCTAGTGTAAGCATTTCAGCAAAATCTTGACAAAGCTTCCCCGTGTCAAATCAGATACCTGCATTACATAGGTCAATTTACAACCATCATACAACACGTCGCAGGATCTGAGAACGTGATGGCAGATGCACTATCACGGTAAGAACAGATCGATTTACCAGAAACAGTCAATTACCACGAGATTGTAGAAGCCCAAGACGAAGAGTTACTAGAGCTGATGCAGTCCACAAGCGAACTAAAATTTATCAAAATTCCAATCACAGTCAATTCAGAGAAAACACTTTACTGCGAGGTTTCAACCGGAAAAACTAGACCGTTTATCCCGCTGAACTTCCGCAAGAAAATTTTCCAAGCCACACACAATTTAGCACATACCGGAATCGCAGCGTCTGTAAAGACGATGACAGAGAAATACATATGGCCGGGCATAAAAAGAGATGTACGGCGAATGGTCCATTGCTGCATAGTCTGCCAAAAATCTAAGATTTCAAGACACACGAAAAATCCCCTCGGAAATTAAAATCGAATTGATCCTCTGGGATATTGAATGATTTTGCTAATCTATTAATTGGGTTGATTCGCCATAATTGCCAAGAGCCCACTAGGACGTTTCCGACAAAAGCAGCATCCAGATGAAGACGTCTGTTTTCAAGGATGCAAATTTTATATTCTTTGCACCTTCCTGGCCATGCTTTCAATTCTGTTAATGTGTACATCATAACAAGGATTCCAGACGATTACAGCATATTCCACTTGAGATCTTATATAAGCGAAATATAGTGTAAATAAATATTGTGTATCCCTGAATTAGCCAGTCCAACGTTTGACAAAGCCAAACACAGCGTTTGTTTTAGCAATATAGTTATCGATGTGCCTGTTAAAATTAACGTTTTCGACGAAGGTCAGTAATCTGTTGTACTCCTTGAACTACATTGTCATTGATGGTGTATGTAGTTATTATTGGATATCTTTTACGATAAAAGACATAATTTTGCACTTCTTGATGTTTAAATGTAATGAGTTTTGGTCACATTACTCACTAAGTCTATTGAGGTCATTTTGTAGTTTGTCAGCATACCAATTGAGAAGAATTGAGTTTTTGAATTGATCTTGGTAATCCGATCAATGAATACAATAAAAATCCAGGGTCCAATAAGTGATCCTTGAAGAACACCTGATGTCACTTTGATAACGTTGGATTTTTTATTGCCAATTATTACATAAAGTTAATTGCTAAGCATTTTGCTTCTTTCTTATGAAAATTGCTTGCTTCCAAACTATTTTCCCCTATGTGAAGAATATTGATATGAGAAAGAGATCACAAATTTGTTTCGTCATTTATTGTTACATTAGAGGCGTTTGTAACAATATCGTCATCCAATTCTTTATTTGAGGAAATTTTACTGACGTCATACAATTGATTAATTTGTTCATTCAAATTAGTTGGGCTGGCGCTTTTTTGATATAGTGCGCTGATTACAGCTAACTGATCCCTATGGGCAACCAAAGTTGTTATGATGCCTCCGATAACCTCCCCAGTTTGATTGTGAATAACATTCCATCAGTGTCAAGTGTCGTTTGTATAAGCTTATGGTTTGGAATTTCCTGACTGAATTTGGAAACCATTCTTTGAATAGTATGGTGTGATAGAGGCATGCTAGTAAAATCTTGTGCACTAACGCTTTCCTAATAATCAGTATACGTTGAAATTGTATAAAAACAAAACGGACAGATTGTTCGTCTTTTTCAGCCAAGCGTGCTAAACCTAATTCTAACGAGCCATTGATGTCGCTTCGATATTTTTTCGAAATTTGTTATTTTTTATTAAATTGCGTTTCGATTTTCCTCTTTGAGAGTGGAAGGTGATTACGGAGATTTATGGCTTGATTTACACGGTGACATTTCATTATCGCAAAAAAAATTAAAGGAAATTTATGTTTTCAAAAATATACCGGTATTTCGAAATTGGATGTATCGGTAATGCCCTAATCGGTATACACATTATCTGTAGATAACCATATGGTCAAAAGATCGTTTAATATTCAATATATGTATTTTATCAAAAGCAAGAATACGCTCGCCATTTATTTGACTGTTGCATTGCTTCAATATGGTTCGACTTTTATGAGACTATCTTCATTACAATAATCACATCATAATATTTTAAGAGACATATTATAACATCTTAATGGTTAACTGTCTCTGTAGCCGACTATAATCTCGGCAAACGAATTCTTAAATATTTATGTTACATACATACTATGTACAGGTGGATGGTAAGCACGACTCTCTTTCTACTGTTGAGCAAACTTGACGACTCGTTCTTTTTTTTGAAGAACCTTAAATCACAGAGATTTTGCAATTTCTTCCACCCAACTGGTTTAGTTTGTTTTCTAAAGCACGATACAAAAACAACACAGACCAACCAGAATTTTCAGTATAGGAATTAATCAGTCTCTAAGGCAATGTCGTGTGCGTTCAGCAAAAAAAAAAAAAAAAAGAATTATGACGGTGTTCATGTGTGTTTTATGTGGTGTACCTCGAAATAAAGGGGCTTGTTGTATTAATCGGAAAAAATATTAAAAACTTGATTTTGTTCAATTTTGGACCAATAAATTTGTTTATAAATTTAGGCAATAATTATTTATTTATTTACTAGCACTAACCAATAGCATAGGAATTACAAATTTTTATTATTTCGCACGTACTTCAAAATATTTTAACCAATATTCAGAACTTTTCGATTTTAACATTTCAAGAAACCTTTTTAGGAATCGTAAAAAGGTTTCTTGAAATGTTAAAAACGAAAAGTTCTGAATATCGGTTAAAATATTTTGAAGTACGTGCGACCGGTTCATCAATTCCATAATTCGTACGATAAAAACCAATACTCAACATTAATTGTCATGGATGAAAATTTTTCGTAGGAATGTAAAATGAATATACATAAGTCAAGCAATACCGGTCAATCAATCTTAGCACAAATTTCATCCCGAGCAAAGGCATGAATCATCTCCCTTCTGAAGGTTCAAAAGTGTACAACAACCGGCATAAGGACGTAAACTCTTGAAGTTGACCTCGGATGTCTTCGGAGGCTGAAGTTTTATGAATCCGTTCAATACGATCGCTAAAGATTTTATAACTAGAACTCCAGATAACTACAGCATATTCCAAAATAGGCCTAACAAAAGAAATATTATAATGCCTTGAAAGTGTACGGGTCAGAAAATTGACGAGCATGCCTCTTTACGAAAACTTAGGTTCCCTGTAAAGAAAACACCTAAATCAATAGACTGAGTAACTCTATCAATTTCCAAGTATTGTAAACTATACGGAGCTACAATTAAAATCCTAATTCGTGCAAATGACATAGTTTTACATATGGAGATATTGAGAACTTACCAATAAAGCGTCTGCACCATTTCCGATATTAACGTACATTTTTAGGTCATCTGCATATTACAGACAATTAGTATGTTAAATGAAATATTTATTGCCACAAATACAACAAATTTCGTTTAATCCAGAGTTTAAATTTATCGCTCTTTATAAAAATTTTCGCTCTTGCTCCCAATAAAATTTGTTTTCAGTTTGCTTTTACGCTCTTACCCTCTAATGATAAACACAAAAAAAAAATTATTTCGCTCTTTCAAAGTGATCAAAATTTTTATTTTTAATTTTGTTCTTAAAACAGAGAGCGTAAAACCTAAAAATATCGCTCCCAACAGAGCCATTGAAGAAAATACATTAGGGAGCAAAATTTTTTGTAACACACGAATTGCTCTTTGAAATATCATTAAATAAAGAAAGTTTGATAAACGATATTTAGATAAATTTCTGGAATGTGGCCAACTAGGATGGAACTTGGCTATTTCTTAACAGATTTTAGAGAAATTTGACATGCGCGATAGAAATGGGATTATAAAATGATTTTTGGATAAAGTTTTGGAATATGGCCAACGAGGATGGAACTTGGCTATTTCTTAACAGATTTTAGTGAAATTTAACATGCGCGATAGAAGTGGGGTTTTAAAATGATTTATAGATGAAGTTCTGAAATATGGCCAATTGTGATGGAACTTGGCTATTCCTTAACAGCTTTTAGTGAAATTTGACATGCGTGATGAAAACGGGATTCTACAATGATTTTTAGATGAAGTTCTGTAATATGCCATATATGGCCAATTAGGATTGAACTTGGCTATTTCTTAACAGATTGTGATGCAATTTAACATGTTCGTTGGAAATGAGATTCTTAAATAATTTTCCTAATTTCGGGATGCTACACTAACATTAGCATGCTGTCACCAATTTTTTCTTATTTTCCTTTGATTGCGACAAAATTTCCCGGCAGATGTATAATAAATATATCAATATGAGTATTCTAAACAGGTTACGGCAGATTTATAACAATTATTATTATTTTTAGTTACTCATATTGATATATTTAAATATATCAATATGAGTAACCTAAAAAGCTATTGCCTTTGGCTGTTTCCGTAATCCATGCAGCTTTATCTGCTGTTGGCCATATTCCATAACATTATCTAAAAACTATTTTAGAATCCCACTTCCAAAGCATATATTGAATTGCATCACAATCGGTTTAGGAATAGCTAAGTTCCATCTAAATTTTTCATATTTCAGAAACTCATCTAAAAATCATTTTAGAATCCCATTTTGATCGCACATGTCAAATTTCACTAAAATCGGTTAAGGCATAGCCAAGTTCCATCCTAGTTGGCCTTATTTCAGAACTTCATCCAAAAATCATTTTAGAATCTTATTTCCAACGCACATGTCACATTGTATCACAATATCGGTTAAGAAATAGCCAAGTTGCATCCTAGTTGGCCATATTCATCTAAAAATCATTGTAGTATTCCATTTCCATCGCGCGTGTCAAATTTCACTAAAACTTGTTAAGGAATAGCCAAAACTCCATCCTAGTTAGATATATTCCAGAACTTCATATCCAAAAATCATTGTAGAATCCCATTTCCAACAGACCTGTTAAATTTCACTAAAATCGGTTAAGGAATAGCCAAGTTCCATCCCAACTGTCCATATTCCAGAACTTCACCTAAAAATCATTTTAGACACATGTCAAACTGCATTCAAATCGGTTAAAGAATAGGCAAGTTCCATCCTAGTTGGCCATATTCCAGAACTTTATCCATAAATCACTTTAGAATCCCATTTCCAACGCACATGTCAAATTTATCTAAAATCGGTTAAGGAATAGCCAAGTTCCATCCCAATTGGCCATATTTCAGAACTTCACCTAAAAATCATTTTAGAATCCCATTTCCATCGCGCATGTCAAATTTTACTAAAATCAGTTAAGGAATAGCCAAGTTCCATCCTAGTTGGCCATATTCCAGAACTTTACCCAAAAATCATTTTAGAATCCCATTTCCAATGCCCATGCATCTGTTCGCTAATAAAACAATCTGGCTTTCGAAAGAAATTTAGAAGGTTTTGAATGTAACCGTTTGCCGTAATAACAAGAGCAAGAGCAATATAATAATGACGTTTTTATTCATCAGAGCAGAGCGTATTTATTTTCTTAATATAGCGCAATAACAAAGAGCGAAAATATCACAACAAAAACGCAATAGTGGTAGAGCAAGAGCCTTATAATAAAAATAATGCTCCAGTTCTTCAGAGCGATATTTTTTGTTTACAATATCGCTCTTTATAAAGAGCTCTTTAATAGTTTTTTTTATCGCTCTTGAACAAAAATGAAGAGCGAAGAGCATAATGAAATCCCATTTTAAACTATGGTTTAATCCTTTAAAAAACTAACTGGAAATTTTGTTAAAACTACAATAATTTCTTTTACTAGAGTTACACCAACTTTTCTAGAAAAGTAAACCTTCCAAACTACACCAAATTTTACTGGCTTTACACTTACAATTTTCTCTGAAAGAGCCGACCAGTTAGGTCTTAATTTCGAAGATTTATCACCAGTAAGACTTCTGACGACACACTATGAGTAGCAAGATATCATTCTATTGCAATTGCTAATCTAAAAAAACAGTTGTCGGAGCCATTGAGCTGCAGACCGACGGATGCTCAACATTGTGCTAGTGGATGAAGACAATTATTTTCATTTCGTTTTATTGTATTGCCGTTCAGTGTAACCAGCCAGGTATAATCTGGCTAATTGGGATACGTGATTTAACTGCCGTTATAAGGTAAAGGCCTCAAAAATTCCACTTTTAAGAAAGATATGTTCCAACATGTAAATAAAGGGTTTCTCTTTAATTTTTTACATCTTCCCAGGTACGCCAACGTTTACAGTGAATTTTTCCTATTGATCAAGCTCTATTCTTTTTGGAAATTCAGTAATTTCTTTATGGCACATGGCCGTCACATCAAGACATGTTTTTGATTGCAAATAGTAATTTTGTTTTTTTTGAAAGAATCATCCATAGCGAAAAAATTGACCCAGTCGGGTGAAATCTTCATTGATCCTGTCTGGCGAAATTTCATCTATAAAATATTTATCTGGACCCTACCGATTCGATTATCGACTGCTGAAAATTATTCCTCTAACTCGTCAAAGCTATTCGTTACCCTGTTAATTCGGCCGTATACGTACAACAAATACCCACAACAATTATTCATAAAAAATCTTTCACTCAATCAAAATCAAACGATTAAACTCCACTCAACAAACAATTCAAAATAATAACAACAAAATATTATATAAAAGCACTTTTTAATATTTTATTTTACAATACAAAAAGCACAGCACAAGAGACTTTTCCTTTTTTGATTAAAACATTTTATTAAATTTTTTTTTTTTGTTAATTTTAATTATTAATTATATTTTTATCGTTGATTGACATTAATATTACACTTAGAATTAAAATCAAAATAAAAAAGTTGTGCTTTTTTCCTTCTTTTGTTATTTATAAATGGAAATTTTATGTATTTTTTACTTTTCCATTTTCCACAAGATTAGTCAAGACATTATTGTTGTTGTGATTAATTAACATAGCACCATCAAAAAAATCGTGCGACGGCGAACAGTGATGATTACGTAATTTATTTTTTTGTTGTTTTTATTAAGCGAGCGATAAGACAGTCGCATGACATGCAAGACAAGACAAAGTATTGCCAAAATAATTGTATAAATTTTAAAAATTCAATAGTTCAATTGGGCCAACATGTTATGAATTTATAATTAAGACAAGTGAATTTTATTTATTTTGATAATTTGTTGTTACTGTATAGTTAAGAATTTTGTTGAATGAATCACATCCCGTCTTTGTAGTTTTTTTTTTTATTATTTTCTTGGTTTAATGAAGAAATTAATTAATTTTTTTTTTTTAAATTTTTATGTCTCTTGTTGCGTTCATAAATCACTTTCAATTTTTTGTGTACAGTATACAGCATATATTTGTTTCTGCTGTTATTGTTGTGTTTTTTTTGTAGTCAGCTTATTTTTCGTCTTAGGCGTGCGATTTGATTGATTAAGAAATCAAAAGGGAGATAGAAAAAATTTGAATTCTTCGGCGATTTTTAATGGATGGACTTCCTAGAATGAAATATAGATTTTTAATAGGCTTATTCAACTGGAAATGAGTTAATCATTGAACGTGATATTATCTTGGCAGGAAAGTTGAAATATGTATTTACGAATCCAAATATAGAAAAGAAACGAAATAATAAAATAAATTGCAAGTTATGCTGTTTTGTTCGAGGCGAAATCAATCAATGGAGGTGGTAATCATATAAAACATTCAAAAATGGAATGATTTCGACAATTTAGTTTTAATTAAATCAGTTCTTTATTACTCTTATATATTTAAAGGGCTTTTAATTAGCATATTTCCTTAGTTAGTGGTTTATACAATATTCAGTTCAGGTTCAAATCATATTGAATTTATTAGTTATATATTTTACAAACAATTTGTATGGATTCTAAAGTCGGAAACAGATGTGCAGAATTCTGCATGCATCAGAATTAGAATGCACTGATTTATATATGAAAGCCATATGCAGATTTCGGCAAGTTGTCTCTATTTCTAATTTTTCTGCACACGTTACATAAAAGAAAATAAATCTAGTATAATTTTTATAATTTTTATTTTTTCAATAAATTTTTCTAGTTTGCTGACAGAAAACATTTTTTTTTTACAATTAATTGCCCTAGTAAAGGATAAATATTATTTATGTAATTTGTGACGAAATGATACATCATTCGTAGAAAAAATTCTGTGTATTAAAATTAAATATGTATTATATTAAATAAATGAAAAACAACAAGTACTTTTGAGTGTTTAATATTAGATAGACAAATACCACATCATCCAAAATCCTTAGATCAAAAAGTGGACTACCTCATTCATAAACTTAGTGATTTGTCTATCGACAACAAACTGCTGCTAGATAAAGTTGATAAACTTGGGAATGGAAACAGTAAGCTGCAAAATGAAGTAAATTTTTTGAAATCACAAATTAATGATTTAAATCAGCACCAATTAAGTGATCATCTGTTAATTACCGGTGTGCCAGCAAACGCTCAAGAAAATCTCAATAGCATTATTGGAGATATATGTGACACATTAAAGTTGGATTCGAATAATTTAATCATTGACTCTATGCATAGAGTTAAATCGGCTAGATACTCTGATGAACATGGCCAGCCTATTATTGTGAAATTTGGAAATTCCCGAGGCAGGCACAAAAAAATTGAGTCATATATTTGTACATCAGCTCTCTGCAGCTTCCACTACTACACGAAGTTCGGTGAATAAAAAAATTAACATATTACCAGGTATAACTTAGCTTTGTTAATGCGGATGAAAAAATTCGCCCAAGAAAATAATTTCAAATTTATAAAAATTAGAAAGTCTGAGGGATCGCGTGTACACACACACTCGAAAAAAAATTTGATATGCGATGCAAATAGTTTCGTATATGACTCCAGCGCAAACTAGCTTCGTTTTTCGATTTACGCTTTGTGCCAAAAAAAAAAGAGTTGATGATGCTCCCAATTTCGATACAAATTACATTAAAATTATATATGATACTACCTGCAACGATTTACAGAACAATTTGCATCAAGGTTTTTTCGATGCATGTTATTTTGAAATTTGATGCAATACGTGTTTATTGAAATTATGGTGCAGTTTGCATCGTAATCTGTTATAATTTGTATCTGAATTGCTTCGATGTGTCCTGTATCGTTTTGCAACTATGATTGCATTTAAATAATATACGATATTAGTTATATCGAAACACAACAAATTATGTATCAAGTTGCATCGTAAACGAGATCAAGATGTATCAAATATGAAATCATCCTCAGAACCCACTGGTTGTAATAAAACTAAGTGAAATATATTCATTCGACATATATTTATTTATTAAATAATAATAATAAAATATAAAATAAAATTATTTAAAATTCAAATAATTAAAATGTAATAATTTAATATAATTAAAATTCAATAAAATTATTATTGATTACACTTCATATAATAACTATTCTTAATTTAAGTTTAATTATACCTTGTAATTGCTATTTCAATTTGATTTTTGTAAGGTCGCAATCTAAACAATACATTTTATATATTTAATCAAAATTAAATCAATTGCACATTGCATTCAATTAAATAAAAAATTTTAGTTTTACATACAAAATGTTTTTCATAAGCTTTTTTGTACTGTAATGAATTAAAATTAAGACAAATAGGACTAGTGTTTTTTTCGATTAATTGATACCCACAGTAGAATTTATCATAAATTCCAATAAATTCACTCATAAGGAAGTATATTTCGTTATTACAGTCAAGAATATCAATTATTTTATATACATGAATTAATTGGTGGGATGGTTTTTCTTTCAAAATGCAGAAACCTTTCTTATAATGAAAGTCACTGATAAAATATGATAAACTAAAAATTGGTCTAGAAAACCTATCAAGACAATTGTAACTAATATTAGAATTATATAACGATTTTTTCCCCTTTTGACTTTGGGTTTTAAATGTTGAATTTGCCCAAACATTACTCATCATTTGTTGGTGCCTTTTAGCAAACGATTGACAGATATTTATAAAATTAGGTGTTATATTTTTTTTTAAATAACGATGTTTGCCTTCGTACCACATTGTCCACAAATGGATAACACCCATTTGCCTGATGACAGTGGGATAATGCAGAAGAAAGTGTTGTTTTGGTGTCAAATCTTTTTTGAACGTAGTTTTTATCGATTCCAAATGAGAAGTTATTATACTTTGTAGATGTTTTATGTCACTATCAGTTAATTCATGGCGAAATAAAATTATTATTATTTCAATAACACTAAGCACAGCTTTCCATTGACATTGGTGAGCTTGATCATAAAACCTGTCAAAAATAAACGGAAAATGTGTAGCTAGGCATAATACCTGTATGGCATTTTGTCCTAAATTACTTTTTTCCAGGTTAATGTTCGATGGTTTATTTCTTCGATCAATGAATCCAAAATTATAAGCAGATATACAATTATTTATTTTATCAATGTTAGTTAAAACTTTCTGTTCGATAAAGAATTCAAATTGATATTTCAATACTAATACAACAAAGCCTTCTAAACCATCATGTAATAGATCCACACTATGGTTTTTAATAGAGTGAAAGTATTTTAAATCGTTCAATACTGAATTGCGACTAATACCTTGGGTTTCCATCATTTTTAACTTTCTCAATGGCGGTTGATCGCATAAAATAGTGTAGGTTAGGTTAGGTTAGGTTGGAGTGGCTGCTTACGCACACTTAGACCGGTGACGGTCCATTGTGATACCACAGGATGTATCCCCTTTTACCCCTATTGGAACCATTTCGAGCTACTTATGTAGCGTAAGACGTCCCGCACTTTAATGTTTTCGAGATCCGAGAGGCAGTCCATCCTGAACTTACCTAAGTGTTTGTGCCTTCTGAGAGCCAATGCTGGACACGAGCAAAGGAAGTGGACCAACGTCTCTTCCTCCTCTTCGTCCAAGCAGCTTCTGCAGAAGTCATTAGCCTCCAGACCCAGCCTTCTTGCATGTTCTCCAAAAAGGCAGTGTCCCGTGAGTATTCCTACGACCGTTCTTAATTCACGTCTGCGTAAGGATATTAATGCCCTAGTGCGCCCCAAGTCCAGCTTTGGCCAAACTTGTCTTGCAACTCTACAGGTTAGGGTGTTACACCACCTTTCCCCCGCTGAGGATAGCGCCTGCTTCCCAAGTGCTTGTCTCAGCGCTGTAATAGGCCTCCCCAGACTTGCCCTTTCCGGTTGCAGCTGGAGAGTCGTACCATGCCTAGCAAGTTCATCTGCCCTGCAGTTCCCCATGACGCCCGAGTGACCTGGGACCCAGACTACCTGGATGTTGAAATGCTCACCCATCTCATTTAGAGATGAGTGACAACTCAACGCCACCCGTGACGCCAAAGACACCGATTCTAACGACCGGATCGCTGCTTGACTGTCCACATAGATTGTGATATCGTAAATAGTGTAACAGTCATCTGTTAAAATAGTGTAACAGTCATCTGTTCTAAGCAATTTTAGATCTTCAGTAGTTGATTTTTTTGTTTCTCCGCTAGGCATAAAACAAAATCGGCAAAAAAATTTAGCGGAGATAGATTTAGTAAAACCAATTAGGTCATTTGCCGCCAGATTATCATGAGATAAGGAAAGTATTGTTCCTGAAACCAAACCGAGTTTATCTATAAATATACAATCATTTTCCAAGATTTTGATATCTGCTACAATTGGTTGTAAAATTGAATTTAAATTAAAATCGCCATGGAGATCGTTTACGTAAAAAAGGCTTACTAAAAATATATTTTGTAGGTTGGATTTTAGATTGGTTGGACTGTTTACGATTGTAAAATATATACCGCCTACTTTATGAACTATCGTCTTACTGCCAAGTACCCTAGCAACTTCAAAGTCGTCGTAGTACAGCTGAATTAAAACTTTCGCTTCGTTAACAAAATCCTTCTTAATGGACTGAAAACGATCTCCGCAACAGCCAAATTTGTAAATTCCACTAGTGCAACTGTGAGAAACATTGAAATCTCTAAATAAGTTACGAAAACTGGAATTTTTAAAAATTGTCGTTAATGTCTTTGTAATAGGTATAAATTGAAAAAAATTTTGAACAAGTTTTCTTGAGTAAGTGAATGATTCTCCATTGAACCTCCTCTTCCACCTTATTCCAATTGGAATTTGTTGTGGTTCTATATAAAAAGAATTTTCTAAGAACAGTTTTTTGCGTTTATATTTCGAGCAAAAATTTTTCATAGTTTCAGAAATTTTAATTTTATTAAATGTCGTGTTAATTTGGGATGATGCGGATATAATATTAATGCCGATATCAGTTATGATTTTGGTTTGGCAGAAAACATCTGTCATTGTTTGCTCTGGCAACCCTAATAGATTAAGTTTGGCATAGAAACATTTCATTGCGTTTTCAAAGTCACTTAAAGTTGGAGTTTTAATTTCAAGCTCTGAAGATTTGTCTAAACGATCGTTATGAATATAAACGTCCTCTATTTTTTCCAAAGAAGCTATAGTACATACAGCCTCGTTTGAGTCGGCTAATGGATTATTTATTTCCAGAATGTGAGATTTGTTTAAATGTTTTTTTAGGGCACAAAAAGTCTGGAAGGTGCAATCACAATTCTTTTCTTTGACACATTTAATTTTGATGCTAGACTTTTCTTTTACGAATTCTTGATATTTTAGGTGAAGTATTAATTTATTTAATTCAGCAAATACCTCATTACAGAAATAGCAAAAATACATTTTTGCTAGTATATTAAGATAGAAAAGGAAATGATTTATGTTTATAAAAAAAATTATTGAAAAAATGTTAATTAACACCTGTTATTAGATCTAATTTGCAGGATATTTCCTTAATCCTGGACGTGATAGTTCCTGCATCTTCAATTTCATAAAAATAGTAAGCGATGAATGTCCAAAATGTTTTTAAACTATCAGCAAAATGTAGCCCAAACACATAGTGCGATTTAAACAATAAATCAACGGCTTCAATGAAAGTACAATTTCCTGGTAAGATTATCAGCTCTCTTTCTATGCAAAGATGATATTGTGATATCGCTGATTTATTGTCACCTTCAGCAATTATATAGGGATGTCCCAATTCAGATGCGATTAGTTCTTCAGGAGGAAGATTAAGCTGTGAATTTAAATAGAAAACCAGTATAAATACATTTTTGTTATATGTTGTAAGTTCCCAATATAAGAGATAAGTAAAATCTTACCGTTCTAAACACTAATATTTTGTTTATGGAGAATCGTTCCCGTTGGATATTGGCTGATGATTTACCTGCTACGACTTGTGGTAATATATTAAGAAGGTAAAAAAATTCTTGCATCGAAGGCAATAATTCTAAGTAGAATTTAAATTTATTAGTATGTGTATTATTCTTTAGCTGATCTATCTTACCTTCAATCTCAGGTAAGCTTTTAAAATGCGGCCCTCTAGTTTCCATAAAAATTTGTTTAATATGTGGTGAACAAATTTTCCATTTGTTTATAAAATGTTGATGTTTCTCGGAATACCGTATTTCGAAGTCATATAGAATCTGGAATAGTAAACAAAAAATGAATAAATATTAATACACATGAATAGAGATTATTAAATAGAGTATAATTCAAATGATTACTCTTACCAGATCGGGAGATGTATAAAAAAAGGGAAATTGTTTTGAGAATTTTCCAATTTCAGGTGACGACCGTAAAATATCGATGCGCACACTCAAAGTTTTGAGAAGTTTCTGTTTGATTAAATCTTTCTGGGTAGTTACGTTTAAATTTTTTAAAATCAAAAAATTTTCGTCACTGTCTATGTCAAAAGCTGGTTTAGTTTCCGTTGAAATTAATGATCCTGCTACATTGCGTTTCCGACTGTTTTTCCCAGTGGCATGTTCTAATGCATATGATTTTTGGCGTACCCGGTTTAATCTTGATATAACATACCCGCGATTTTTTTTTCTATCATATAAAGCGTCCTAATAAATAATAAAAGTATAGGTGCTCTAAGTTTTAAGATTTTTTTAATTAATTTTTTAATTTTATACTATTCCTCCGTTATCATTCTGTTTAGTTTTTAATTGTGGAAATAATTCCACAATAGCTAGCGCCAGCGCCGTGATGTGTGCTGGATCGGGATGATAAGTACTAAATTTAAATACTAGATAATCCACACCCTCCCTTATTATCGCCCGTCTTTCAGTATCCGAAAGGCCTTTCGGTGACCCGCCGTTTATAAGTTTTTTGCTCAATACGTACGCGTTTTGAGTTTGTAGAATAAAATCTTCTAAATCCTGTAATTAGAAATATTAAAGTTATTTCAGGGAATTTTAAATTAATTATTCAAATAAATTACATACTTTTGCATTTATATGCATTAGATAACCTAACCGGCAATTTTGACGAATCAATGGTGTTGCTTGAATTTCAGGTAATTCTATTGTATCAATAAAGAAATTAAATTTTTTTTTAAATAACATTCAATACATTCATATAATAATGGTACTATTATCATGGGTTTTCAAAACTATTTTTAACTGAAATTCCGGATGAGTTTTTCGTTCAGTAACGATATCTACAAAATCCTCCTCACAAATTCTAACACCTTGCAAATCTGTAAAGTAGTCGATATCATATGCAGAAATATTAGCATATATAGACGCTGAAAATAAAATCATATTAAATTATAATTCAATTAAAAAAATTTGATTACAAATACATTGATCAAATGGATATTTCCGAGAGACACGCACATTTATTTTTTTCACAGCGGATACGATGCAATGTAATATCATAAATCAAAAAGAAAATGAAATTATGATGCAATCTTCCATCACATAGGAAAAAAATAGTAAGCGTCACAATAAAGAAAAATAATAACGGGAACCACCGAAAATAATTCAAATACTTACTTAGTATTATTAGAATTAAATATTTACAACTTACCTGATAAAATCAAATCTTTATATTCCCATGTTTCCTCGTGTTTTATTATTTTAACATAATTAACAACCCCTTTAAAGTTAATCTTAACAAAACAAAAATCCATCGGAACAAACAATGGATAAAAATCACATGGAACAAGGATCTTATAATAACTAAACTGTAAATTTCACTTTTTTTTGAACTTCTTTTTCACTTTTTATATACCTAAATATATTTTTTATATTAAATAAAATAAAATCTCACAATAAAAGTATTTATAAGAAATATATAAAAAATTATGTACGTTAATATCCTGCACTTCACAATTGTCCAAAAGAAAGAATGACGATAAACTTTGCACTGCGTAGATACGTTTGAAACGATACGAAATACGAATAAAGAAGAGAGACGGTACATGTTTCTGTGGTTGTTTCAGTTTGTTTGCTTAAACTACAACAGGGGAAGACACTTCTAAAAATTAACGCTGTTATATTATAAAAGTACTGTTTAATTCATCTTGTATTTAGCTATAGTTACATAACAAATTACACGTTATATATCAAATTAATGTTTTATATATGTAATATATATACATATTATGTATAAATACTTTGTAAATTATAAAATTATTTACTAACGAATATCCAAATTGATGTTATTTACATACTTATATTTGTAAAGTTAAATTGAGTGGTAAGCCCTGTTTTGCTCAAACGAATAGAAATGCTATTAATAGCTACATATTAATTTTTGTCTTTGTTTTTTGTACTCTTATTTAAAAATTTGACCATTTGAAAATGAATATAATATAGGGATATGTTATTTCATTGAACGGTTATTGAGCTAAGGCCATATAGTTTTATTTGGTGTATTGCGCCTTAGTGTAGGTTTATACTATTGCAAAATATTAAGATTATGTATGTATATATGTATTTTACAAAAGTATAAACCAACTGCGCTATAGGTACTTCAGTACTATCATATTGTTTTTACTTGGAATGGTTAAATAAATGCAAGGTGACACATGCACATAGGCACATTTATGGTATTATGTGCCAGTAAACCCTCATCCTTAAAGGCTAAGTCAACTCTTTAGCCTTACATTATAATAATTGGGTTTCTATGTTAACCTTATTAAAGTGGTTGATTATAAACAGAGGCTGACAGAGTACGTACATATGTTAGTTGGTAAATAATTTAAATGAAAAATTCACGTTCTAAATATACGAATAGGTACGCACGTAGTACGTTACGTTTGCAACCAACTTCAACAGAACGATTTTTTTGATGCAAAACTTGCTTTTTTTTTGATTATAACTGCATCGGTTTATTTTTCGATACAAGATTTTAATCATAATGTGATATACGGTATATCATATATGCTGCGATGCAAGGCTTGTATCATAAAACACTGCAACATTTTTAAGTCTGCACAATTAAATCATTTGCGGATTTAGATATATTAAATAGAGGTGTAGCTGATGATTTATGTAACAATAATATTATAGATTTTCATTTTTAGTTTAATCAATTTTAATTTTTATAATTCTTTTAAATTTAATTTTTATTAATATTATTTTTTTTTTTGGGTTTTAGTTTGCCTAATGTCAGTTAATATTATAAACAATATTGGTAGAAAAGTCCAACAATGTGGTATACTTTCACATACGAAATTTGAGAAACAAAGTTCATGAAATAGACGCTGTATTAACTACATCGAAACATTTAGGTCATTAGTTGATTTTATCGGAATTGTGGATTTATTTACTCGTGTGAAAATAGGTTTTACAATTTCTGTAATTATAATTGTTACTTCTCTAATTCTGATCATAAAGCACCTGGCGGTTGTGCCATTTTTGTACATTCTAGTTTATCATCCTCAACAATTTTAAATCATGAATTTGATGGTAGTAATATTTTGGTTGTCAATATCCGTGGTATTAACCTGAATGTTTTAACCCTTTATAGAAATCAGTCATGAAATTGTGATAATTTTAATGAAACGCTTGAAAGAATCATTCGTCCTTATGGAAATTGTATTTGTGTTGACGATTTTAATTTTAATATTAAAGATCAACGGGATCTGACTGTGCAAAAGTACTGTCCCACAGTAACTGCTAGTGGTTATGCATTTTTAAATTCATTGTCTGACCAGCATTGCATCAGACTATCTAATTCCATCGGAACAGTCATCGACCATATTTTGTCCAATAATTTTGATTATAAATATATTATATCGCTAAAGGACGTTTCCTTTTCACCGTCAAATTTAAATCTCTATTGATTGTAAAAGACATCTCAACTTATCATGCACTAAACATACTAAAAGTACAATTAATTATCAAGAGTACAATCAAAAGTACAATTAATTGTCTAATTTTGATGATTTTGTTAAAAATCTTTCAGCAACTATTCAAAAGCACTCCGTTGTAGTTACGAGCAAATCAAACTTTAAAAAACCCAGGATTAACAATGAAATCTTGAGCATTAAGAAGAACCGTGATAATTTCGCCAAATTAAAACGTAACTACCCGCATAATCTTTACTACATTCAACAATCTAAATTGTTACGTAATAAAATCGTTACTCTTATTAATAAGGCGTGAGAGATGAGATTTCTAGTAGCATTAATTCTAGGATACTTTGGTCAGTTCTTAATGAAGTTATCATTAAATATAAATAAATACCTGTAATATAGTATGTCTGTTCCCTTTAAAATGCATCATATTATGTAATTATATAGAGGTAGCGAAAATTATTAATAGTCTCAAGAATAATTCATCTAATGGTCCTGATTCTATATCGGTAAAATTATTGAAAAGATATTCAACTAACTTTTCTCCTATGCTGTTTAAATTGATAAATAGTGCATTTGATTTAGGTATTTCCGTCATCATTAGCCCAGGCTAAAGTTATCCCCATTAACAAATCCGGTGATAAATGCGATCCTGAAAATTATAGACCTATTTCCATTTTATCTAATGTCAGCAAATTAATTGAACATATAGTTTTGTAACGTCTCTACGAAAATTCTAGTACTACTATGGCATGTATTCACTTTGTAACTAATCTGCAGGAAAGCCTCAGTGAAGGAAAAGTTGTTTCAGCTTTTTTATTATTGTCAGAAAAGCATTTGACAGTATTAACCACGAATTACTACTTTACAAACGTTCGCTGGTTGGTATATCAACTAATGATTTAAATTTTTTTAAAACATATTTAGTTAATCGTCTTCAAAGTGTTAGTATAGCAGATGAAAGTAGCTGTTTACTGAAATGAAGTACCGGTGTGCCGCAAGGATCCGTTCTTGGGCCCTGCATCTTCAATTTTTTTATTAATGATTGTTTCTGTCTACCATTTAAGGGGAAACTTCAAATGTACGCTGATGATATATTCATTTTATATTCAGCACAGGATTAGAGTACCTTTCACTCTATAATGCAATATGATCTAGACCTGCTAATTAATTTGCTGCTTAATAATGCTTTGTCTCTAAATTTAAACAAATCGCACTATATGTTATTCGTTAAAAGGACCCCTGTTATCACACCTAACGTTGTCCTTGAAGTAAATGGAACTGTTATTTCACAGTATCATAGTTTTGTATATCTCATAGTCTATTAGGAAGTATCAGCCCATTTTTATTTGTATTTACAAAAGTGAGACTTTACTTAAGCTCTAAAATGCTGTGGAATATTTATTATTATTATGCGCATGTATACTCTCGGTTAAATTATTTAAGCCCATTGTGGTTCAATGCCAACGATTATATGTTAGATGTAGTTCAAATTTGTCAGAATAAAATAATTAAATTAATTCTTAACAAACATTACTTAACCCCAACTCGTGAACTTTATATTAATACCTTAATGTGAGACAAGTATGTATGTTTGTACAATTCTATGTTATTTATTTACAAAGCAATTCATGGCTTGTCGTATTACAAACCAATTTTACGATATGTTAGATATAAACAATTATGGCGCAAGAAATCGCAATGACTTATAGTGTGAGAAACATATTATTTGTTGTACACCATTTTGTTGATTACAAATTTTTAATTTATTTTGGTTAAATGTTATTATTTTAATTAAATATATTTTTTTAAATTTTATATTTTTAACAATATTCAATTTAATATTTTGGCACCACCATTCAATGCCGCTTCGATATCGTGCGAAGAGCGCACGTGCGTGAGACCGCCACTAAATGCGAGACGAGACTGTTTTGTTGTGTAAATGTACTTTTGTGGTTTCGTTTTCGTTGTGTTTTGTATTTTTTGTTTTGTTTTGTGTAGTTGTACGCCTGCGCCTGAAGATGACAGACAGTCCGCGTTGTCTTCGACTTGTGGCGGTGAACGCATGTATAAATGCGTGACCGCCACAGGACTCCCCCACGAGTGAATTTCCCCTCTGTAATGTTGTGCGTATGTGATGTCTGCGTGTATGTATGATGCCTGCGTGTGTGTGGAGGTGTGTGTTGCGTATGCAAGTGCGCGTGTGCGCTTAAGCTCGTGTGTTTGACGAGTGCGCGTATTGCTCGGTATGCTCGTGTGCGTGAGTGTGTGATGCTTGCGTGTGTGAGTTGCTTGCGTGCGTGTGTGATGCTTGCGTGCGTGTGTGTGCTGCTTGCTTGAGTGTGTGTGATGCTTGCTTCCGTGTGCAAGTGTATGTCAACCGACTTACAAAAACCGCGACTTTGTCAGTGTTTGCCTGACGTTTTCTTGTCTTGGTGTTTGTTTGTTCGGTATTGTGTGTCTCTGGTCCCAAAACATGCGCCAGGCCAGAATGGTATTTTCTGAAGCCTGGACCCCTATTTCTGAATACGAATACGAACAAAAAATCTACGAATTCGTATCATTGGTATTTTTGAATACGAATACGTTTATTTCTTGTACGAATTCGTGTAAGCATGATTCGTGACAAAATTTCCCTTATTTCATAATACGAATTCGAGCAATTTTTGTTCGTTCATGAACGGATTTTGGTTCGATGACATAATAGCTAACGACACCAATAATAAACAAGCAAAAAATGCAAGATGTACACAAAAAATTTATATTTTTCATTTTTTTTTAATTTTTAAAAGAAATACAAATTTTTAAAAAACTAAAAGCCAAATTTTTTAATTGAAAATATTTTTTATTCAGCAAAATTTCGCATATTTTATGTACATATATACCAATTTGTTGACTAATTACCGGGCCCCTCAATGCCGCAATCACAATAAATTAAATAAATAAAACTAAAATTTCACGAAATATGTAGCTATGAATTTTTCTACACATTTGTATTTCCTTTTATTAAATAAAATTTTTTATTTTGATATAAAATAATATTTATCCAACATGGCGCGGATTTGATTTTATTTATTCACGTTGCCAATTAATACCCCTATTATGGTTCTCACCTCACCGACGAGTCGCCGTGACTCGAAAAGTCGTGTGAGTTCAATTTTGGTATTATGGTTCTCACATTTATTTTGGCGAGAGTTGTGCGCAGCTAAATCTTATTGGTTTTGTTAATTATGACCATTTCCATTCATTTTGAAGTTTGCCAGCACAGTAGTTTTATATTTTTTGACGTATAGTTAGCAGTCTTTTGTACACATTTACATTTATTATGATTAATTTTGTAATTTTATGAGATTTAATTAGATATTTTATCGGTTAAAAGTGTTAATAAATAGTGCAAATAGCAAAATACAATGTGGATTGGTTTTTCTGTGGCGAATGAAACTGGAGGAAACAAAAATGTTTGACAACTTATATACGCATTTTGTTGTTAACATGTACAATAAAAATATTTTAAAATACGATTTAAAAAAAAAAAAAAAAAATTGATTTTTATTCAATATTTAATTAGGAAATATTAATTAAAATATGTATTTTCCCTGTAAAAAAACTGTAGAGTTTTTTATTCCATCATTTCTTTATTCTTTACAAAAAATCGCACTAGTCACCGAGAAATATTAGGTGAGCAATTTTGACATTACTCTCACTCACGGCGAGAATCATAATACCAAAATTTGATTTGGGTGACTTGAAGTCGCCAAGTGACTCTTAGGTGAGAACCATAATAGGGGCATAAAACTAAATTGATGCCAAAAATTTGACATATTTACGTTTATTTTCAGATTTACACTGTCATTTTAAGGATTTTTCACGTAAAACAAAATTTCCCTTTGCCTACACTACAAAAATTAAAATAGGTCGTACGTTCGTATTCAGAAATACCAATTAATTTTCGTATCGAATAGCATTTTCGTTTCGTATACAAATTCGTATCGTATTCAGAAATAGGTCCCCTGACGTAACCTGTTTTGGGCCAGTTTCGGTCCTATGTCGTGTCCCTTCCGTGAGTCTGGGGAGTGAGGTCGAGTATGGCTGGGCGTTGTTTTTCCATACGACGTTGGAGCGAGCCATTTAAATGAAAACACCAAAAAAAAATATTTTATTGAACAATAATATAAAAAATGGTGGTAGCAAAAAAAAATTTACAATTAAAAAATTGTAACAATTAAATTTTACAATTATATACAATTTTTTATTGTGATGGTCTTGTTATGCTGTCTGGATCTTGTTGTTGTTGCTGATGCCATTTTGTTGTCGCTGTTGTTGTCTCGTGCTATGATGATGCTGATGTTGCTGCTGTTGTTGTTGTTGCTGTGTCGTTGGTGGCGATGATGATGAAGGCGATGACGATGGCGAATGTCGGCTGATGTGTTGATGGCGTTGATGATATTGATGATGGTGTTAATGCCGCTGCTGCTGGTCCCATTCGTGCGCATGTGTGTGTGTGCGTTACTCCGTATATTATGTGTATAGGTGTGGTACGTGTTGGCCTCTGCAATGATGGTGGTGATGGTGACAATAAGTGTGTGCGATTAAAATATGCGTGTTGAATGTGGTGTTACTCCATATTTGTGTATTCGTATGTTTATATCTGACTCCGTTGTTTTTTATTATGTATCTAACCGTAAAAACGGTCGTCGGGGTCACCACTTTATAGTGTGAGAAACATATTATTTGTTGTACACCATTTTGTTGATTACAAATTTTTAATTTATTTTGGTTAAATGTTATTATTTTAATTAAATATATTTTTTAAAATTTTATATTATTAACAATATTCAATTTAATATTTTGGCACCACCATTCAATGCCGCTTCGATATCGTGCGAAGAGCGCACGTGCGTGAGACCGCCACTAAATGCGAGACGAGACTGTTTTGTTGTGTAAATGTACTTTTGTGGTTTCGTTTTCGTTGTGTTTTGTATTTTTTGTTTTGTTTTGTGTAGTTGTACGCCTGCGCCTGAAGATGACAGACAGTCCGCGTTGTCTTCGACTTGTGGCGGTGAACGCATGTATAAATGCGTGACCGCCACAGACTTTTATATTAATTCTAATAGATTCAAAATAGCGCATAATTCGCTTCTCCGTGTTGGTCTTGTTACATACAATCGATTACCAGGGCAAATTAGAGCTATTGATCTGGTATCACGATTTAAGTCTGAGCGGAAGAAATTGATCCTGGAAAACCCATTGAATACTTTATATTATTTTAGACGGGTTCTCGATGAAGTTAATAAAGTTTTCTGTATTATTAATGCAATTTTCAGAGATTTAGCTTTGTACTTATGTAAATCTTATAGATTCTAAATATGCTTATATCATTTTAATATTTATAATTGATTTTTTTTTTATTGTATTTTTTGTAAAATTTTTAAAATTACACATATAGTACATATATGTTTTAAGCAAAAAAAAAAAATAAAAAATTATGGAACTGCATGCTTGGGATTGCGGTTTTCAGTAACAATTTTCGGCAATCCCGGTTTTACCAACTTCTTTTTACCACATAAAAATCCAATGTACTTTGAAATAAATTTATTTCATTCTTGTGTCACTTTGATTAAATTTAATAAAATTAAAATGAATAAATTAAATTAATAAATTATAAAAAAATTCAATCATATTTTAAATAGTTTTGGTAAATAGAGTTATTTGTGTTTCGTAAACTTCATTTTCCTTCATAAAATACTCTCGTAAGAAATACAGAGAATCAAGGGTACTGTGAATTAAGCGTGACCGTATTTTGTACTTAATTGACAACATGACACAAAAACAACACAGTTAGATCTTAATTGAGCAGCAGAAGAAAATGGCCGTTTATCATTCACACGACTGCAGTTCCTTTTCTTGTATATAGGGAGATGTCAATAACAAAAAAAGTAAATTCGCCTTTTCCAAAATATTTATTTAAGCATTTTCCCCTTTTCCAGAATATGGCTCCCTTTTTCAGAATATTTTCCCCTTTTCCAGAATAGTTTTAAAGCCAAAATTCATAAATATATGTTATTTCAGCATAGATTCAAACCTGTTTTTTAGCCAAGACAAGCTGTTTTTTATCTACCAAAAGCCCTTTCTGAGTCGAATAGTTTTTAGGTAATTATACACCAAGTCCAAGTATTTACTTCGTAGTCCCTGATCCACGAAATATGTGATTATACAATTGCGAACAAAACGTTTGCAATTAATGAAATTAAAAATCGCATTTAAAATATTTTTGTAAAGTTTTTTAATTTAAAGTTAATTAAATAAAAAATGATCAAAAAATTATGTTTATGTTGTTTTCTTATTATTTACGTTTTATCAAAAGACGCAATCAATCAAGACGGTTGAATTTCATGTTCATGCAAAATTCCGAGGTAACCCAAAAACATTTTTGTAAGTCAGTTATGCGCATATAATAATTCACAATTTTTAAATTGTAGCGATTCACTTATACTCCTAAATCTCACAACCCCATCATCGAACAAATCTTAGTGTATGATGAAAATTGAAACGAAAAAACATTTAAGGATTTCTGCGGTTAGTTTTCGTGAAACAGCCACCTTTTTACCACGTAAATCTCCTGGTAGGGTACCGGAGCCAGTCGCATTAGCTATAGAATGGTCGGCCCACTACCAGGAATAAAACCATCATAGAAATAATTAATAAACTGCTAAATTTTACGGTGGATCACATTATCCAACAGGTAATAAAACTTGCAAAATCAAGTGAACTGGACAATACAAGCTTACAGTTACTTAGAAGAGCTGGAAGTTCCCTGGAAGAACCAATATTAGCATTTTCTGTCCCGTAAATTTACATGACCAATATATCAACAGGAAATTTGATTAATCTATCCAATGCCAGGCAATTTGCGATGCCAATTTGCAATTTTTGGACAGTGTCGGTTATTCGGGGTCCAGGGTATGTTCATGACACTCGGGTAATTTACAACAGCCCAATTTACACTAAAAAATTATATCCACCTCCTCCGTTTATTATTCTTGGTGACAGTGGGTACCCTTGTAGAATAGAACCGATAAGAATAATAACGCCTCATTTCAGAATAATTAAGGTACAACAAAAAGCATTCCAAGGGATTTTTCATCATCTGTGATGACGATGAACACAACTATATGTCCCCCTGTTGAGAGTGCAGAATCCATGGACCGACCCACCTTTCATGTCAGCACTATAGGTTGGCATGAAACAATGCAATATACAGGTGGTTAACACAAAACGGGTCTATAGTCGTACGTCCTCGATTTGGCTACCACTGCGTAAAGTAGGACGGTAAAAGTAAACTGTGAAAGAGTTGGGAATGCCTTGACCCCAGAACAGATTGCATAGATTAAAACCAAAAAAATGTGTCAGAGATAGCATGTCACTTGGACTTATTTTGGAAATTAAGAATGAAAGCCCAGAACCGAAAAAATAAATCCACGAGTTGATTTAAATATATTTCAGCCTTTATTTTTTATTTTAATATTAATATTAATATAATTTATTTTTTTCATTTTAATTTAAAAAATATCACGGAATTACAAGATTAAAAAAAGAGGGTTAATATATTCTTCAAACAAACACGAAGAAGACAAAATGAAAAAATTGGAGCATACATTTACCCTATTTTTGTAACCTTTTTGACTCCTTTATATAAATACCAAAAATTTTTTTCTTTCGTATATTGCGCCTTTTTGGAAATGGCGGGGTAGGATTTGATGTGGAAGGTAACTGATTGGATGATGACGTTGAGGGAGCTGTACCATCTGTCTAATCTTCTTCCAATAAATATTCCTCTACCATTTCCTTATTGTCGGTAATATTTGTTGGAAAAAATTCCCGGTTGGTTTGTTTTTCCAACGAGTGGATACTAACAAGTAGCATAAGGATCGGTCAACCAAAACACAAGGAGGTTTGGAAAATTTTGTAAAAAGAAAAGAAAAAAATAAAGGAAGACAGTAGAGTCAAAGTGAAGCAAAATAAAAGGTGTGGATGAAAATTTGTGAAGAAAAAAAACACGAGTAAGAGAAAAAAAAAGGACTAAAAAAATATTTCGGTTATCCCGGTGATAAGAATCTTAAGATAAACCTAAGGGCTAACCAGAAATAAAACGGAAAAATAATACGTTTTGTTCTAACTTTAAAAGTGATAAAATATCGAAATAAAAACAAAACAACAAAAAAAATTTCTAATAAAAAAATTACAAACAAAAAAAAACAAGGACATTACGGTCTATGAACCGTATCAATAACATACCATAGTCCAGTATATTGGGGTCGCAGACCCGCCTTAATAGGAAAAAGGCAAAACAAAAAAAAAATTAAAAAAAAAAGTAGATAATATCTTTTTGGTAGTGGTGCGCGGGGAATATCATAGCTACCTAGTTAACCAGGGGAGATACCTGTCGACCGAAAACAAACAAAAAAAACAAAAATTAAAATTTTCGTGTCAAGAAGAAGGAGTTACGACGCATACCAAAGGCCTTACGAAGCACGCCAATAAGGACGTACATCTGGGCGGAAGTGGGAGCGGACAAAAAGGACCGCTGGAGTGGGGCGCGGTCTGTGGGTTGTGCGTGGCAATTACTGACGGTTGAGTGTCCCTGCAACAAAAAAAAAAAACAAGGAAACATTTTTTTTTAATATAGGGAACCATCGTTGTAAGGGAACCCCAACAACAAAATTTCAGCCACCCCCCCCACCCACCACGGGAAGATTTAAAGCATAACATATTTTTTTTGTCCATACAGGTGCCGGTATCCAACAAAGCGCTTTGGAGAGGATCCGGAGCCCAAAACGTAAGTTAAAAACAGTTTTTTTTGTTGGGTTTTTCCAGGTATATTCCTTTGTTTGTACTGGTTGGTTTTCTTTTCTTTTTTTTGTTTTGTTTTATTGTAAAGAAAAGTTATTATGTTTATCCTTAAAATGGAATTGAACTTTAATTAAGTATTTCATTTACTGAGGGATGAGCTGAAGAATGAGGTATGGTCTGATGGTTTGATGATACGTATGGAGCGGAGGTAGAGCAACAGGCCATTCCGCCATGGGGCGTTCGATAGGATTCCTTGGCCTCCCTATCGGAGAGTATGTTTAAATTTATATTGTGGGTATTTTTTTGTTCTAGTTTTTTTATCGTTTCGTCCTCGTGGTCCCTGTCAAAAATGTGTCTCTTTTAATTTGCTGTCCGGCTACATCAGGGAGGGGTGCTCCAGCGCATTCCGGCGCTAGCGTCGTAACTCTGCTGGATCATTCCTCCTCGTTGTCCCTTGCACGCTGAGCGGAGGGGGACGAGGATCCCAGCCATTTCCACCCGGTGGTGTTGATTGTGGCGGTTCCTCGTCTCGGCGCTCGGCGGGGCATCACTTAGCCTCTTCATTCCAATTCCGTTTTCTTCTGTCGAGGTCCCCCATTGTTGGTGGGAAATTTAATAAAACAATTTTTTTTCTGCCGATACATGGGCGGTACACTCTTTGTCCTTCTCCCCTCCTGGTTTTCTATGCGGTCAATTATATCACGAATTTATGTCCGGAAACCCCACGCCCCATCCTGAACTCAGCCTGCCAGTGATACCGCACCGGACCTCTAAATTCGTGTTCTGCTAACGGGATCATGGTCCCTTATCCTCTATGGATAGTTCGATACCGTGACAACAGCAAAAAAAATTTCGTTAAAGATGACTCCCAAACGTTTGGTATTTGCTTTTAAGGTTATAGGGTTAAATTATTATCTAAGGAAAGGTGGTTAGATTTCTGTGGAAGGGGGTGATTTCCTATTATTTCGTCAAGTATTTTGATTTGAATACTAGTTAGAGTATCACTGCTAATTCCACAGAAAAATTTATGTTATTATTATTTAATTTTCGGCCGGCAAAAAAATTTTCGTTAAATATTATGGTTGTAAATAGCAGCCTGCTACACTTCTTAATCAAAGCGGTGGTTTCATAATGTGCTGTAAGTGGCCGAATTCATGCATGAGTCCACGAACCCGTAGTGTCCCATGCATCCTCCTTACTTATTCCAGTTGATGGAGCTGTAATTCCTAAAATAAGAATTATCTATAATATGTATAATATCAATTTAGCTAAGTATTTTTACTCACTTTGTATTTTTTGAATAGATAATTACATTTACTGTGGAGTTCCTCCAAAGAATAATTGGACGGCACCCCTGCTGTTTGAACTTCACTGAAAGGAATATAATAAAGTAGTATTGTGGTAATATTTGTGTTTCATTTCGAAAACTTTATAAATGTGTATACTTACAGCCAAACATCTTCTTTCCTGAAAAATTTTTGCTTGAAGAGCCTTAATTAATTTTTCGATGGCACACTGAAATGGCAAATTTATTGGCTAAACTGAAACATGAGAATAATACAAATAAATGAACTTACTTTTTTTAAATTGTTTATCCATTTTTTATTTTTCTTATATTCTTTATTTTTAAAGAAAAAAATTAAAAATTTAAATTTTAAATTAATGTATTTAAATTGGACAACAAATCTGTGGTCACAAAGCATAACCGCTTAAGTCGACTTAAGACAAAAATAATTTTCAGTGTGTAACGTTTTCTAGCTCTTTTCTAACTTCACTAAATGATTGACTTAAGTGGTAAAGCCTTGTGGCCAAATGCTGTGGTCGCAAGCCGTAGTAGCTTTAGTCGGCATAAACGAAAATGAATTTAATATTCAACTTTTCCTACGTCTCTAGAAAAATTATCAAATTTGACTTAAGCGGTTACGCCTTGTGACCACAAAAATATTGCCACACTTTAAATACATTAATTTCCAAAAAATACGGAGATTTTTGGATAGAACATGACAACTTTTGACGTCAATGGTACACCCAAAGATAGTAGATTTTTAGATTCATCTTATTGAATGGTTAAGAATGGTCAAGAAGGAAATGCTGACTCATTTACACAGACAGACTCGGAAAACAAAGATAATATTTTTGAAAATTGGACTGTGTGTGAAGAAAATAAGCCAACAGAAAAAGCAGATATGAGATTTAAACATCCGCATTAATTGGAGATTGGCCTAAACTATTTCACGACCAATACACCACCAATCGTGGTGGTACACCATCAGCCCACTATTCTCATCATTGAACAATTTCCGATTTCTGGAAATTCATTGAATGTTCACGACACTCAAAATAACACTAACAAATATTTACGCAATTTAATTCGACAATAAAAATTACGGCCAGAGAATTAAAATTCTGGTCCCAGTTGAAAATGCATCTTAAAAACAGCGAATGAGGAAAATCAATGTCTTTAAAATATAACCCTAAGGCAAGCCGCCTTAGGGTTATGAATGAATTTATTTTGTATATGTCAAAAATTATCATTGGATTTGACTGTGGGTCGAAATCTCAGTTTACCTTAAAAAATCAAACATTCGCCTAAGGTAATAAATTATAAATTCAGAACTGAAAAGCTTACCTTTAAAATAATAGACATTTTCGAATTCAGAAAACCCAATTATTTTATTTGTCATTTAGTCGGTTTGATTTAGCGAATTTTATATCAGTAAAGCAAAACACGTGCATGAATTTATTATTTTTCGTACGTACATTTAAGCCCGCTTATTTTAGCGAATTTTATGTTAGTATAATTTTTGAATTTGAGCAGGTTGCTTTAAAATGTTTAATAGTTTTATTAATAATTTTATTTTAATGCAAATACTGCTTTAGAATTCTTCATAATTGCGTTGAAATTAATTTTAATGGAATCATTACTTTACAATTTAATAATAACTTGCATTACATGAGTCATAATGCAACGCTTGCATTAAAAATTAAAGTTATTTTTTTAACTGTGTACCACAATAATAAATATAAATAAAGCTCAATTATCAAAGCCAGTCTCAAAGCATTGGAATTAAAATCCATCTGCTGTTGTAGATGCTGGCAAAGGGTGGTCCATCTAACGTTTGCAATTTAATTTGGCACTAAATTTAAAGATGAACGAATATTTTTCAAAGCGGTTTGTTTTATTAGAAAGAGTATACATTGCCATTAAGTATGGAACAAAATTTTATTCAAATAACTTCCGCGGTTGCCTTTACAGCACCCCGTTCTATTTATTTAATTAAACTCATTTAATTAAATAAATAGAATTATGTCTATTAGTCGGTTTCGTTGAATTACTGTTCGTAAATACTAATATACTTCTCATGTTAATCGAAACACAATTAAAATGGTCTAACCACCGGTAGCATATTAGAAATTACATGAATTAATTAACATTCAACAAAAACATTGATAAAAAAGTTTAAATATGTACATACATATATGTAGGTGTTGCAATGATAAAATTTTACAAGCCACAAAAATTATCCAAGAACGATACAATCAATGACTCTTAAGAAACCTAACACGAACAATACATTTTTCAAAATGTATAACGGTTCCAATGTACTCATGTAAACCCCAATCCAACAAGGTAATCCATTAAGAAGAATAGATTCAACACATGCATGATAAAAATTAAATAAAACTGAAGATGGATATAACTGACGCAGCAAATACATGGCAGGTAAAGATAAATTATTTATTCTTTGTTCTTTTTAAAATGAATTTTTCAGTTTAAATTAGCATCTGGATGCAAACCTAGATACTTGAAACTATTAACAGGTTCAATTGAAATGCAATGGTTCCCACAATTTAGTAAATTGCAATTTCGCACATGGCAAACAATCTTTGGAACATAACTCGAATATGGATCGCCAGCTAATCTAAAAAACATAATTTTTGTTTTCTCGCTTAAAGTCTTGTAATGATATTCAAGCCAAGATCGCAATGTTCTCATATTAGAATTAATATGGCTGGATATTTCCTTAGCAAAACGAATTAAATATAGAACTAATGTACACTAGAAATAACACGGGAGGCACCTCTAAAACCACAATCGTAAAGTTTTAGTAAACGTAACTTGTAATCTACCATGTCAAATGTCCTCTTAATACCAATAAAAGCAGCACCAACACACTTTTTCCGATTTAAGTTAGTGATTCAGTATTATTTCCAGACCTAATGCCATTTTGACAATTATTTAAATCATTATGTTTAAAAAAGAAGGCATTAACCCGTAACTTTAAAGCCGTTTCCAAAATTTTCATAATTGTGGGCTGTAAAGAAATAGGGCGATACCTATCCTTAAGCAGTTTATCATCCTTTTTGAACAAAGGAACTATAACTGCTGTTTTCAAAGAATCAGGAATACTACTACGAAACACTACTATTCAAAAAACTTTGATTGATAAAATGTTCCAAAATTGTAGACATAATTTCTGTATTAGCTTTTAACGTGTTGGGATTTATACCAAGAATATTTCTACTATTACTGGATTTTAAACCATTAATTATACCAAGAACTTCAGTACCATCTACAGATGATAAAAATACTTCTGAGATAATTCTCAGAATTCTTATCCATTGTTATATCCCTTTATATTTTTTGTTCAATTCTTTTCTTCAAAACCTATTCAATCGTCAAGGGCTGATGATAATAATTTGAATATACATATATGTAGTTTCAGAGGTAGATTGTAATTTGAATACATAGTTTCAGAAGTAAAATAAAATTAATTCCATAATTTTATGTAATATAATACCATATACAGTGCTGGTAAAAAAAAATTGGGCAAACAAATTTATTGCAAATTGGAGTCTTTTTTTGCTAAAATTACAAAACTTTTGAAAGCAATTGGTTTATTGTTTCATTTTAAATACATGTATGACGTAATCTTTGAAAAAAAAAAATTGACCTGCAATTTAGGGGCAAAACACCGAAAAATGCCAAAATATTCAAAATACGTTTGATTGGAGTTAAAGTAATGTAATAAATTAAACACTTATTTTTTATTTTTTTTTTGTTTTTTATTGATTTATAGAAGTTCAATCTTTAATATTAATATTTTGTTGGACCGCCTTTTGCTTTTATTACAGCAATACACCTCCGATTCATTGAATTTGATAAATTTTTCAAAGTCGCAGGAGATATGGATTCCCAAATAATCATCAACAAACTTTTTAAAGCTTCAATCGATTCTGGGCGCTTCCTTGCTACTTCTAGCTTCATTATAGATCAAATATTTTCAATTGGATTTAAGTCTGGACTATACGGGGGCCAGCTCAACAAATCGATACTTTTTTCTTCGAAGTACTTTTTTACCTTTAAATGAAGAGATAAGAAAAAAAAACAAGTTTTTAACAAATTATTTATGTTTATCTGAAAGCCAATTTGTCTATCTACAATTCAAAATTAATAACTCACAATTTTGGCAGTATGCCACGGAGCGTTGTCCTGTTGAAAAATAAATTTGCAAGTCTCGCCAAAAAGCTTTAACGCAGAAGGCTCAAATTCGTTCTGAAGGACCTGCAGATAAACAGCTGCTGTAACGCTGGAACTAAGGAAGCACAATCGACCGGTTTCATTTCCAGAAAAGCATCCCCAGACCATAACTCCTTCTTTTTTCGGTGGAAGTTTTAAAAGACATTCGTTGCTAAGTCTCTCGCCAGGTTTTCTCCTTACGAGAATTCTTCCATCTCCAACATGCAGCTTGAATTTTGATTCATCGGAGAAAATCACATCATTCCACATCTCTGGAGTCCAATTAACATGCTCCTGGGCCCATAGCAAACGTTTTTTTTTACTAGTAATATGAACTCAGGCTTCTGGACTGGTTTAAGTGCTCTCAAACCAGCTTTAAAAAGTATTTTTCTCACTAAGCCGGCTGAAATTTTTTTTCCCGTTGCTCGCTCAAGATCCTGTCTTATGTCCGATGAAGTTTTAAAACGGTTCCGACGACTTTGTAATAGTATAAACCGATCTTCCAGTGGCGTTGTCTTTCTGGGCCTTCCAGAGCCTTTCTTTCTTTGTGTACCGCCCATCTCTCGATTTTTTTTAATATTCCACGCGACAGTACTTTTAGGAATGTTTAATCTTTCACCTATTTCATGCGTGGTTAAATATTCTCGCGCCAAAATCAACATATAGCTTTTACACTGGTCACTAACTTTTCCCATTTTTTTAACTAAAATTGCACTTTATTCTTTATTTGTCTAGGATCACTTACAGAATAACTTAATCTTACAAAATATGCACTATTTATACTCAAAAAATAAATTACAGGCAATAAAACATCTGCACCCTAATGACGGCCAAGAACGGTAGGCGTAAAAAAAAAATTGCTTGCCCAATTTTTTTGCACATCAGTTGCGGGGTTGTACCGGTGTAATAAAAGCAAAAGGCGGTCCAACAAAATATTAATATGAAAGATTGAACTTCTATAAATCAATAAAAAACAAACAAAAAAATAAAAAATAAGTGTTTAATTTATTACATTACTTTAACTCCAATCAAACGTATTTTGAATATTTTGGCATTTTTCGGTGTTTTGCCTCTAAATTGCAGGTCAATTTTTTTTTCAAAAAATTACGTCATACATGTATTTAAAATGAAACAATAAACCAATTGCTTTCAAAAGTTTTGTAATTTTAGCAAAAAAAGACTCCAATTTGCAATAAATTTGTTTGCCCAATTTTGTTTTACTAGCACTGTATAATTTTGTAAACAAACTATTATCTATTATTGGTTATCTTCGATTTATTTCGAAACTGTTTGATAATTTGCACTAACAATTATAATTTAACATAAACCTGATATTAGAATTCTAAATATTTTAATAATAAAAATTCAATAAAAACTACAATGGAATTTTATTACAGTTTTTAATAAAAATCAAATCTTTTCGCTTATTTCGTTTTCAATAATATTGATTGCAGTCCATATGTCGTTACCAAATGTGGTGTTTCAACAAAAAAAAAAAAAAAAAAATTTACCAAACAAAACAAAAATAAGCAAACAAAAACTTAGATTGGATTTTCACCCCTTCGTTTCGAAATTTCGAGATTTTCTTCCTGTACAAGCTGTGAATTTTTCAAAAACAAAAAATACCAACACAAAGAAAAGTGAAAAGTTATTATATTATGACCACACAAAACGGGAAAATATATTTTATGGGTTTTGATTCTTGGCACGAATATTGAAATGTAAATCAAATTTTGGGCATTATAATATGATTAAGGAGGAAAAAGGGAGAGTAAAGATGAATTCGTTTTGTGCAATAGCATCCTGGCGCTTTTTATAATATTTTCTTGGCAGACAATCATAAAAAAACAAATCATAAAATCATTCAATTATAAAATTCGATGTGATTGTTCTTTATATTTCAGGTTCTTCTTCATCCTTTTCCTACTCTTATATTTTGCTATCTAAAACCACTCAAGTGAATAATTTAATAAAACGAAAAAAAATTTCTTACAACTAAAATAAATTAATAATATAAGCGATATATTATTACTATAACAACTCGAAGTTAATCACCTTTCGCACTTCACGTTTTCTTTCACGTATGCTATTCTAAAAACAAACCAACATTAATTTAGCGCACATCATCATTGTGACGGGTTTAATTAAAATTATAATATAGATAGGCTGTTTCACTTAAAATAGAATACGAAAGTGTTATTTATTTGCTCAGCTCAAGTGAAACGACCAACAACGTCTGTCGAATACAATTAAAATATTTAATGAGATAAATCCAAGATTTTTATTTTTTTATTTTTTAATTAAATGTGACATTTCTACTTTGTCTTAGTCAATTTTTCAATTAAATTTTTTTCTTAGTTTATTTTGAGTGTATGCAAGTAATTTGTCAAAAATATACGAGAAAGTGCAAACCAAATGGGATTTATTTTCCCGAACAAAACAGTCGATCTTAACCAGCATCATGATTGTTTGATTTATAAATAAAATATAACATTTTCGAGGTCTTTGGACTTTAAACATAAATCTTACAACAATTATTTTAAAGGAAATTGATATAAAGGCAACATGTATTAACATTTGTTTTTCTTTAGTTCCAAATTTCAGCTATTTCTTGAAGATCCGTTGAGTTAAAATTTGTATGGTCATTCTTTGTTTGTATGTACTTCTTTCCTTAATTTTATACAGACTTAATTTAATTTTGTACACTATGCCATTATGGTTGTGGAGAAAAATAAAAAAAAAAGCGGGAAAATAAAGGAACTGGACAACGATGGCGGTACTCAATCTTTCTTTAGTGTCCGGTTTATTTGGACTATCTTTATTAGCCTTGGGTGACATGTCGATGCCACAGGTATATTTCTGAGATCTTTTTATTTCATTCCATCAATAGACTTGAATTTGCCTTTGAAGGGGAAGACAAAAGCAGCTCTCTTTCATTCCTAGACTTGGGATTGTAAAAAGAAAGCATAGTTATAATGTCGGAATAGTATAAAAGGGAAGTTGCATCTGATTCACTGAAAGTGATGCACCGTCGTTTATAAGGGGGGTAATTTACCTGACGGACATTCATTTTAAACAAAGGTATATAGAGAAAATTAAGGACATATTAGCAGGTGGTAACTGCCCGATTAAATTAATTATTAAGCCGATTGTGAAAATTGTATGCGTGTGGAAATAAAATAACAAATAATTAAGAAGTTTCATTTGGAACAGTGACGTATATATCGGTTTTGACTGAAAAAATTACTAAAACACTCAAAAGTATTACGAAGCAATTAATTGTAGCAAATAAAATTATCAATGGAACAAGTGATAGCTACAGTGGATTGAGGGACAAAGGTCCAAATGGACCATGGCGACTAGAATTCCCAATTTTTCATTTTCTAAATAAAGGGCATTTACAAAAATGGTTATTAACTAATGTCGACTTGTTTAGGACCATAAAAACTCTTAAGAATGTTTTAACTTAGACATATTTTGTAAATTATTTCTTTTAAGACGAAAGTCTGAATCGGTATTATAGCGGTGTTTGTCTAAAAGTTATGTACTAAAAACTCTCCAAAGATTGTGTAGACCTGTCAAATGGTACTTTTCTCTTTCTCCTCATATTTTCAGAGATTTTTGAAAAATGTACGTGTTTGCTTTTCTTTACTTAAATCCGTTTTTAATTGTTTAAATACAATTAATTTATTAAATTTTCATCCTTTATTCTTATAAATTCCATTTTCATATTTTTTTATTCGGTCTATTTTTTTTATATTGTATATTATGTATACACTAACGGGAGCCGTACTGGGCTCGCGCGCTCAACTGCGACGGAATTTTTCACAATCTCCTCCAAAAATCATCAGGTAGAGTATAACTTCTCTTATATAAAGTAACCCCAACAGAAATCCATTGTTGCTGAGTGTACGCTTGTCGCTGTAATTGGCCCGTAACAAAGTAATAAATAAATGCAATTTTAAAATAACATTCAATAGGATTAAATGACATTTATTGAGTTAAGAAAGCAAAAAAAAACAAAAATACACACGGCCATCTTCTGTAGTTTTTAATTTGGTTTGATCGATATTAGGTTATCAATAGGAGATTTTTATGATAAAATTATCTGCTGGTCCTTTACATTGTTTCTTGAATCGCTTTTGATATATTGATGATAAAATAGAAAGAGTAAAAAGATAAAAAGCAAAGACGAAAGCAAAATGATAAAAACAATTGAAAAATTCGTGTTATTTTTGTTTTTTCATTATTATTCTCTTGGGAAAGCAACCAAAAGAATTGAAAGACCAATAATGCAGATTCCACCAATAAGAATAGGAGGTGAGAAATGGGCTAGAAATAATGAAGACAAAGCTCGAGAATTTTCTGAACACCTCGGAAAAATATTAGAGATAGAATCGGGAGATAAAAGCTAATATGAATACACAAAAAACACCTGGGTATGATATTATTATTGCAGAAATCTTAGAATAACTGCCAAGGAAAGGTCTGGTGCAGCTTACCAATTTTATAAATGCAGAATTCAGAATCAAATGTGTACCAAGCTTGTGGAAAATTGTAGAAGTAATTATAATCTCAAAACCTGAGAGACCACCACACATAACCCCGTCTTATAGGCCAATTTCGCTATGGGCAGTCATGTCCAAACTCTTTGAGAAGCTTCTGGTAAACAGGTTAAATCCGATAGTCGAGAGTAGAAACTTTGTAATATACATACGTGTATCCACTGTCTTCACAATATATATAAATAAACACTTCGAGAATTGTTTTTGCTAGTGCACACAAAAAATTATATTTTGTTAATGTATAAACTTTCGTTTATCACTTATTCACATGTATGAAAAAAAACAAAAGAAAATATTTCTCAACACTATTTTCGCGAGTAATAGTTTACGATCGAAATATGAGCTGTTATTTTTGAAAGTGGTATAAGTCCATTTTTCAAAAAAATTAGTTAATGATAACAATAGACAAATGACAGTGTAATCTTTCTAACGGTAAGAAATTTATAGCCAAAATAAAAACAAATGCATCTCTAATACTTTTGCAAAACATAAGAAAATTCAAAATCCCGTATATTTTTGCATTTATTGTTTCTCTATTCTTTCATTATCTCGTTTCACAAAATATGGACTTATACCACTTTCAAAAATAACAGCTCATATAATAAAACCAGTTTTTGTTAAATATAATTTAATTTTGTTGAAATTTGGTTATGTCTGTTTTAATGGCGAACCGCTCAACTCCAAAAGGAAAATCAGAATGTGTATTTTTTTTAATGTTTTTTTTACTGCGCGCGAGATTTTGACAGATGTATATTTTTACTGAATGAAGTGTGTTGCGTTGGTGAACAAGGTGCGTTCATGTGCATGCGTGTGAATATGGATGCGCGAATTGTGGCGAAGAACAAGTGATGAATATTTATGTGAATAATTTAATTTAATTGTATGATTGAATATTTTAATTGAATTGTGAGTGAGTCGCCACAAACTTGACCCCGAATCATCAGTTCGGTTTTCGTAACCAACACTCAACAATTGATCAAGTACACAGAATAACCAGTATAATTGAGAAAGCACTAGAGGAAAAAAAGACTGTTCAACAGTATTTCTAGACGTTGCAAAAGCGTTTGATAGAGTGTGGCATGAAGGACTTAACCACAAGTTAAGAAATTTTCTACCAATCCAATTTGCTAAAATACTGGAATCTTAGTTGAAAGGTAGGTTCTTCAGAATCAAGATAGGTGATACTTTTTCTGAATTGAAAGAAATCAACGCAAGAGTTTCATAAAGCAGTGTATTAGGGCCGGTTTTATACCTACTGTACACTTATCATCTTTCTGCATTAGAAAACAACACAGTGGCGACTTCCAGATGATACGGCGATCTTAGCTGTTGGAAAAAGCAATGAAGAATCAACATAGAAGTTTCAATTAGCTATAACTCAAATATATAAAATCAAAAAGATGGCGAATATACATATCTCGGCATGACCCTGGATGCTAAATTACGATACAAAGCACATGTCAAGAATAAAAGTGACGAATTAAGACTTAAACACAGAAAAATATATTGGATGATGGGTGGGAATTTTTTTTTATCAACGTACAACAAGCTTCTACTTTATAAGCAAATATTAAAACCGATTTGGACTTATGGTATTCTGCCTTGGGGTTGTACCAAACAGAGTAACGTAAATATCATACAAAGGTTTCAAAATATGGTATTAAGGAACATCGTTGATTTACCTTGGTATGTTAGGAACAATGACCTCCATAGGGACCTTAAAATGAACCTCATCTTAAATGAAATCCAGGAAAAAACGCGGAGACATGAAGAAAGGCTCCGCCAACATGTGAACATTGAGGCAACTCAGTTCCTAAGCAACACGAATTTAGTATGCAGACTTAAAAGAACCAAACCATTTGATCTGGTGTGATTGTCAGCTTAAACAGCATTGTGCTGATCTAAAATCCACAACATAGATGTGGTTTACTTCAATTTACCAGATACTATCGAACGCCAATGGGAAGAAGCCATAGATTAATTTAAGTTAGTAAATTAAGTCACCAGCCTACCCTTTCCAGGTAGTGAAATATCACGGTAGATTTAGGTTTTTGCGAAATACTGACCAACCGGAGAGAGCTATATGGTAATATGTATTAAGATATTAAAGACCTTATCATATTCTACAAAAATTCTTAAGAGTCATTTTTCTAACTTGAGTAGATTTTGAGATATAACAAGTTTTAGTTTAAAAATCAGATTGGTTTTATTATTGATCAACGAGGCTATGAAAAAGATAAATGAAACAAACAAATGAAAAAATATAGATTGCTTTGAAAATAACAAATTAAACAATCTAATAACAAAACAAAGATTTCTGTGGAAAACTAAAAAAGTATATAAGGGGCGTGGTAGCAAAGCTATAAATCATTTGCAAAATTGATTTCGCTTGATTCGCTGTATTGCCGGCTTAAATATTTTGTGTTACTCTTTATTATTTTCATTCGTTTAGGTTATTTATAACTTTTCGCAGTTGTAGGTCTTATCCACAGAATTTTATATCTGTGGCTATTGTTGTATTATATTGTTTTAGTAAGTCCTTGATACCTACATATTTACTTTTATTTAACTCCCTATAAAAATTATTTTTGGTTCAACAGTTTCCATAGGAATTTCTTTTTCGTTTTTTAATTTGTGTATTTTTTCTAAAAATAATTAATTATTTTATTACTGTGTTTTTAAAACAAGACAAGAAGAAGATCTAATTCATCCCGTAACACCGCAGAAGCTCGAGGAGCCTTGGCTTTGGGATATTCTGAAACATCTGGACAAGGTTCGAAACGGCTAAGAAGGTGAATCGCTCGAACACGAGATTCTAAAACCACTGAAATAAGGCAGGCGGCGAACACTACGAGCATGAGATTCGTTTTCGCTAAAAATAACCTTCTCCATTCTCAACAAATGTTAGCATAAGATGCTTAGAAGGTGAAATACGTTTGTTTGAGCACAGGCAGCGAATGAAACAGATCAGTGGATCTAAAAGGGCAGCTGATCATGAAGTACGCCTTTTAAAACTTAGGGAGCAAAGGAACATTGAAAGTAGCTTCGAACGGGAATTGCGATTCAGGAGTAAACGTGAACGAAGTTTTCAGTCTCGATTAAGAGGCTCCGGATATCCATCTCACTGCATGAATTCAGCATTTTTCTATAATCCCAATATTGATTATTTCAATCATTCGTCGGTTTTAATTGGTTCTATGAATAAAGTTTGTCCATATTGTCAAGCCAAGGAATGGCCTAAAGAGAAGAAAGACCTTTCTAGCATTGCTCAAATGCTTTGATTCACCCACACTCGAGGTATTTTTCATTAGGGAATACGCGCAAATACAATATAGCGGTTTAGTTAATTTCTTTCGGCGGCAAAGAAATAAGGGAGGGCAATTTTATGCCGACTTACAAACATTCACGGCCCGATTTATCATCGAATCGGCGGGCTTCTTCCATCTGTCACATTATGCTGAAATCTGAAAACTATCTCCTTTTAACAGATGCCGTTAATTTAGATGCAAATCCGTTTATCACTTTTACCAGGAACCGATATTGGCCAGAGATCAAAGCAGAACTTTTTTGAGAACAAAGAGGATTCGACCGACATGATATCGTCTCAAGGGTTTTCCACCTGGAAGTTAAAAACACTAAAAACAAATTTTTCGGTACAGTTTTAGCTAATATTTATTGTATTGAATTGCAAAAGCGTGGACTGAATGGCAGAAACATGTTCATTTTTGGTTTGTCTTAAGGAGAAGATCACACCTGAAATACCTGATCGAAATACTGATCCTATTTTAGTAGACCGTGTGGGGCCAAGACCCCCAAGTTCGGTAAATGTAGCAAATGATATCCTCGAGCGGTTTGTTCGCAAACACACATTGCAGATAACGGTTAGCCTCAATATCGCCAAAGACCTCCATCGTTTGGAGGTTTTCAAAGCACAATAAATTCAAGACAAATATGTAGATAAAAGTTGAGTAGTGTCCTACTGTACCATGCTTTCTTAGTGTTTCAAAGCACATATCAATGTTGAATTCTGCCATTCTGTGCAATCAATTAAGTTTACTTTGAAGTACGTGAATAACGGTTCAGACCAAGCTACTTTTTCTTTTGAAAATAATAACGATGAAGTCCAAAATTACGTGAATGGTCGGTGCACTAGTACCTCAGAGGCAGTATGCCGCATTCTTTCATTCTCGATTCACGATCAACATCCAACGGTTGTTCATTTATCCATTCATTTAGAGAATGGGCAACGAGTGTATTTTTCTGAAAATAAAATTAAAAATATATTGTTATACTCCCCACCACTACTTTAATCGAATTTTTCAAATTAAACATTGAGGATGAGTTTGCTAAAATACTGCTATTTTGCACCAAGCTATTATATCTGGAACAATCGAAATTGGTGGCTTGGTTTCAAGCCGGTTGCAAAAGTTTTCGTCTGTTACAATCAGATAACCATTGGGAGGATTCAGATGCTACGCTGACAGATATTCGAAGAAGCACTGTGCACAGATATTCGATATTAAGAATGGATTAGACAAGGACACTATGATTTTTCTTATTCAAACAATATTTCTAATCAAGGTATTATTATAATTGAATATCAGCTTCTATTTGGAGAAACACGATTGATTGATTTTGGCTTTCCTGAAACTCGACGCGATGGAAATGTAAATAATCTAATGTTACATAGAGAATTGTCTTTCAACACGCCCCAGTTAAACAAATATGTTATATAAAATGAAAATAAGTTAACTACTGAACAAAGTTTCGCATACAACTCGATCCTACATAATATAAAACAAAATAGAGCTTCTAATGGCTTTATGGAATTAAGTTCAATAGAGAGGGACCCCACTACACTGTTAGTTTTTGTTATTTCCACTTCTAGCTGGCAAACTCTCTGTTTAGAGTTGTTCGATTCCAATAATTTTGCTATTGTTTATTTATTTATTTATTATTACACACATTTTGGGACACCCTATTTTCAGCAGGAGCTCATTCATCAAAGGGTGTACATAATCGATCAAAATAAAAAATGCACAAAATTAAGAATTAATTAGCACTGCCGCTATACTTCGTTCTGGACCTCAGTTATTCCTTTCCCTTAAATTGTAAAAGATCCTAATTCCAAGTACTAAACAAATTGGACAATTTGGTCATATTGGTTGTGGTTATACAATTTGGTCTTAAATTATCCGTTCAACTCAGTTATTAGCGATGAGTACAACATTTCGGATACTCATGGTTTAATCATTTCTGCTTTCCAGATCATTTGTATATTAATTAACACAACAAATTAATTTAAAATAATTATTCTTAAAGAAAATACAAAATTGCTGACATTAGATCGGAACTTGTGGGGTTCGATTTGAATAAAAGTTTATTTAAATCCATTTTTATGCAAGTTAAATATTTGTGAGTTTAATACTGCAAATTATATACCGTATTTAAAATACCTACACCTTTTACGACAAATAAAACAATTAATTAGTTGCACAGCAAGGAGCACTTTATAATAATTTTTGCAATGACAACAATTGTCTTTTAGGTTATATATCTTGCTGTTTAATAATTCACGGTTTTTATATTTATTATTATTATTAATTTATTAAACTTTAACTGAATTGTTTAAAGAAACACTTTGTATTTCTTTTATTATCACCATAAGTACGATATCGACTTATTAATATTTTTATTTAATTTTTAAATTCATCAACAAAAATTATGATGCTACTCTTACACCATTTGCAAATTAATTCAATAACAATTCTCAATTTTTCGATAAATCACAATTTTAAATTTTGTTAAATATCATTTGGTATTATTAAGGCCGGTAGAAAAATTAATTGGTTAATTATATCAATTATTGTTATTTGTAAATTATATCAGTTATTTTATCAATTATTGGATAATTCTTAAATCTAAATTAATTGGTTAACTGAAGCTAATTGATCTCTTTGCTTTAGCTTTATTTTAAAATCTAGGAATGGTGTGATCACTAAGAATAGCTCTCCTTTGCCACTGATATTTATTTTCTTGAGTGGTGTAGTCGCAGCTTAGATTGAATTGAAGAAGTGAATTTAAATTGTGTTTTGTGTGGTGATTTCCCTCTTAACTTATGTGCCTACTAGCATGACATAACAGATAAGAAAACATAAAATAATAATAAAGTTTGGTGTTGATTTATTTCATTGTAGTTTAATTCTTTTTTGGCAGCCTATATTCGTTGATAGTCTCACATTTGAACATAACAGAAAAATTCTGGAAGTAAAATAATAAAACTAAATAAATTATTATAATCTTAATAAACAAAGTGTATGACCTATGAAGATATAATATTCAATTTTCCTTTTTTTGGAGGATTTTTGGTAGTTTGTTTTCGGTATATTTCCTTTTGGGGTCTGACTAGATAGAAGTAACTTATCCATTTATCAATAGTGCTACCATACACTTTTTGGTAACGGTCATAATGGCCTCAGTAATTATCTCGAACAACCAATAATTTATTTTTAAACACTTGCACAGCTTCCAATCAATTAACACGTATGTATAAGTTTTATTTCATTAATTTATTAATTAATACTATTTTCGACAATAAATTATTTTATTATTTTTATATTTACAATAAATATGTATTTTTATTTAATTATTTTTCTTAGCAAAGCTTTTAGCTTTAAAAAATAAGTATTTTCTTATTTGAAAAATTACTAGTTAATAACTGGAAAAAACAATTAACATTTTCTTTTTATACTAACCCAAAAACAAATATTGTATCTTCGCTCTGTAAACTAAGTTATTTTTTATTTCAATTTGAGCAAATACACTTCTACTCCATCAATTTAGTTTTCTGGTTTCTTATTTTGAATTTGCCCAATGTATCGAATGACATTTGTCAAATGAATAAAAAAGAGTAAACAAACTTATAACAAATAGGTAAATATATAAAAACTAAACAAGAACACATTTATACATAACAATTAACATAATTACAGCGTACCACCACAGATTGTGAGACGATTGCGTTGGTATTATTCTTACAAAAATTATTTAAAAAAATGTTGTATCAAATTTTGACGCATTTCCCTGATAGCTCAAAATCCGTTGCCTGGCAAGATTAACAAATTGTATTCAAAAATATATTTTCTGCGTAATTTAAAATGAAAGAACTATCTAAAACTTTTTAATAAAATAAGGTTTCTGCAGATAAATCAAACCAGTGGTTTTCATTTGTTGAAAGCTTCTGTGAGCAAACATCGCAATTTATTTCTAGGTTTACCTTCCTTGAAACATGTCCCGAAATATACACCATTACCGAAAGAATTTCAGGCTCAACCAAAATGCCTTCAGAATGATTCATTAATTTAGTTAATTCTAATGGGTCTACGAAATCTGATGCTACACAAAAAAATTGTAATCATTTCTAACATTAAATAATTCGTTTTTAAATTTAGTTAATTTCAATAAACTTATTAATTTTAATTTCCTTTCGGATTGCAGGATTTGTTAGACTGTTACATTATAGCAACAACTGCTCATTTGACGATATTGTCCTCCTCGACAATCTCAAAATTTTCCGAATAAAACATACTTAAATTCTAGAACATTAATTAGGTGACATGTGATATGCTGAAGGGTCTCGCTGGTGTGCAATAAGGCTGCGGATCTTAAAAGTTCTTTATAAAATTTAATGGCACCTATATTTTTGTCATCAAAAATTCGGATGGCAAGGGAAACATTTTGTCGCTCAAAAGGATTTCGGTATAAAACTTTTGGAGCAAGAACCGGTGCTTATTTCACTTGTAATTTGTTTTCATGTTTATAAATGGACTCCAAATGTTGAAGTTTGGCGGAACGTAATTGTATTGAGGAGATGGGTATTCAAAATCTGGAAAATCGAAGGAGCGCCCTTTGTTGTTTACCCAATTGTTACCAATTGATTTTAAATGATGTACGGTATCAAATAAAAAAAATTTTTTTGTTTGTTTGATAAATACGGCGAGTTTATAAATTGTGCGACGATTTCGGATGAAGGAACTGTTATTATCAGAAATTACCCTTACAATTTCAAATCCTATCACATGCAAAACATCGAAAACTTCCTTAATTTTAGAATACAAAAATTCGGAATCAAGTTTAACAACAGGGTACAGCGCGACAATGTCTTTATTTTTGGATAGTAAACACGAAACCATGGAATCTTGCATGCATTTTGCGAGAGTAGAACTATTGTTGTAAGTGTTTGGATGGTTATTCGCAATGCCATCTAGTTTAAAGCCTTGATACGCTGTGGTGGGTTTAACGTGAATTTCATCTAATAAAAGATTAACGTATTTCTCGTAAGGTTGAAGTTTTGAAATTTTTTTAGTTAAATATTTGTAACTTACGTCAGATCGTAAATTACCTTTCATAAATATCTTTAAGTAGATTGGGTGTGGTTGGTAACGTTAATTATTCTAAATTACGAAGAAAATTGTAAGCTGAAGGATATGAGAGGACCATCAAAGAAGCAAAAACGAGTAAGTCCGGTGTATAGCAAGGTGTACTTAAAAATACTAATTGTCTTGAACACTACTTTGGTCTTGAGGAAACGTTAACTTCTTATTCATGTCTCATCAATAATTTCATACTCTAATAAAGCTTCGAGGCTAGACAGGCATAAAGTCCTATGATCATCGAAATTTTTAGTGATGTTAGAAAATTTATCACACTTTAAATTTAAACCGAAAATATCTTTAAAAATATGTGTTTTTTGTAACGTATTATTGTAAAAAACTTTAATTTTGAAAAAAGTGTCTATTGAAAAGCTAACGTCAACAAAAGGATTGTGGTCATTCATTCCACTTCATTTTGTAAAAAGTTATGGTGTTTTCATCATATTTTATTAAAAAATATATATCATCCTTAAATTTTTTATCACATCCACCTCCGATTCGTCCCGAATTTTTAAATTTTGAATAAATTCCTTTTGAATTTTTCTAGTCGATGAAATAAGTAAACTCACAACCTTTTTCTTAAAATAAGAAGGCAGCTTTGGAAACAAAGATGGCTCTACGTATTTGCAAAGCCTCCACCTTTTATTTTCTCGATCATATGTAAAATAATTAGTTATTGGTAGTGTTATACTATTTGTAAAAATTTTAATACCCGTACGATAAACTGTATTAGCTATTATTTCCCTTCATTTTCTTTGTTTAATATGAGCTGCCGTTCAAAATGTCATGAACATATTTTTGTACACTTGGTTGCCGTCCAGCTTTTCTGGGGATATTTTTCCCTATTTTGCCTTTTGAATTGGATCAATCGGGAAACCAAAAAATTGTCCTTCCTGTTGAGATGATGTGCACAATGGCACACAATCTCCGTAATATAATATTAGACTCCGAGACAATATCATAAAAGCTATTGTCTATTGAGGTTTTTGTGAACCAGGCAGCTGTTGAGGTGCATCTGCTGAAGCCAGATCAAAAACCGGTTAAGAAATAGTCAAGTTCATTTCTTCTTGGCCATATTCCAAAACTTTACCAAAATATTATTTGGCAATCCCATTTCGGTCGCATAACTCAAATTTCACTAAAATCGGTTAAGGAATAGCCAAGTTCCATCCTATTTGGCCATATTTCAGAACTTTACCCAAAAATCATTTTAGAATTCCATTTCGAAAGCACATGTCAAATTTCACTAAATTCACTAAAATTCCATTCTACTTGGTCATATTCTAGAACTTGATCAAAAAATCATTTTAGAATCTTGTCGAGTTTCATCATAATCGCCTCAGAAATAACCAATTTCCATGATATTAGGTCAAATTCCAGAACTTGTCTGAAAAATGCATTAAATATTGGTTTATTAAGAGATAGATTATTTATTTAATCTAAGTATTCACACAAAACATTGCACTTATCAATAAACAATATAAATAAAGTAAAAATAAATTAAACAATTCAAAAAAGCATAATTTAAAAATTGTCACATCTTTGCGTTGTGTATCACATTAATAATGCTATTTGACTTCAGTAACAGTAGTTCTTGTTTCATTAGGCACTTATTTTAAATAGAATGACTTAAAACAATTTCTTTCCCGGTTTAGGCAAAGATGCACGTTGCATTTTGTGCAAATAAAAAATGTTTTATATTTACAACCCAGAGCTTTACACCCAGATGCTTCTGATTTTGGGTCATGTTCGGGCCAGTGATTTACAGTATTCACCTGTACCTCTTTTAAAGGTCGTGTCTCGCATCTTCTTATTTTATTCGCAGTGGGTGCATTTCCGTCTGGCCCTTTCCGTGGTCTACCTCGTTTTTGTGCTTGATGACTATCAATTAGTGCTTGAACTACGTAGAACCTAAAGGCTAGTAGATCCATTGTTGGTGTTTCACCGTTTTAGAAATATCTTCCTTATATTCCAGCCAACAAGAGCACAACGCCACATCCACAAAATGAAAAATGATTCGTAGTGTCCATTTTCGTGGCTTTAGGAAAATCCGATAACTAATAAGTTGATCTAAGCGATCAACTCCGCCCATTATCGCACTGTATTTCAAAATCATTTCCGGCTGTTTTATTTCGATCATGGTTTTTTGTTTGTTATCCCATCTTTTTATAGTAGGTTCATCGCTCTTTCCAACATTAGAGCCACCATGAACAATCCGATTATCCTGCCACTTCCCAAGTAGCACCAAATAACTTTATAGTTTTATAACCCGTTTCCGACGTCGGTACAACGTCACAAATTGCTATAAATTCACTTGTTTGACATAGAAATAACAATTTTTATTTTTTCGTCGGCACGACCACAATGCGACGTTATATGTTAGCAGCCGCCAGAGCGTTATTTTATATCTACTTGACAACTTTTTTTGACTATTTTCAACTATTGACCGACTAATATGTATTTTATAACCGTGTATCGATTATTTAGTTATGTTGTCGTATTATGTGGTATTTAATGACTACCTAGCAACTTTTTTGTCGTGTAAAAACCAATATCCAACCTAAATATTTTGTTGTTACCTGCACGACCACAAGATAACATTTTTTACTTATGCATACAATTTAGTGAAATAATTGACAAAAAAGATATTTTGTGACCGACATTATTACATCATCGGGAAACAACCTTATTGTGTCATATCAATGTCAATTTTTATATAAATAATTTAATATAAAAAAGATTTTCTGACTTCAACTTCTTTTATCTTCCAAAATAGGTCAATCATAATTTTTGTGTTATATTAAGGATTTAATTAATGAATAATTATCAACATAAATAACACAAATGTTTAACGTTTTTGAAGTTTTAATCATGTTTTTTATGATTCGCGAATGTATCATAAAAAATCAAATACATTTGTATCCATACAGTCTCCTTTGTCTTTTTCAGGGAATTTTAAATTAACTATCTCAAGTTTTTCTTTTTTGTCGTTAAGGAATTTTTGGTGAATGCACAACGCTATTCAATATAACTTATTTGGTGTGCAAATATCTTTACAGTTGAATTCTTGACAATTTGGTAATAAAATTAAATAAATCGTCGGGAGAATGACTAAACCGTCGTGACAGTAACTTTTTTGGAAATAAAATAACAAATTTGTAATTTTTGAGTCGAATTTGTTATAAATTGGTTATTAATCTAACTTTTTAGTGGTTTAAATATATTTTAATACATAATATGAAGTTCGCCATTTTTAATTATACATGCATATAAAAATTTGTATTTTTTGAAAATTAAATTCTGATTTTCATACTTCTAATGACTAAATATTATTGTAATATCATTATTTTAAAGGTGGGGATTATTTCAATATGGTTTAAATTGATTTTAGAAAATTTTAGTCAACCTAAAATAAAAATATTTTTGAAATAACAGAAATATATTTTTAAAAAAGACGAATTTATAAGGCGCATGAGTTTTTAGTTCACTGATAGGTGCACATTTACGATAAAACTTGCTTTGTTTATAAAAATATGTCGTATCTTGCCAGATTTTTGGGTTATCATTATTACAGGGAATGTGAATATTACATTTACAATTATTATGAAGTAAATTTTCATAAAGTCGTAAATAATGAAATAGATGATAAAGGAAATAGACAAATAATTATTATATTTATAAGATAAAAGAAGACAACATGATTATTTATATATTTTATAAAAAATAGTTATCCTGTCTGCTGAAATACAAACAAAATAGTGGTTAATATATCTATTTCCTGACTTGTATTCTATGGTCAATTGACAAGTCGGATAATAGTTATTACGACGTTGTTACAACCCAAAATTTATTCCCCAATAACGTTGTATCTCAGTTGTCATACCATTGTCACAACGTTGGCTAGCCGACCAGTAGTCATTTAGCCAACCACAGTACAACGTTATACCAACTCACTCGTGCTACTTGGGTTAACGACGATGATATTTCTGTCTCGGCTACTAATTTCATTACTATATCCGTCCGTTAACAATGGAAGATTACTGAACCGATTAATCCGTATAGTGCCAATCGCATTAGTTTGTTTAAGTTTTAATGTTTCAAAAAGCTGGTACGTAGAAAAATAGTTATCAAAATATAAATTATGCCCGATTCCTGTTATCCTGTTTACTAAATGAAGTACGGTTGCTGCGCCAAATCCAAATCGTTTTTGTTCAATTTGGGATAGTTCCGTGGATTGTCCTTGGTGTATAACTAAATCATAAGGGTTTCCATTTTTTCCGCACAATAAATAAACTTTTATGCCCCAAGGGTTTACCTTTCATGTACTGTTTTATTGCCAATCTTCCTTTAAAGGGAATCATTTGATCGTCGACGCACAGGTTCATCTCTAATGAAAATTGTAGACATCGATTCCGTACCGAGTTTATTACTGGGCGAACTTTTAAAAATTTGTCTGCGTTTTTTGAGTCGCTTTCCATATTATTGACAAATTGCAGATGTGTCCTTAGTTGGCAAAATCAGTCATAACTCATACATTTCGCCATTAAATCTAATCGAAGATCATTACACCAATAGATCTTGGATCTGGGAAATTTTAACGATCCCATAAGTATGTGAATCGCGAAAAGCTTGATGAGTTCGTCAGCGTTACTGTGTTTCCAGGCACCGGTTCCTTGTTGTAGGGCAAACATATTTGTAAATGTTGCAGCGTTCTCAAAAAACTCTACCGGCAACTATTTAAAGAAATATGATATGATCTCGCTCAGATTCGGTAAACATTACCTCTGATTTTTGGAATGCATGCAATCCTCGTCGCCATTCTATTTTTCCTTTCGATGTAAATGTCTAAATTTACTCCAAATTCAATGATTCGTCTATTAATTCGAATTCCACGTTGTTAAGAACACTATCATTGCTTGATAAAATTTGATAATTGCAAATTAACTCGTTAGTTTCTTCGGGTGGTTCTTCAGGAATTGGAAAGTCTAGTACATCGAACGCAGGTTTTGGCGGAATGTTTACAAAATCATCGTGCTCCATTGCATCAGGAGTTAAATTTTCGATTCGCTTTCGTCATCCGATGAAAAAATATCAAAATATGAATCACCAGTATCAATAAGTTGTTCAAGTTCACTAATAGCTATATGGTTCCTGTACTTGGGAAACACCAATTTTTTCTTTTAAAGGCTTTTCTCCATTTTCCGTTTGACCTAAACATTAACAAAAAACATATATTAATAGAATTGTCCTATAAATGGCACAAACATATTAATGTCCCATAAATGGGACATGACACTTGAATAGAATTGTCCTTTTTTTGGGACATGTATTTTAGATTGGAATTACACTACATTATAGTAAAATATTCGACTAACTACAAAATGAATTACATAAATTACACTTTACTTTAAAATTAAAATTACCAAATTATAATTATTTTTGATACATAAATATAAAAAAAAATTATTCTAAAGTACATACCTCTCGACCTAAACCACGTCCGCTTCCACTGAAACAAAAACTTCAACTGAGTAATAGAAATAAACAAATGTATAAAATACTTAAATATGATTGGAGGAAAACCGATCGAATGATTTATCTAAGCACCTATAAAAAAGTATACTACTCTGGAAATACCTATAAAGGACGATTAAAAATCGTGTCCCATATGTAGGACAAACGGAGCCAAAGGGAACTCTAATTTTAAATTTTACATAAAATTTTAAACTGATTTTTTTAATAAATGGCTCGACGTGACCCCCATTTTGCTAGATTACTGCTGTAACTCGGCTTCGTTGTGCAGAAATTAGCTTTCCATTGGATCTTGCTGTTTCTTTTAAAGAAAACCATAGAGTAGTAATAAGATTATAAAATTATAAAATTATGGTTTCTCTCAAACTTTTCTCAGTTAACTTTTTTTGAGGATACATTTTCAACCATATGGTTACGTTTACGTTGACCATATTACAATAAAACAATCGATTCGGAATTGATTTAACCTGCGTTTGCATTTTCCATGAAACATCGTACCCTTTACCGCTACGTTTATAGACATTTCTTATATACTTGTTTACCAATCTCTAAGGGCACGCCCCAATTTGACGTATGAACAAAATCATACATTCTCTTTAAAAATCAACATTATACACTATTAACCCTTATCGGTCAGATGAGCCCATCCACACAGGACTCACTAATAACAGGAATTATAGTCGGGTGGACCCATGAAATGGGTCTTATTTCTATCCAAAAAGCTGTTTAAGAGACATCTATGTTACGATATTATAATAATAATAAAATTTAGGGGTTTTTTCCACTTTAAAAAAGTCATTCGCATACAAATTTTTTCTAGCCATTATAATTTAATTTGTGGCTTTATTAAAAATTACACGAGAAAATTAATGACACCTTTCTATGCAAGAAAATATATTTAATTTAAAAATGAGCTTACTGCAATGTTTTACTTTAAGCAATGTTAAACAACTACAATAACATTCAATTCTAAATAAATAATAAAGAAAACGCCCCTAGTGTTTGTTCCAAGGAATACTGTTACTATAAATTTAAGAATTTTTTTGTTATTTTTTATTTTATAAAATTTGGGCGTTTTTCATTCCAAACTTTGAAACAAAAAAACACCGTTTTTCCTATGGATTCCTATGGAAATTAGTGACAAGTTATGCTCTGTTTAGTACAACCCCAAAGCTGAATACCATAAGTCCAAATCGGTTTCAATATTTGCTTATAAAGTAGAAGCTTGTTGTATGTTGATAAAGAAGAGTTCCTTCCCATCAACCAATACATTTTTCTGTATTTAACTCTTAATTCATCGCTTTTCTTCTTGACGTGTGCTTTCCATCGTAGTTTAGCATCCAGGGTCATGCCGAGATACTTAGCTGTGTTCGCATGCGGTACTATTTCCCGATTTATGGTAATCGGAGTATGTTCGAATCGTCTGTTTGTAAAGTTAATGTGAACTGATTTAGCTTCATTTAGTTTTACTCTCAATCTTTTTGTCCATGTATATATTTGAGTTATAGCTGATTGTAACCAACAGCTAAGATCGCCGTATCATCTGCAAAAGTTGCCACTGTGTTGTTTTCTAATGTAGAAAGATCATAAGTGTACAGTAGGTATAAAACCGGCCCTAATGCACTGCCCTGTGGAACTCCTGCATTGATTTCTTTCAATTCAGAAAATGTATCATCTAACTTAATCCTGAAGAACCTATCTTTCAAGTAAGATTCCAGTATCTTAGCAAATTCCATTGGTAGAAGATTTCTTAACTTGTGGTTAAGTCCTTCATGCCATACTCTATCAAACGCTTTTGCAACGTCAAGAAATACTTTTGAACAGACTTTTTTTCCTCTAATGCTTTCACAATTATACTGGTTATTCTGTGTACTTGATCAATTGTTGAGTGTTGGTTGCGAAAACCGAACTGATGATTTGGGATCAAGTTTTTACTCTCGATTATCGAATTTAATCTTTTAACCAGAAGCTTCTCAAAGAGTTTGGTCATGACTGGCAATAGCGAAATTGGCCAATAAGGCGATGTTTTGTGTGGTGGTTTCCCAGGTTTTGGGATCATAATTACTTCTGCAATTTTCCATATGCTTGGTACACATTTGATTCTAAATGCTGCATTTATAAGTTTGGTGATTTTCACCAGAGCTTTCCTTGGCAGTTCTTTTAATATAATGTTAATACAAAACAATTTTTTGTATTTTCTATATTTATTTTGCTATTAAATAGATTTTATTTCTATTTTCGTGATATTTTTTATATATTTTTTTATATACCATATGCCGGTTTCGAACTTCGTTCTTCATCAGTATAACTGTATTTGACTTTTCAGAATTTTTTTTAAATATTCTATTGTTGTTTGTTGTTTTTCGCGTTGCTTCGTTATAACTTTAAAAACATTTCGTAGGTTTTGTTAGTTTTTGTGTTCAACTTGTCATTGAGTATCGATGAGTTTTTCCTCTCTTTATAAATTTCGAGTTCTTCTATTTTGTCCATTATTTGTCCTTTCTTCATTTTATATAAAATTTGTAAATTTGTTTACATGTCTGTATATGTGTGTTTTTCATTATTTAAATGTTGCGCATAATTTGATTTTATGTTTGTTTTTGGATGACTGTTGTTTATTTCTTGGATATGTTCTTGAAAACGTTGTTTGAAAGTTCGTCCAGTTTGGCCATTGCAGAATTTTGTGCAGTTGTTGCATATTAATTTGTATATTCCACAGTACAGTTCATTATTTTTTGTATCTTTAATTGTTGTTGTAATTTGTGGTTGGTTTTGTTTGCTATTGTATGTCGACGACATACTAATTTTGTTTAAAGGTACTAACAGACAACTCGACATTCTTCATCAGTACATAAACAACATACACTAAAACATTAAATGATTGATGATCTTGATCTTGGTCTTCTGGTTATGATTTTTGGTGGGCTAATATGAAAAAGTCTATTATCTATTTTGATTATGTTATGAGTAAATCCTATATAATTCTGCTCGCGGTAGTTTATAGATGAAAGCCAGAGATTTAGCATTTTTTTCGAGACTCCTAGCAAAACACAGTGCATATAGTCAATGCAAAAACCATTTATTACGTCAAAATTTGGGTGTACTAATAAAGGGCATAAGCCTTTAATACCTTGAACGACGTTATTGCTATTAAATGCTTCTTTCATGTGCCTTGCTGTGTCAATGCGGTTTCTTAATTTGGCATTAGGGAGATTTGGATATCGGATTTGTTTAAAATTTTTCGAAACCGCAACAGATTTTCCTGGGTGAAGACAATAACTACAACCGAAATATCAGTTGAACTGTTTTTTGTTTTGTATCTTATCTTTTGCAACTGTGTCGACAGAGCAAATGAGTGGAAAAACAGCAACATTTAAAACATGCTTGTTACAATAATATTTTCAGATTTGAATCGTACGGTTGCATCTAGCTCATTTATAATCATTTGAAGTGGCCAGAATGAAGCTTGTTTAGTCGATTTAAATACTTTAACGCCTTCAGTATTTATTGTTAATGAAATTATTGGCTTTTATCAAGATTTTTATAAAGAGCACCATTATAAATGTTAAATGTTGTACGTGACAGGACTATTTGTTTCGTTAAAATTAAGTCTTATTTGCTCATTGTTGGCTATTAAAACTTTTCTTAATTGCGATTCCAGTGAAAGTGAAATGAAAAATTTGTTATAAGATACGATATTTGAAATCTGGCAATTTTTACAAATATTATTATTTAATTCTGAAGAATTTAGAAGTTTAGTGCAATATTCGCAGACTTCACAATAAAAATGGTATGTGGAAGATTGGTCTGAAGAAAATGCATTTTTAAAAAGAAACTTGATTGACGGCAAGGCATTGAAACCAACAATAGTGTTAATTAATAGTAATAAATCTTATAGAGCAGTCCAAGACAAATTATGGCGTATGTAGAAGTTCATTACCATCAATAAATTCGTGCGGTTATGAGTATCATTTGAAATTGCATTTGAACTACATTTTACATGCAATTGCTCATTTTTCAGATTGCTTAAATTTGAAATTAGTGGGTCGGAGCTTATAGACTGAGTGGATTTTAATGTATTTGCTTCTGTTGGCTGTCGACAATTTTCTAGAAGTTCCGTTAGCTTTGCTCTCTGCAAATTGAAAACGAATTTAAAAAATCAATTTTCATTCAAACAAATGTTTAAATTTATTCTAGTAAAAGTTACAGATGAATTAGTTTTTAACAAAACTTTGTCCACACAAATTTAAATTCAGAATTCTTTGTGCCAATTAGGAAAAATAAAAATTGGGATACTAAAAAAAAACGTGTGATGTAAGACTCTAGGTAATCTTATTAACAAATTTTTAGACCACTTGTGAAATGTGAAACAGGCGCAATAAAAATGACCACGTGTATAGAAAACATTTTATCTTTTTTTTCCAAATGGCCAAAATAATTATGAATAAAGATGTATAATCACAGTAGGTAACTTTGTTAACATTTTCGCTGTCACAATTAGTTGCACAATTAATTTGGTTAGGCACTGGATAATAACTATAACAATAAACAAATTATATTTTTTTTTATTTTTTATGTTTGGCTAAATTATAGACCTATTTATAAAATTTTTTTAATAAATTTCTTTATTAAAACTTTCTCCTTTTTTCAATACAATTTTTTGCCAAATTTTCGGTTTTTTAAGCCATTTTGAAGGCTATGAAAATTTAACTAGAAATTAAAAAATTATAAAAATTACAATTATTTACAAAAATTAAACATAGTATATACAATAATACCAATATTTACATAATGGTCTATACATAATATTTTTCACAACAAACAACAAATTTATTTTGTTTGTCTAGACAAGGAAAAACATTTTATTTACCTAGTGTCCTTGACCAAGTCAATTTTACGTTATTATTTTCTATGAACAGCTGATTTTTGTATATACTAACGACAATTTAATTTTTTATCTACGTAAAATTTTAGTTTGGTTTTACGAAATTTTTAATAATATTTTTATAATTAGTTTGCAAACGGTTTATATCTACTTTGTAATTTACTGGATTTTTGGACGTCCAAATGTGACACGCTTCTTTAAATAATCTTTTTTGTTTTTTTTGTTCATATCCTAAAGTGGCCGCATTATCGATGGGTCGGTCGTTGACGCTCAAAGAGGATAGACGTGTTTTTGTCGTCCTCTTTGTAAATTTATTGTAATGTAATGTAATTTTAATTTTATTTTATTTAAATTAATTTATTTCTTCTGTTTAAGTTTTAGTGTTATGTTTATGTATTGTGTTTTGTGTTAGTGAATAAATTATAATTAAAATTATTTAATTAATTATTATAAATAAAATAAACATAAAAATGAGTGTAGTGCAAATTATTTTGGAAAATGTAATCCACCGGGATGCATTTAGCAGGCAATGTTTTGAATTTATCATAAAAGGAATCAAAATTCTTGATTTATTAAATAATTGCATGATATCATTTTGATTTTTTTTTAATATGGGTACAATTGTGCACAAAATCTAAATATTAAAATAGTTAATTTGTGAGTTTAGATTGAATTAAAATTGACGCAATTTAAGTTGCGTATTTAATCTGCATGTCTTATTGGATTTTCACCAATACAAAAGCATATTTTGATGTTTTATTTTGTGTATAATTCTCTCAAATGTTTATTGAAAATTAGATAAAAGGGATTGATTTTTATACATAGGCATAGTTTTTAATAGTTAAATGTGTGTATCTTATATTTTATTTGGATTTTGTTTACTATTGGTGTATTATGTGTGTGTATTTAGTGAGAACAAATACAGATCAGTAAAATATATGGCCGACCGACAAGGAGCATAAGAGATTATATGTAAATATAAATTTTCTTTTATGTGGTTGTGGTTTAGTATTGTAGTACGATTCCATTATTTTTATCTGATGTTGTTCTCGCTCTCTATGGCTAAGTTACATCAGTCATTTATGTTATACCAAAACTGGAAAATTTATATACATATAAGCCATACGGTTCAAACACTGTAGTACTGTAGATATAAAGCGCGTTTTTTTATCCGCTCCGGATAGCTGCTATCGAGAGCCGTCATTTTTATACGCCTAAATTTAAATTTGACGCGCTATTTATTGGTAAACTAAACTTATTTAACATCAAACTATCATTTTTAATTCAATTGTTTACAAAAAAACTTCATATAAAGAATATTTGGCTCTACCTATTTATATGGAGCGCTATCCGGAGCCATTTTTCATATGACGGCTCTCGATAGCAGCTATCCGGAGCGAATAAAAAAACACTACAATAGAGAAATACATTTTTGTGGCTATACACAAATGCACAATCCAAACAAATCTGTTTTATTTTTGTGTATTGTTTAAGATCGTATGAAACATAACAATACTTAAGCAAATACGAGAGCGGATTGAAAATGAAGCTACCTAGCGCTAGATGGCAGCACAAACACAAAAAATTTTTGTTTTTTAAAAATTGCGTTCTGTCAAACGTCAGCTGTTAAAATTTTACCCAAATTCATCGATTAGTTTATTTGTTGTAGTCGTTTGAAGTAAGCAAGATTTGTGTTTCTTGAAAAATGGAAAAAAAAAACGAATTTCGTACAGTGATTAAACACTAGTATTTGAAAGGGAAAACGGCGAAAGAGACAAAAGAAAAGCTCGATAAACATTACGGTGAGTCTGCTCCGTCAGATTACATGGTAAAATATTGGATTGCTGAATTTAAACGCGGCCGAAGAAGCACTGCAACAATACCATCAACAGGAAGGCCAAAAGAGGTGGTTACTGAAGAAAATATCAAGAAAATCCTCGATATCGTTATGAATGATCGCCGAGTCAAGTTGCGTGAGATTGTTGAAATGGTAAACTTATCATATGAACGTGTGTTCAACATTTTGCATGAACATTTGCATATGAAAAAGCTATCGGCAAGATGGGTGCCGCGTTTGCTCAGTGTCGAACAAAAACGAGTTCGACAGACCACTTCACAGATGTGTTTGGACATGATAAAGCGTAATCCTGTTGATTTTTGGCGTCGATTAATTACTGTTGATGAAACGTGGGTCCACCACTACACACCTGAAACCAAAGCTGGTGGAAGTGCTCCGAAGAAGGCAAAGGCAGTGAAATCGGCTGGCAAGGTTATGGCCACTATATTTTGGGATGCACACGGAATATTGCTCATCGATTATCTTGAAAAAGGATCCACAATCACAGGAAAGTATTATCGTGCATTATTGGATCAATTGGTTGATGCAATCAAGGAAAAACGACCACATTTAAAGAATAAAAAAGTGCTCTTTCTTCAAGACAACGCACCGGTTCACACAGCATTAGATACGATGCTAAAATTACGTGAAATACAATTCGAATTGGTTGATCATCCACCTTATAGTCCAGATTTAGCTCCTAGTGACTTTTCCTGTTTCCAAACTTGAAAAAATGGCTCGCAGGACAAAGATTCATCTCAAACGAAGAAGTGATTATCGAAACTAACGCGTATTTTGAGGGGTTCCCGAAATCGTATTATTCAGATGGTATAAAAAAGTTGGAATATCGTCTTACTAAGTGTGTCGAATTAAATGGAGACTATGTTGAGAAATAAATGGTTTTTGGCAAAAAAAATTTTTGTTTTCCTACTTAGATAGCTTCATTTTCAATCCGCCCTCGTATTAAGGACATTTTTTATGAGAATATTTGTTGGTTTTGGTGGAGCTCTTGATATACTATGATCAATGAGCTACACAAATACAACACAAATTCTCATATACTCAATTCAAGTGGGATTGTAATACAAACTTCGTATAATCGAGGAAATTTGAATTGAATGGGTAACTCAATATATGATACATACAGGGTTACTTATTTAGGTAGAAATAATATTAATGGGGGATATCAAAGTTTATTTTAATTATATAATTTATTTAAATTATCTCGATTAACTACATTAAAATTTATTAAATGTACTAAATTGATTTTAATGGTATAAATAATTTGGTAGTATGTTGATTTATTAATTAAATTTAGTTTTCAGAGCTGCTTGGGAATTTTTATTTGTTGATTCTTGATAAACTTATAGTACCTAACTGAATTATTGATAAGTCTAAGATGTTGTGGCGCGGTAACATTAACATTTTCAAACTATTTGATATAAATTTTACAAAATAATGGAATTTATAATTATCTATTTTCTTGTTCTGGAGCGGTAGGAAATTGATAATTAGTTTTAAGTTAAATTGGTTGTTTAAATGGTTTTTAACGTTTAGTTTAAATATTGTTGCAGTAGGTAATAATTAATTAATTAAATATAGAAGGGCTAAGCGCTGTTATTTTAAAATTTCTTAAATATTTTATCAGGTTAATTAATGAAAGGCGGACAGGGGTGAAAGTACAAAATTAATAATTTTTAAGTCCTGATATAGATTTGGGGAGTCCTGAATAACCGGTCCTGGAGTCCAGAGAAATGATCATCTAATAATGTAGTAAGATTGTGCTGTCTTGTGCTAACCTATTTATTATATATTGTACTAATAATGTACTAACTATTAATCGCTTAGGTGTCTGTAACAGGGTTGAGTCTGCCCTAACTAATAATCCTATCCTATCCTTTGGTTTTGTTATGTGTAAACGGGTGTACGGTGTGTGCCCGGGAGTCCGGGAGATCCGCTTTAATGCTGGGCCGTATATCCTAATCCTAATCAATCAATCAATAATGTGGTATTCAATCTTGGATTTGAATCGGTCCCAATTTATAATCATATTATATTCATTGGTTTTGGTGTGTGTAATGTGTAAGATGTGTGGCGGTGAATACTGAAGAAACGGTTATTATAAAAATTATTCATTTAAGTAATAAAATTTAGTATTATGGTGTCTTATTAATTAAACTTAATTTTCAGAGTAGTCTGTAAATATTTATATTAATTTTTAGGTAAAATTTATTTGTTGATTCTCGTTACGCTTATAGTACCTAATTGAATTATTGTTAAGTCTAGGTTTTTTGGTGCTGTAGCATTATCATTTAAATCATTGTATATAATTTTATAAACGAATTGCATGTATAACCACAGAGGACTATACCAGAGAGAGATCTTCTATGTGTCCATGTTGTATATAAAATAAAATCGTAAAATTATTGGTACTTTTTGAAAAGCGCCAGGTGAAAAGAGGATAAATATACATCATTATCTTGTATCACTTTCGAACACATAGCTATTATTTTTATTTTACTATTCCAAAATAACGTAGCGTTTTTCTTACTTCCTTGTGTTACAATTTCATTCTAAAATGGAACAGAATTTGTACGCCTGCGTAGTGCGTACATGCGTAAGTATATGTATTTGTATTTTGTAAATATAAATATGTATGTATGGACATATTTAAATTACATATAATATTTAGCTCCACATAGAAACTTATTTAAATACAAGTTCTTAATTTTTCTAAATAAAAATAAGTTGTTATCAACATGACATAATTAAATATTGCATAGCTTTAAATTTGGTAGTACAAAAGTATCAGCGTGTGGAAATTATAACACAGTTTTGGGTTTAGTATTTCTAAGTTTACGAATGAAAAAGGCGATTGTAAATTTGTTTTATGGAATACGATCGAGAAAATCAATTGTTGTTGTTGCAAATGTATATGTATTTCAAATATCATTTCTTTCTTGACCGAATAATTAATATAACAAAATGTAGATAGCTATTTGTGGTGGTTTTGTCCTTGGTTTTGTCTATACTAATTTTGTATTATGTGTTAGTGAAATGTGTGACTGCGCATGTCCTAAATGTAAATAAAAACATCAGAAAAAAAATTCTTTGATCGTAATGATGTTGAATGAATTTGTATTGTATTTTTTTTTTCATGGAATAGAGAAAAGTTTGATTTGGTTAGAGGAAACAAATCAGTGTTAAATATAAATTTTACTAATGATTGGTTTACTGGTTGCTAAAATGTATTATGAATTTTGAAGTATTTTTGTTATTTCAGATTATAGAATCAGCAAGGTAAATTGTAAATAACATTAAAATAGAAAAGGTAAATGACCTTTTGAGGAAGAATATGCTTTCGCATCAACATCTAATCAGTATTTGGTTTTTGCAATAATAATGCAAAGCTGTCCGTAAAAAAATGTTAAAAATATTTCGATATTAAAACAAATACAACTAGAATAAGATATTAATATACATATTTAATTACTTAAAATTTTCAATTATTTTGGTGCCTTGGTACATATTACAGATTTTTGTCGTATCTTTATAATTTCTATGTTGTTGTTGTTTAACTGACTTGCGAAGCAAAACTAATAAAAAAAAATTTAATAAGGAACAAATATGCCCAATACAAGGCATGGTTCAGTTTCTTCGGGTACGTATAAAACCTGTGGGAGTTCAGTTTTTATTTTTATTGTAGTGTATGTACATTGTACAGTTGTACACGTTCATTGTCTTGATGGAAAATAACTTTTTTCTTCGCCAAATATGATGGTTTTTCCGTAAATGATTGTGAAATCTATCCAAAAGTCTGCATAATATTTTCCGTTTATCGTTTTCCTCTTTTCAAGTTAATCGTTGTGGATTATATCGCGTGCATCCCAAAAACTGTCGCCATCACCTTGTTGACTGGCAGACCCACCGTTGTCTGCTTCGGTGCCAATTCGCCCGGAGGAGCCCATTACAGTGTTAACCCGATTTACCGAAAGGTACAAACTATTTTGATTTCGTAAACTTAAAAATCTATTACTATTATGGCAAAAATTACCTCAAAATTAATAGAAAGCTATTCATCATATTTACCAAAGTTCGGCCAATGTCAGGTTAAATCTTTTGAATTTAAATAATTTATAGGTTACGATTTACACAATAGGAGGCGAAAACTATCTAGTCATTAAAACAAATACAACTAGAATAAGATATAATATATTTAATTTCTTAAAATTTTCAATTTTTTTGATGCCTTGCTATTAGAAATTTTTGGCGTATCTTTATAATTTTTATGTTGGTGTTGTTTAACTGACCATTTACAATATTTGCGAAGCAAAACTAATAAAAAAAAATTAATTAAGGAACTAATATGCCCAAAGCATGGTTCAGTTTCTTCGGGTAAAAACTGTGGGAATTCAGTTTTTATTTGGAATAAACTGAATTTAGCCATTTCCTCACACACATTATTGATGTGGCTTTTTTGATTGAAATAAATTTCAAATATTTGAACCAAAAATTGCGCAACTTTAAACATCTCATCTGATGGTGCTTTTAAAGACCCAAAATTTGTACCTTGACCTTTTTTAAAATTTTTTTCGTGTAAAAATACGTCGTCCCCGTTGATTTGCATATCGGATTTTAATAATTTTGCTTTACATTCTTCACAGTCAATTTTTTTGTTGACGCAGTACCCGGCATAATAAGCGATATCATTTGTAGTGAGAATATTCAATTCTGTTATGTTAATCAACAAATCAGTTTCTTTTGATGAACCCGGTATATCTGATTCTGGATATTTCAAGCTAATGTTGTAGTCATCCTTAAAATCTTTCCAGTTTAATTTTAAACTTTCCGAGTCGTCTGGTAAACAATTTCCATGAATAGAATGAAATAAGATTTTCATAACGACAATATTAGCGTAGTGAACACCGATTTCATAACTAGAAGGCATGTAGTTATATCCGCCTTTGCCTCTTAAAGCCGAGAAGAAATTTTCTAAGGCATCTTGGTTCGTTTTCCCGGTCAATATAAATTCAACAGCAAAAGTTGTATTTAGATATTGAATCAACGCTAGTTGAGCCGATATGGTTAATTTAAGTCCTTTTAAGAATTTAAAATAATTCTCATTTTTTGAAATAATTTTTAAATTTCTTAAAAATTCTAGGCTCTGCTCCAAATAAATATATGTTTTACTATTAATCTTAAGCGGCTGTTCATAAGGATTTTTTGAAGCGAAACTGCGGCAGTTAAGACAGTCAAATATATTGTTGAATGCCTCTATTATTTTTGCTGTCGGTATAACATTTTCTAAAATGTTCTCAAAAATTGATGGAGTTGTTTTAAGTGCAGTACGTAAAGCACAAGCAACAGAATTACTTAGAACTTGGACAGCCAGTTTGACACTCATTTTTTGAAAACTGTTTGGCTCCATATGACATTTTGTTAATTTATGCAATAATCTAACTTTTTGTTTTTGTTCGTGTTCGTATATTAATTTTACAACACTAAAATCCATTTTGCCGTAGTCCGAATGTATGAACTGATGTTTTATAAAAGCATTTCTGGCAGATTTTATTAGGTGTGGTGGGTCGTACTGCATGAAATTTTTTTTGTCACTTACAAGTATATAAGGTTTTTCCGGTCCAACACCAAAATGTTTATAAACAGCTATGTTCGTTGTAGCTTGATCGCAAGTTATCATCACTACTTGCAAATTTAAAACTTCTTGACACAGCTTGATATTGTTTATTATTAATTGCGAGAGTTCAGGAACGTTAATTGAGTTGTTAATAAGTACATAATTTAGCACATGCTTCCCACTTCCCACTAAACCACGCAACAAAAAAAATAGCCGAAGTAGCCAATTGACTTGTCCTCTGATGCCCGTTATCACAATATCCCTCAACTTTATCGGTTACAGGATTTACAGTAAGATCTTTTTTGATTGTGATTTCGTCGAAAGATAAGACACATATCCGCGAAGAAGATGACATATTCTGGAATAAATGCTGCAATTGTCTTAATAAAATGAGGTTTGTTCCAGGTGAAATAAACTTAATCGGTGACCATTTATATATTGAGGAAATAGACGGTAGTTTTAATTCAAAGGTAGATTTCAAATATTTGTATGTTGCCGCAGATTTATAGTACAAACACTGTGCGAATGTTTTGTCGTTTTCCGTATAATAGTAATCCTGTTTTAGAAGAAGTTTGCATACATTTTTAGTAGGCTCATTTGCGGATTTAATTTGGTCAATCATATCATCGACACTAGTGTTTTTAATTTTTTGATTTTTGGTTTTCAAACTATTAAAATTCCTCTTTAACTTCAAATATTTTGCTCTAAACTGGTTGATTTTTTTTTCGCTTCTACTAATTTTTTTTGTATATAAAACAGTCTTTTCTATTTTTTTTACAGTTATCACAAACAGTTTTAACCTCATTTTTTATTTCGCAGTGGGCACAATTTAATTTATTTATAATATTTAAAAACTCCACTTCCTCATCCTGTGGATCAGTTTGTGTTGTTCTTGTTGAATATTCCGTTATGTTAAAAGCTAAGGAGCTGTTTGAAATATTACTTGTATCCATTTTTTCAGCTGATATGGATGTTTGCATATCTGGCTGTTCTTCTAAAACTTCATAATTTTGTTTCAAATTCAACAAAGTTACCGCGTTCTTTGTTAAATAACCGTGAGCACCAATATTTCCATTTGGAAAATGATTTTGACAAACAAAATTACGCTTATTTTTTAAATTTTCCTTGAGCAAACCAATTGAATTAAGCCAAACAGAACTTTTAGTCGGATCGCTTGGAAATTTAAAAAATTTCAGTTCGGAATGAGACGATGATTGCTTGCAACATGGTACAACACATGTAATTTTCTTTTTCTTGGATGCCATTTTAAAGTAAAAAAGTTTTATGAAAATATATTTTAAATTTATTTTTTTACACTTGGAAAATTTAACGGTCAATAAGTAACAGAACCAATAATTATTAAAATCACAATTCTCACGATCGTCAAAATGATCAATATTCACTACGGATTGATAAAATAAACTATCTGACAAAATTAGAAACAAAACCTATATATTTCCGTGATAGTGTTCGTTTTGATTTACAATAAAACATATATTATACAAATATATTATTATTCCAAGAAACATGTGTCATGTATAGGTATATATTTTCTCTCGGCGAATTATCGAAAATAATCGTATTGTAATTCCATCAGGCAGAAAAAGACAACAAATGAAATGTAACGGTAACTTTATAAACGTTATGCTAAATTCTATTTTCGGTGACACCAATTGATGATATCCTAACTATTCATACACTAAGGGAGAAAAGGAAATAAAAGACGCAGCAGAGAAAATATATACATACCTATACAGGCAGTATACTTGTTTCAGTGTTGGTTTTGAATAATAATATATTCGTATAATATTTTATTGTAGATCAAAACCAACACACTCACGGGAATATGTAGGCAATAATATATAATATCTAAATTCAACTTTTGCTGAATTTATATTGACCGGGAAAACGAACCTAGATACCTTAGAAAATTTCTTCTCAGCTTTAAGAGGTAAAGGACTGAAGACTTTTGACATACGGTTGCATACATTGGTCTGAAGACTTTTGGCATACAGTTGCTTTTAGCGACACACTTCATGTGATGCTTGGTACCTTTTATTAAGGATAACTACAAAGTAAGCTTGAAATATCTTGAATCAGAAGTACCGGGTTCATCAAAACATATACTGATTTGTTGATAAATATAACAAATGAATATTCTAACTACAAACGCTGTCGCTTATTTGCTAGAAAAACTATTAAAATCCGATACTCAAATCAACGGAAGGGAAAAAAATTAATAATGCTTAAGGTACAAATTTTGGGTCTTGAAAAGCACCATCACACGAGATGTTTAAAGCTGACAAATTTTTGGTTCAAATATTTGAAATTTAATTTAATCAAAAACGGCCACATAAAAATGGGTGTGAGGAAGTGGCTAAATTCAGTTTAATAAAAATAAAAACTGAACTCCCACAGGTTTTATACGTACCCGAAGAAACTGAACCATGCCTTTTGTATTGGGCATATTTGTTCCTTATTAAATTTTTTTTTTATTAGTTTTGCTTCGCAAGTCAGTTAAACAACAACAACATAGAAATTATAAAGATACGACAAAAATCTGTAATATGTACCAAGGCACCAAAATAATTGAAAATTTTAAGTAATTAAATATGTATATTAATATCTTATTCTAGTTGTATTTGTTTTAATATCGAAATATTTTTAACATTTTTTTACGGACAGCTTTGCATTATTATTGCAAAAACCAAATACTGATTAGATGTTGATGCGAAAGCATATTCTTCCTCAAAAGGTCATTTACCTTTTCTATTTTAATGTTATTTACAATTTACCTTGCTGATTCTATAATCTGAAATAACAAAAATACTTCAAAATTCATAATACATTTTAGCAACCAGTAAACCAATCATTAGTAAAATTTATATTTAACACTGATTTGTTTCCTCTAACCAAATCAAACTTTTCTCTATTCCATAAAAAAAAAAATACAATACAAATTCATTCAACATCATTACGATCAAAGAATTTTTTTTCTGATGTTTTTATTTACATTTAGGACATGCGCAGTCACACATTTCACTAACACATAATACAAAATTAGTATAGACAAAACCAAGGACAAAACCACCACAAATAGCTATCTACATTTTGTTATATTAATTATTCGGTCAAGAAAGAAATGATATTTGAAATACATATACATTTGCAACAACAACAATTGATTTTCTCGATCGTATTCCATAAAACAAATTTACAATCGCCTTTTTCATTCGTAAACTTAGAAATACTAAACCCAAAACTGTGTTATAATTTCCACACGCTGATACTTTTGTACTACCAAATTTAAAGCTATGCAATATTTAATTATGTCATGTTGATAACAACTTATTTTTATTTAGAAAAATTAAGAACTTGTATTTAAATAAGTTTCTATGTGGAGCTAAATATTATATGTAATTTAAATATGTCCATACATACATATTTATATTTACAAAATACAAATACATATACTTACGCATGTACGCACTACGCAGGCGTACAAATTCTGTTCCATTTTAGAATGAAATTGTAACACAAGGAAGTAAGAAAAACGCTACGTTATTTTGGAATAGTAAAATAAAAATAATAGCTATGTGTTCGAAAGTGATACAAGATAATGATGTATATTTATCCTCTTTTCACCTGGCGCTTTTCAAAAAGTACCAATAATTCGATTTTATTTGATATACAACATGGACACATAGAAGATCTCTCTCTGGTATAGTCCTCTGTGGTATAACTATATATTTTCATTTTCAGTTTCAGTTTCTTTTTCTAGATCGGTAGAAATAGATGATTAGTTTAGTAAAATTTTATGCTTAAATGGTTTGTATGGTTATATTAATTCTTGTAGCACAATTTAAGTAATAAAATTTGGTATTATGGTGATTTATTAATTAAATTTAGTTTTCAGAATTGCCTGGGAATTTTTATATTAATTTTATTTGTTGATTCCTGATATACTTATAGTACCTAACTGAATTATTGATGAATCTAGGATGTTATGGCACCGGAAAATTACATTTTTAATTATTTTATATAAACTCTATAAAATAATTTAATCTATAATTAATGATTTTCTTGTTTTGAATCGGCAGGAAATTTCTGATTAGTTTTAAGTAAAATTTTATGTTTAAATGGTTTTTAACGTTTATTTTAATTCATGTTGCAGTACGTAATAATTAATTAATTAGATATAGAAGGACCATGAAAAATGAAATAAGCGCTGTTTTTGTAATCTTAGCTTAGTAATTTTAATTTTTCTTAAATATTTTATCAGGTAAATTAATGAAAGGCGGACAGGAGGAAATTACAACATTAATAATTTTTTAAGTCCTAATTTAAATTTAGGCAGTCTTGAGTATCCGGCCCTAGATTCTAGAGAAATGATCATCTAATAATGAAGTTATATATTGTACTAATAATTTACTAACTATCGATCACATTGATGTCTGTAACCGGGTCGAGTCTGGCCCAACTAATAATCCTATCCTATCCTTCGGTTTTGTTATATGTATGTGGGCGTACTGTGTGTGCCCGGGAGTCCGGGAGATCCTGCTATAATGCTTAGCCGTACACTCTCCGTCAATCAATCAATCAATCAATAAAATGTTAATTTTTTGTAATGTGTAATATATTCTGTTTTGTCCATTAATATATTTTAATTAATTTAGTTTTAAAATACTTAAATGGATTGCTTTTTAATTTACTAATAAATAATCCAATTTTCAGAATAAACATAGTTCTAGAATTAATCGTTATTATACGGATCAAAATTACTCCCGAATTTCAAATTTAAATTTTAGTTTTAATCAACCCTTCAGGATTAACAAGTAGTGAATAAGCTGTAGTTTAGAAATTGTGCTGTCCTGTTCCAACTATTTTTACTATATACTATATAATTACTAACAATTTACTCTTATCCTTCGGCTGGGGATGGATAAATGGATGTACGATGTGTGCTCGGGAATACGGAAGATCCGGTTATAATAATTATTCTTTTAAGTAATAAAATTTGATTTTATGGTGATTTATTAATTAAAATTAGTTTTCAGAGCTGCCTGGGAAATTATATATTGATTTTATTTGTTGATTCTTAATATACTTATAGTACCTAATTGAATTATTAATAAATCTAGGTATTGTGGTGCTGTAATATTATCATTTAAATCATTTTATATAAATTTTATAAAATAATTGAATTCATAATTATATATTTTCTTTTCTGGATCGGTAGGAAATTGATGATTAGTTTTAAGTAAAATTTTATGTTTAAACGGTTTAATGTTTATGTTAATTCTTGCTGCAGTAAGTAATAATTTTTAATTGGATATAAAAGGACCATTAATAAGGGAATAAGCGGTGTTATTTTAAATTTTTATTAATTATTTTATCAGGTAAATTAATAAAAGACGGTTAAGGATTAAATTACAACATTAATAATTTGTTTTTGAGTATCCGGCCCTGGTCTTGTGCTAACCTATTTATTATATATTGTACTAATAATTTACTAACTATCAATCGCATTGGTGTCTGTAACCGGGTCGAGTCTGTCCCAACTAATATTCCTATCCAATCCTTCGGTTTGGTTATATGTGTGCGGGTGTACTGCGTGTGCCCGGGAGTCCGGGAGATCATGCTATAATGCTTGGTCGTACACTCATAATCAATCATAATCAATAAATTTTATATATGAATACTTTTTTTTTTTTTTTTTTTTTTTGTTTTAATCTATGCAATCTTTTTCTGGGGCTCAAGGCACTCCCAACTCTTTCGCAGTTAATTTTACCGTCCTACTTTACGCAGTAGTAGCCAAATCGAGGACGTACGGCTATAGACCCGCTTTGTATAAACCACCTGCACATTGCATTGCTTCATGCCAACCTATAGTGCTGACATGAAAGGTGGGTCGGCCCATGGATTCTGCACTCTCAACAGGGGGTCATAGTTGTGTTCATCGTCATCACCGATCGTAATCGGATGATGAAAAATCCCTTTTGCATCCCGCCCCTATCGGGATTCGAACCCGGTACCTCCCGATCCAAACGCCGCAGCTTTAACCACTGCGCCGTTTGCTCGGTTATATGAATACTCAGTTAAGGTCCACATTCATACTTATAACTATTTTTATATTCTTATTATATTTAAAGTTTAATTTCAACTTTATTTTATTTAATTTTATCTTTGTTTTGTTATAATGATGTTTTTTATAATACAGTAGAATCCGTTTATACCAAATCATGTATATAATGAACAAACGCTTATAATGATCATACAGTTTTGTCATATAGTTGTGTGCCTTGAATTTGCACGAACACTTATTTTTTCTTATACACTACAAACAAAGTACTACGTTTATAAACGTAAATGAATATTTGATTAAAATTAACAGCCGGCTATAGTGAACAAAATTATGTCCCTTGAGTGTTCGCTATAAGCGAATTCTACTGTAATTGTAATTATAATTATAATTTTAGCTTAGTAATTTTTTGTGATTTTCTGAAATATTTTATCAGGTAAATTAATGACAGGCGAACAGGGGATATTACAACATTAATAATTCTTAATTTAGGTTTAGGGAGCCCTGAGTATCCGGCCCTGGATTCCAGAGAGATGATCATCTAAAAATGTAGTTAGATTGTGTTGTCTTTTGTGCCGTCTATTTACTAACTATCGATCGCATTGGTGTCTGTAACCGGGTCGAGTCTGTCCCTACTAATAATCCTATCCAATCCTTCGGTTTTGTTGTGTGTTAACGGGTGTACGGTGTGTGCCTGGGAGTCCGGGAGACTTGCTATAATGCTTGGCCGTACACTCACAATCAATCAATCAATCAATATCCTAAAGTGGCCGCATTATCAAAACAAATTTATGTTTATTCTCAAAACTATGTTTAACTAAAGCTGATCTGTATGTTACGTGTGTCATTGTCGGAAATTTATTAATATTTTCTAAGTCTTTTTTGTGTTGATGTACTCTTACTAATTTTGTTTTGCTAGTTTCTCCGACATAGCATGAATCGCAATCTTTACATTGAATTTTGTATATAAGTCCGTCTTTTTGTTCGTGCAATCCATTGCGTTGTCTTCAGAAACAGAATGTCCAGTGCTGGTTTTCTTAAAAAATTTGTCTAATGTCGTCTGAACAGTTTGAGCTTTCATTTCCCGGTAAATTTCATGATAACAAGCCAAATTTTCCTGAATTAGCCTATTTATTTCTGAGAATCGCTCTTCATTTGCATCCATTTGTTGTAATTTTAGCATTCCCTTATTAATTTGGTGAAAAGCAGCACTCATTTCTTTTGTTGAGAATTTTTTTTTGTAGACTTTCTTCTTCATCTGATTTGCTTTTATCTTCGTTTTCTGCAACACATTGTGCTTCAAATTCCAATAAATCTTTATTCGTTAGGTCATCCAATTGGTGTGCAATGAGTTGGTTAATATCTTCACTGACAACTTCAAGATTAAGCTGCCGACCAAGATCTACGATCTGATCTGTAATTTCCTCAATGTCAACTTCTTTTTCAATCGACGAACTTGTACATTCTTCAAATCTTTTTGTTAATTTTTTCCATATTCCGCTCATACAAGAAGGCTTGACTTCTTTCCATCCACTTGCTATGTTTTTAATTCCATGAAGAATATTATACTTCGACCAAAATTCTTTTAAAGTAATCCCCTCTTCAAGAGCCATTATTGCTTGAGTAAATGTAATTTTTAAATAATAGGCCTTAAATGTAGCTATAGCACCCTGATCCATGGGCTGCAAAACACTCGTAGTATTTGGAGGCAGATACATAATTTGAATGTTCGGGTGTAAGTCGCATAGGTGTGGTGGATGTCCAGGTGCATTATCCAGTAGTAAAAGTATTTTAAAAGGAATATTCTATTGATTACAACATTCTTTTACTTCGGGCGCAAATACTTTCATAAACCAGTCTTCAAAAAGTAATCGTGTCATCCAAAAATTTTTATTTGAGTTGTAATGCACTGGTAATATATTAATATTTACTCCTTTAAATGCTCTTGGATTTTTCGAGCGATGTATTACAAAAGGTTTCAATTTATAACCAGCAATATTTCCGCCTAATAAAACTGTTATTCGGTCCTTAAAAGCCTTGAACCCTGGCATACTTTTTTCCTCCGTATGAATATACGTACGTTCAGGCATCTTCTTCCAATATAGACCAGTCTCATCTACATTAAATATTTGTTCCTTTGTATAATTGTTTTCTTTTAGAAACTCGTCGAATTTAACTACAAATTCCTCAGCAGCTTTATAATCAGCACTAGCTGCCTCTCCACCAATTTTTACATTTTGAAAATTAGCTCTCTTCCTAAATCTTTGAAACCAACCATGGCCTGCAGTAAAAGTTTGATCATAGTTTTTACCGTCCTTTAATTTTAACATATTGAAAAGACTACATGCTTTGGTTTGGATAATTGCGAGACTTAGAGAATTCGTTTTTGAATCAAATCCTCCATCCAAATCACTAATAGTTTTTCCATATCATGTATGGGACCTTGTCTATTTTTGGTTATTATTGTAGATTTCATAGATGTCGATTCTTTTACAGCTTCCAAAATTCGTTTTTTATCCTTTAAAATCGTCGATATTGTCGAATGAGACAGTTTAAGATCATGTGCTATATCTTTCACTTTTTTACCACTTTCAAATTGTAATATTATTTTATATTTGGTTTCCAAGTCTATAACACTTCTTTTATTTTTACTAGTTTTACTAGTTCCAGCCATTTTTGGGATGATATAAAATTATTCACTTTAAAAAATTCCGACTTAGCTAATGTAATGTATTATTTGTACTGAAATATGTACATATGTAAATCGAATTTTTTTACTTTGTTTTTTTTAAATTTTTCTCATATATTTTAGGGATTCCCCGCAACTACATATTTGTCTTCTTTAGTTTTTCTATGAAAAAAATTGTAAAAAAAATGGTCGTAAGTGCGAATAGTCGTAAGTCGAACGGTCGTAAGTCGGGGACTACCTGTAAGTCCGTCTTTTGTTCTTCAGGTATTTTATCTTTTAATTTTGAATAACTGTCGTAAGATTTATTTCCAATTTTATTAGCTAGTATCAATGTTTTCGAGTTATTTTTTAGAATTTTGTTAATTTTTTCAGTCAAATTTGGTACGTAAGTCATTGATCCAAATTTTAAGTCAGTATTTTTTGGTTTTTTATTTTGGTACGTATATAGTGTTTTAGTTATCAATTTATTAACGAGTTTTTCGGAATAATTATTCCTTGATAACGTGTCCTTAATTTTGTTTATGTTTTTTTGTCTAAATTCGCTATCAGTCAGATATATTACTCTTTTAATAAATGAATACGCTACATTTCTTTTCATATTGTACGGGTGCACTGAAATGAAATTTAGTAACGTATTTGAAGCAATTTTTTTTTATACCATTCTGTTTTTATAATTTTTGTCCGTTTATGTAATTTTAAGTCTAAAAATGCCAAAGAGTTATTCGTATCTTCTTTTTCTACAGTGAATTTTAGTTTATTATGAAATGTATTGAATACATTTTTGATGATGTCAATATTCGATTCTGTAGTGGCCAAAATAATATCGTCTACGTACTTATAAATAAATGTTGGTTGTTTGACTAACAACGGTAATTTTTCATTAAATAATTTTTCCAATACAATATCAGCCAGAATAGGAGATAACGGGTTCCCCATCGCTACACCAAATTTTTGTTTGTAAAAAATGTTTTGGAATTTGAAATAACTATTATCTATCATACAAACGTCTATAATCTTAATAAATTCGTCTCTGGTTAATACAAAATTTAGCTCAATTTCACCCCACCTTTCCAAAATTGCTAATTTTGCGGTACCTACCGAAACATTGGTAAATAATGATACTACGTCTAAAGATGCTAGTGTATCATTATCTTCAATTTGGATAGTTTTAATTAAATCTTTGAAAATAAATGAATTTTTAATGTTAAATTTGCTATTTTCGGTTAATGTATTCAAAATTGTACAACAAAATTTTGACAGATTATAAGCCAGGGAATTGATGGTCGAAACTATAGGTCTTAAAGGGATATTTACTTTGTGAATTTTTGGGAGGCCATATATTCTCGGTGGTATAGGGTTATTAATTTTTGAAAAAAGTTTCGTCTCATTTAATAATTAAATTTTTACTTTTTAAGTCCTCGATAATTTTGAAACATTTTTTATTGATATTTTTGGTCAGGTCATTATCTAAAATTTCGTATGTCTCTGTATCATTTAAAAGTTCTGTCATTTTATTTTTATAGTCTATTGTGTTCAAAAGTACTGTCTTGTTGCCTTTATCAGATTTAGTTAAACATAGATTTGGATTCTCTTTTAAAAATTTAGTTAATTCCTTTTTAGCTTTAATAAGAATTTTGTTATTTTTCGAAATTATATGTTCATTTATTTAAAAATTGTGTCATCACATTTGTTGTTTGAGCTCTTTTTTCGTCCACAAAATCTTTCTCTGTTCCTGATAAAATATTCTCTAGATCGGTTAGAATTTCTAAAACTGGAATTCTGTTCTGTTCTACCGGGAAACCAAAATTAGGTCCAAAACTCAATGCCACATAACATTCTTCTGGGATGTTTGAATCAGTTAAATTAATCACGTTACATTTTTCATATCTAAATTCAATTTGTTTTTGTTTCTTTTCTAAATTTTTAAATTTTTTGTCTAATGTGTTTGGAAAATTTTGGAATGTTCGTTATATACAATTTGGAACAATTGTATTGAAAAAAGGGTCGCTTTAGGTCGCAGTGCTAGCCGCTTTTGGGCAGGGTCAAAAAAAAAAAAAAAAAAAAAAAAAATTGAAAAAAGGAGAGTTTTAATAAAGAAATTTATTAAAAAAATTTTATAAATAGGTCTATAATTTAGCCAAACATAAAAAATAATATAAAAGACCTAATTAAAAATAAACAAATAACATTAACGTGTAGGCATAAAAACACATTATAATGGATGATAATATGGAAAACATGTTTATCAACATTAGAAGAGCTTGCGGAGAACAAATTTTGATAAAAACCAAACAATTATTATATAAAAATACAAAAATGATCAATATGAGAGAAAGAAAAAGTTTTCAAAGAAATTGTAAAAGAGAAAACATACTACCAAATTTCATATTACGTAAAGGGAAAGTTTTTGAATCGTTTGAAACACAAGAACATCCGTACCAGGACAACATACAACGGGAAAAAAGTGGTGTTTAATAAAAATGTTAAATTTAGAAATTAAAATATGTAATTTCACCTTACAAAAGTTGGAAGATGAGGTAAGCACTTTATTTATATTGTTGAGACAAGAATTTAATGTTATTAGAGTATATGAACAGTTCCAAATGTTATATATCGACATTCCAAAATTATACAAAAAATTAAAAAAGACACATTAGACAAAAAATTTAAAAATTTAGGAAAGAAACAAAAACAAATTGAATTTAGATATGAAAAATGTAACGTGATTAATTTAACTGATACAAACATCCCAGAAGAATGTTATGTGGCATTGAGTTTTGGACCTAATTTTGGTTTCCCGGTAGAACAGAACAAAATTCCAGTTATTTTCTCAGACAACTTAGGTCAGAGTTTATATAGTGGATGTTATTGCTTTGTAATTGCTCATTGTATAAAGTATAATGTAATTGCTCATTGTAAAGCTATCAACCTTACAGAAAAATTTAGATTAAAATTGAGTCTAGTTAGATAAAAAAAAAGCATGGGGCCTAACACGAAACCTTGAGGAACACCAACATCGATAATTTTACTTGATATCGATCTAAACCACTGCAAAGTGACACCCGGAACCCGGCATGAAACAGTTTTTGAAACAATACTTCCTGGTTAACCATATCAAAGTCTTTAGTTAAATCCACAAAAATAGATGCAACTGATTTTTTCTTATCAAGACCTTCATACAGGAAATTAGGAAATTCTAACAAAGCCCCTTCAGTACTTTACCTTTTTTAAACCCAAACCGGAAGTTATGCAAAAAATTTGTTTTATTCAAAAAACTGTTTATTCTTCGATTAGCCATCTTTTCAATAATTCTAGAAAATACCTGTAAATTGCAATATTAGTTTTATCTCCTTTCTTAAAAATAGGGATAACTAGATTCTCTTTCAGTTTAGTTAATAATCTAGGGATAACTAGATTCTCTTTCAGTTTAGTTAATAATCAATTGATTTTTTCGGTTTTTTTATAGACAAATATATTATTAATATATATATTAATAAGTATATTGCTGCAGTTGTCAATTCCAGTAGAACAACTAGGTTTCAGACATGAAATTACATTTAGCAGTTCATCTGGACATGTTTCAAAGAAAACACATGACTATACAGGGGAATTATGAAGTTTCAGACGATGAATCATATTTCTAATTTTGGCTTAATTGATGATCTACAGTCCGGGTTTCGAGAAAAATATAGTACAACTTCTGCATTAATCAAAATTATAGATAATTTGAGTTCATCTGTTGCAGAACGTAAAGTGCCTTTGCTTGTGCTTCTAGATTTTTCTAAAGCTTTTGACAGTGTTAACCATAAAGTTCTGCTCCATAAGTTGCGCTCAAACTTTAATTTTCCCCATTCTGCGGTTAAGCTTTTGGCTTCATATCTATCGGATAGGTATCAAATTGTCAAATTGAATGAAACATTTTCCAACGAGAGTTTATTGACTTCTGGTGTTCCTCAGGGTTCAATCTTGGGCCCTTTGTTATTTATCATGTTTATAAATGATATCAGAAACAGTGTAGCTCCGGTAAAGTTTCATATTTTTGCAGATGATGTGCAAATCTATGACTCGGCAGTAGCAAGCGATATGGATGCTTGCGTGCTGAGAATAAACGATACATTTGAAAGAATTTTAATTTGGAGCAATAACAATCATATTAAAATCAACCCCTTAAAATTCAAAGCCATGTTCCTAACTAGTAATAAAATAATGTTATCCAACCTTCGGCATTATAATATCAAAATTGGCAATGCGAATATTGAGATTATGGATACAGTTAGGAACTTGGGGTTATTGATGAATAACAAACTTAGTTGGGATGATCATGTATCCCAATTATGTGGTAGAGTATATGCTACGTTAAGGACGCTATGGCACCATGAAAGCTATACGCCGCGGGACGCTAAGCTGAAATTAATACGATCATTAATTATTCCGCATTTAACCTACTGTGCCCCTATTTATTCTGGTTGCTCTAAGTCCTCGTTCAGAAAATTAAATATCGCTTTTAATTCTTGTGCTCGGTACATATACAACAAAAAGAGAGCTGATTCAATTTCAAGTTATACTCGTTTAATATTGGGGTGTGATTTATATCATTATTTAGAGTTCATAACGGTTATTTTCCTTTATAAAATAATTTATTATAGAAATCCCATGTATCTCTTCAATTTGATTAAATTTTTTAGATCGACTCGTACATCTAGTATCAGTCTTCCTACAAATTGCAAAACTAAAGCACGTGAGTCATCTTTTTTTGTGCGGGCTATTAAACTTTGGAGCTCAATAAATCCTAATTTACAATCTAAGAAAAGTCTAAGCAATTTTAAAAACGATTGCTTCACATATTTCTCATCTCTAAGTTGATACTTGTTTCATTTTGGAATACTAGTTCATATTGTTTTGTGATAATTTTGTTCGGGTAGATGCAACCAGATTTATGATTTATAAATTTTGTAAATTTGCTTTGTAAATTTATATATTTATTTAGTACTTTAACATAAGTTTTTTAGATAGCAAATGTTGTATTTGGTTTACCTTTATGAAATTTTATTTAATTCTATTGTTCGTCATATGAAATTGTTCTAATTTTAATCAAGATTGTGTAATTGAATATTTGAATTGAGTATACATAAGAAGGTTTTCTTGTATTTTAAGGAAATCGTAACAAGGCTAAGCCTTACTTGTATAATATTAAAAAGAAATAAATAAATAAAATAAATAAATAAAAATTTCTATAAATTAGGTCCGAAAAATCATCTCCATTGTTACTTAGAGTAAAACTTAAGTTCAGGACCGCATTTACAAAATAACTTGAATAATTCAGCCATTTAACGTCTGTAAAATTACTCAATAAAATAACTATCATCAATATCAATTTTTTTAATCTGAGCGTTTTTCTGGTCTTTATTTAGAATGCCATCAACTCTGAAATGTCGAGCATTCTGAAATGTTGCTATTTACATATTCAAATTAATTTTTGTAAAAGTTGTAGGTCTTAAAGTAAAATCATGCAAGCTTCGAGCTAACTTTCTAGATAATTTATTATTCAACCTAATTTTATTAAGTAGTGGGGGTGTAATCCAATGCTTAATAATTTTGTCCTTTGATTTAACTTCAATCATTATATACAATTTTAACCTAGTCAAAAAAAATTCAAAAGCTTCAGACACATTTGCTTGTAAATAGACGACCGTTCAATTTTCATTAGATAATTTGTTAAATTTGAATAATTAATAATAGTTTTGGCCAAATATTAAATTTTTAAAGGTTGTGCAATGATCAGTTATATTAAGATTATGGACGTTCGCAGGATAATTGTACTTAAAGTTTAATGAGCATCTAAAAAATGATCTAGACATGTAAAGGAATTCTTTGAAACCCTAGTTGGTGGATTAATTAACGATTTTAATCCATGTTAATAAATAAATAGTCATCACTTCATCAGATACCCGAATATTCAGTTTAAAATTTTCAATCCCAACCTCCTAAAGTACAGTGATTTGTGGAGTTTTATAAAGTGCAGCAATATTGACTAGAAATAAATTAAAATTACAATAAGTAAGAAGGAATCATTTATATTATTATTCCAGACTGGTTAACTGGAGTAGCCGGTGTCCAAAGTTTTACCCGATAAAATGTTGGAACTCGTAAAAAAGGGCGACTAACAGTTCTATTGTGAAATTTTTGACCAGGGTTCCTACTGGCCTAGCACTTGGTTTCATCAAGGTTTCAAAATTTGATTCCAAGACAGTTATTTTGAGAGATAAGTAATTTAGTACAACTGCATCCTTACTTTTGGTATTGCACTGAAAAACTTTAATCTCTTTTATACGCACAAATTGGGCATTCAAATACTTTATGAAATCATTTTGGATATAAATACATGCCTACATCTCTCAACAGTACGCAATACATTGCTATCAATACCTTCATATGGTTTCCGACTTAAGGAGGATCTGAATATATCGGCACACTTCACGCCACTTGCAGCAACTTCGTCACTAGTTGCGTTCACAGTTGTCACAGCATTGACATCACACTCATCGTTACAAATGACAACTTTATCCCGACTAAGAGCACTTGTAAGATTTGGAACGCTACTTTTTACCATTTTATCAGGTTGCCTTATTTCGTTACTAGTTTGACAGTAACTTGATGATTCCTTAACGGTATTCACCAGATCAGTTACTGGTGCATTGGTGGAATCCGTAATAGAAATACTGTTGACGTTTGACTCAGATTGTCGTTGCCAAGTTAAATATTGCGAATTATTATCGTTTATATTCACGGATGTTTCGATTTCTTGCCCAATTTCTGTTAATTCACAAATTTTATTTACGTTCAATTTATAAAATCCTTACAATTATCACAAAACCAATACACATTTTTTGAGTAGGTTACACAACACATTAATAGTTGCCAACTTTTCGGCACAAACCACTACAAACTAAAATGTTCTCATTTGCAATCATATTTAATTGCCACGGTACGGGCAGAAATGATAACCAATATGATTTCTGTATCAGTTCACTTTTATAATAAAACACACGCGCTCACAAATAACACAATTAACAAAGCCTTATACCCTTAACACACTGCGATTTAATAAATCCGATTTAATGAATTTTCGAGATTAGCCGTAGTTAGATTTACGGTATTTATGCATTATTTTGAGTTTAGTGACTAAAACGATGTAATGGGAGTGTATTAGTTTGACAAATATTATGAAAACAATAACAGTTTAAGTGTATTAACCGGGATTTAAAACGAGTTTAGCTAAATCGGATTTATTAAATCGCAGACTGTCAAGGGTATTAAACTAAAACTTTAGTATTAAAAGATTATTATGTATACAGATTTGTATCGGAGAAAATAACATTTCACAAATAAATAAATAGACTACTAAATTATATCAAGCATTTTTGTTCTTAAAATCATTCCGCGGGACATCTAGTGGTCAGCATTCTAAATTATAAATCAAAATGCGAAAACTGATGGTTCCCTTAATTAAGACTATCGAAGTATGAGCTGCAAAATCAAAAAGAGAATTAGTGTAAACGTAATTTTCCTATGGAATAAAACAATAATAATCGGCTAACTAATGCATGACGCATATCGTACGTCGTGTCTATAATTGTAGCTAATCAAATAAAATATTACCTACCAGCGGTTATACTGGCACAATCATTATAAATACCAGTCACACATTGTTATATACAAACTATATTAATTCAAGCGACGAAATAGTTACAAATATATTAAAATAAACAATCAATAACTACTAAAATACGTTAATTACAAATAATAAATAGTTCTAAAATAAAACAAGTGTTTCGTATTCATTTGTGCCCATGTGCCCATCCACACGGCCATAGATTATTAAAATTATTATTTTATTAAATGCGATGAATCGTATATTGACCCGTAAACTTAATTTATTTTATACAATATTTTTTATAGAATATTTATATTGTTTATTTTTTAAATTAATTAATTTATTATATTTTATATAAATTGTTTTTTAATTTGAAGTATAAATTATTTTGAATATAAATCTCAGGAATTACTATGATCTCTCTATCTCTTTATATTTATTTCTTCATGACTTTCATAAATATAAAAATGCTCTACAGGAAACAAATCGGAGTTTTATTGGTGTTATGATTGGCTGGAGTGGCCAATCGATATTATCTGTTTACATAAGTAATTAGAAGAAAAACGAAGTTATCTATACTCATTAAATCGCTTATGTCTCTTAAGCTCAATTGTTTAGGTGGAAAATTTGATAACCAATATTCCGTTTTGACCAAATAAATTATATAAATAATTACCTAACCAATCTAGATTGTTTTCTTATTATCAGTAATAATTTCAATGCCTGACTATAACTTTCTGAGGAAATTTGGTTATTCTAGTAATTCGTTTCATCTAATATAGTTTCAGCGTAAAGCCACCAACCCACTGATAAAACGGAATGCGGTTTTTCTGTTGGTTTTTCAGTGAGTTTAGCGCTTAAGAAGATCTTTGTCTGCGAAACATCTTCAGATTTATTATTGAAGATCATCATCATTCAACGTGATACAAAGCGTTCTCATATTCACATGATGGATAATTATATAACTTCGAAATGTATAAGTTTCTAAATTTCTAATAAAAGAATTTTTCAAGTTTTGGTAACGGGCTACGTTGTTTGTTAGAAGAGAAAGTCATTTGAGAGATACACATAGAAAGATGTTGTCAGTAAATTTTATAAATAAATATGTACTAACAAACTAATATTCTATTTTTAAAATATTCCGAATTAGATTCCTATAAATTTCACACATTACTTAAATTTTACAATACAGACGGTGGACACAATTTTGCAAACACCTACGTTTTTTATCATTTTACTACTTTAAAATAATAAAATATGTTTTTTTCTAACAGCCCCATCATGTAAAATGATACCCCCATCATGTAAAATGATAAAAAACCGAGGTATTTGCAAAATTTTGTCCACCGTTTGTAGCTATGTCCCATTAACGTGAGCAAACTACTCATAAATACTTGTTTATACATACAACTACTATTACTAAATCGGTTTTACATGTGTTATAAAATTTGTATTCCATCTACTTACGAAATAAGCAACAACCAATTTCAATTTAATTAACTGATTACTAATCAACAATAATCTAATTGCTTCATGGAGTGACAACTAATAATAACACACTACAGCTCTTGCTTGACACACTCCAGCTAAACACGAAAAATATATTAATCGCTTTTTCTTTTTTATTCTGTAAAAAGTATTATGCCTCTTGTTCGATTTTACCTGTCAACGGCAATTCGACTTTAAAAAAAGTTTCCAAGAATTTTAATTTAAAAACAATCACAAAGCATAGAGCCCTTTTACTAAATAAGGGAAAGGCGACCACAACGTCAAAAGGTCAAATATTCTAAATTCAACTCATAACTCTTCTATTGTTGTGCAATAGAAAGATAATTGGTCAACAAAAAAATTAAAATTCATTTTCACCATTTTCTGAACTCTAATTACCCAGCTCGAAAGGAAAACAAAAACAATGAGCACCCAAAACAAGGTTGGACAAAAAGTTTCCCATTTTTTTTTTTTTTGTCTTTCACGGTTAATTTTTTTTTTGTTTGAAATGTCGAGAAGAAAGTCGAGAGAGAAAAATTCTTAATTAACTTTTTCTTTTATCATACGAATTAAAATAAAAAAATGCTTTACCATTTTTTTTATATTTTGCGTTTGATTAACAAAAGAAAATTAAATATAATAATAAAAAAAGCTCAAAAAAGCTCCAACACAAAAAGATAATTAGATTAGATTTTCATTTAATTTTTAATTTAACGTTATACACAAGAAGGACATTGTTGTTGAAATGTGAATGATCTGAAAATGATAAATTGGTATGAAATATAAGGAATTTTATGCTGGAGATGAATAAAAATATGGGTGGTATAATTTATATTAAAATAGTAGTAGTTTTAGTCGTTTGGATGTGTGTAATAATTGTAGTATAGTAATAATAAATTATTATTATTATTATTTTATGAGGTAGAAATTAATCGATAATTAATTTTTATTATCGTAAAATTAAGAAACATAAATTTAATTACATATCCAAACAAAATAACCTGTTCTTGCGTACCGTATATTTTTTGTGGTGGGCTATATAGTAAACACAAAACTAATAATTCCTATTATTTGTGTTTGGGCCCCGGGATGGGGTTAATATTACTGTTATTTCATATAAAAAATGTATTTTATTTTAGTTGAGATTTCTTTATTTTATTTATTGGAATTGGAAATATTTCGAATCGGAAAAATTATATATTTTATTCCTTTGTATTGCTTTTGTGAGGTAATGATTGGTAATGGTTTGTGAGGTATAAGTTTTAATTACTTCTGTTGTTTTTCAGATATAATTTCTCCAGAAACATATAAAACCCAAACGACTAATTTTTTTTTTTTTTTGTACAAGTATATGTAGGTCCGAATTCACTCTAACCGGATGAATTTTAATCTTTCTTTTATTAATCTATTATTAATCGTTCAGAACCGAATATTTAATTAGTAGATGCACAGAAGTAAAAATATACAATTATATGTACTTATCATTCCAGGTTCCAAACAAATCTTTAATTTTAACTGCATTATGCCCGTTGAAAAAACTTTGTTTTGGAGACCAAAACCAAAAAGATAAAACAAACAATTTCAATTGGCTTTTGTTTTAGGACAATTTTGCAATTTGTGTAATTGTTCTTAAACCAGTATTATAATTGGTGCGTTTTTCTTTGGACAAGTATCCGCGACAATGAATCTGTTTTTGTGAAGTTTTGTATAGTTAATATTTTTTTTACTGTTTACAACAAATCATTGCTTTTATATCGGACAGTTCAAAATTGTAGCGAACGAATTAGGGAAATTAAAAAAAAATTTTTTTAGAACAACCAGCGTTGGATATATTTGTGTATTTTTTAGACGTCAAAAGCATTTATTTTGTCTGAATTTGTTTCCATATATGTACATATTTTGCCAACGGTGAACCAATAAAACAATACATAAAATTAAAAATGGAGCAAGGAAAGGAAAAGAATTTGTAAGTGATTTACAGTTAATTAGTAATACTCGTATGTATGTTCATACCAATAAAATTCTATTAACCATTTTTCACACAAAAAAAAATGTATTTCCTTAACATTTTTGGTTAAACCTTATCTTTTGTCAGCCTTTGGTTTTTTTTTTTTGCTATTTTGCTTATAAATTTTATTTTATTTCCATTTTGGAAAATTATAAAATTAACTCTCCTTTTTTCCAGAATTTCTGATTTTTTCGGTTTTTTTGGCTTTACTTGTTTAGAAATAAGCATTTATGACTGACAAATGTATAGTTGTTACATTTTAGGTCAGGTAAAAACAATAACAATTAATATTAACATTTTTACAGGCGACGAATGTGGTTGGATGAAGAAACACGAGTTCTTTTGCATTGCTAAAATGCAAGAAAATAGGAGTTCGATAACTTCAGGAAGAAGTATGCTTTCAAAATTATACTTTCCATTAAAGTTTCGATGAACGTTCAAGGATATCCTTTATGTGACTTTGTTGCGGTCCTACAAAAGTGGGACAGAAAATGACCGACAGACAGGTGCGTCTCCGAGTGTCATTCCTTATAAAATGGAATTGGATGAGATAATCGGTGACAAACCGCTGTGTTCCCTGTGAATTGATCGTCTTCTTAAATAAAGAGCGCAATAGACGCAATACGACGAATTAATGGAAGTGTCGCGAAATCAACAACCGCCTTTTACGGAACTTGAGTATTTAGATTAAGAATAGCTTACTGTTTGAATTTATATTTAATTTTTTGATTATTATGAATTACAAAACATTGGATTAGTAAATAAAATTAAATTTATTAAATTAAATTATATTTTACGGTAACGGCGGTAAGGTTCTTCATTACCTGAAGGCCATGGTAAGCTTTCCTCTTTAATATTTTCTAATTCTGGGACCACTGTTTACACCTCATAAATTTCGTTTTGTGGAAAACATATAAGTAAAACACATATAAACGTATTGCGTTAATAGATTCTATTTAATTTTTTTTTTCGACTAAATTATAGACCAATCTTAAATTTTTTTTTATTATCCCAAATTTTCGATGGTTTGCATCATTTTCAATGGAATAAACAAACACAAAACATATACAAAATAAACAAATAGTACATACATACAAATAACAAATTGTTCTTATTGTTTTTTTTTTTTTGTATAAGACACTAAATTTTCGCCTTTACAAATAGAACATTCAAAAAATTATTTCAAATGACAATAACGAAAACGTTTTATGTTTCAAATGTCCTTGACCGATATACTTGATTTGTTATTTTCCATACATAGCTGATTATAGTTAACAAACCGTCACAATAGCGAAAACTTTGTTAAAAAACTACGTAGATTTTTTTAATTGAAGAAAATTAAAATGGAACCAAATGAATTAGAAACTATGAATATACCAAATCACACGTAATTTTGAATAATATTTTTATTTATTTTTTGATTTCCATATATGGCAAGCTTCTTTGAACCATCTTTTATTTTTCTTTTGTTCATAATCCAATGTAACCGAATTATCAAAATCAAAATCATGCTTCTTTTCACAAGTATGTTTAACCAAAGCTACTCTGTAATGTGAATGTGTGCTGTCCGGGTATTTTTTTAATATTGTCCACGTCTTTTTTTATGTTGATTTACTCTTTCAATTTTGGTCTTATTTGTTTCTCCAACGTAACATGAGTCGCAATTTTTAGAAGGAATTTTATAAATTAGTCCGTTTTTTTGTTCACCTGGAATTTTATCTTTCAATTTAGTGTAATCGTCACTTGCTTTATTTCTGATTTTGTTTGCCAAAACTAGTTATTCCGATTTTTCACCTTTCAGGACCTTTCACTATAAGAGCTGCAACAAAATGTTCATCATTCCAACGGTTTTGATTGGCTGCCGTTTCAAATTGAAATTTGAATATACCGAAATTGTTCCGTCGAATGTTGGTGGCTTTAACTTAATCGGAAATGTAAATTTTTAACTAGTATAATTCGTGTACACAATGAATTTTCTTCGTTGATTGATTGATTGACTGATTTTTAGTGTACGACCAAGCATTAAGCAAAGTCTCCCGGTTGACGCCGGGCCGTACACCCTTTTTTACATTTACTTCAAGGTTTGTACAGAATTATTAGTATAGGATTGAGATCGCCCCGGTTACAAACACCTTGACGGTCAATTGTTAGTAATTACATTTTTTCTAAAAATTACTTTACTACATTTTATCTACAAACTGCTGCCAAACCTTGGCATCCTAAAGTCAATATTAATTAGTTATCAATTACCCCTTATATATTTCTCACCACTTTACTTCCTTTTCCCGTTTTTAATTGTTGATTGATTTTTAAATAACTAATCATACTTTCAACCAATTAAGTTTAAATAAAAGCTTAATTTAATTTCTATAATCCTGTTATGAATTATTCTTTAAGTACTATACACAACCTTAATGTTAATATTAGTGTCCATTCCCCTTGGCTGCTTCAGATTCCAGAACCCGCCTCCGGCAATTTGTTGTTGCAGTATGATTAAGAGTTGTCGAAATCTAATTATGAGCTAACTTGCTAAATCTAATTTTGTAGTTTATTAGACTAACAACTGCATTCTGAAATAAGGTTTGTCCACGACTAACTTGTAATATACCCATTATACATTTGTTTCTTCAATTATAATGATATCCATTATTCACTGCTAGTTTATCTAGTAGTCTCTTCTTCTATTATTCACTACTACCAAGTAAAAAATTTCATTTTTGAAATTTTATCTAAGTAGTCTCTTGCTATTTTCATTATTATTAAATTGAGGCGTCAAAATGTCGACGTAAATTATTCTGGGTTTATTTAAAGGATTTGATAATAAAATACAATTTTTTATCGGTCGTGGACAAAGTATCCTATTCTACTCGCATATAATGGCTGTTATTCACTCAGATGATTTACGAGACTCGCCTATCGGCTCGGGTCGGTAAACTTCATCTTCGTGAATAACAGCTATCATTATATGCTTGTTGAATAATATACTATTATTATGTTGCTGGGTCAGATTGCACACTTCTTAAATTGTAATCATTATTAATTTAAATTTCACTCAGAACACAGTTCGGGATGATCTAACATAATAAATATAATTAGTATCAGCTATATATTCAAATGATTTCCGCCATACTCGGCCCATATTTTGCACACAGCGAGTCGCCCTTTGTGAGAGAATTTTAGTTAAAAGCGACAAAAAGGGGTTTTCGCACCATAGAAGTAGACACTAGCTCTCGCTTTTATTTTCGACCATGTGTAGTACTTGGTGAGAAGTAGGGATAATGAATTTTAAGCTGATGTTTTAGCATATGCATATTAAAGGTAATTAAAAAAAATAGAAATTTGTTGTTCTTATGAATATTATTTATTAGTAAAATTATTGTTTTAATTAAAAAATGTTGTCACTTGAGCACTAGTACAAATTATAAAAGGAAAAACTAATTGCCACGGCCTCAGTAGCTAAAGAAATTAAAAATTATGGAAGGCCGACCCTCCACAAGCTCATAGCTCACATCATCCGATCAAATGAAGAATTTACTCACACATGATGCAAGTATGACTCATGCAAGAATAAAAAAGAAAAAGAAAATCACAACATCACTCATGAAACAACGGTTCACACAAAAAATATCACCAAATCAAGCACAAAAAAATTTGTATCACTGAAACTACTGTATAAATCTAATAATCACGGTTCACTGTATCAATCAAAGCAAAAAAAAATTTTAAATTGAAACCGGTAAAAAAAATCGAACCATATCAAAACCAAACAAAAGAAAATAGCGGAAAACTACCTTGATCAACAAGTTCCCAGAATAACGACCGTGTGGCGCTCCCATCGTTCCGATTTGAGTTCTGTTTTTTTTTTGTTGAGTTGGTACATCTGTTGTTGATATTCCCTCTAAATCTTAGCGTCATAGCTTGACATTTGCAAAAGTTACGTAGTCAAGAGTACATCTATCTCTGTGTGTGTTGGCAGATGCCAATCATTAAGCGTTTTTGTTTTCCCCGCTCCTCCCTCCTGAGCTTTTTACCATCCAACTTTATTTTTTGTTAGGGTCGGTTTCAAATTTTATTCGCTCCTTTACCATAATACACGTTGAGCCCAAATCCGATGATGGTGTTTTAAACCCAATATTAAAGCGTCTATTAAAAATATTCCGGAAATAGCATTTTTAATATTTATCTGCGGCGATTCGGCTATAAAAATCCGGTACATTTTATTTATGTTGAACACGTTTGATAAATATTGCCTTCTGGTAATATTATTACTACAGTAGTGTAGTCTATAGTTTTAAATTTCTTAATGAAGTTGTAGCGATTTGAATCTTTGTTTTGTTTAAATTTTGAGTTTAAATTTTGTTCGGTGAGTTCTATACCCTGATTTAATTGTATTTTATGTATAAGTATTTAATATTTTTTTTTTTTTTTGCTTATCTACTGATATTGCAATTTATTGATTTTTATTTTTTTGCAATCTCTCTTTGTCTCCTCCCTCATCAACTTCTGTAAACTTGATCTTTTGGAAAAGTAAATATAATTTATCATTTCCCCAATTTCCTATATCCATGTATTGCGCGAAATCGATAATGGAATTTTGTATTGTACCAGTAATTAAAGTGGATGAATTTTTTAATTATATTAAAATGGAGGGGTTGAGAACCGACGAAGAGATAGAGCAAATTTAAAGTTGAGGAAGGATGTGTTATTTAATAATTTTTTTTTGAAGAAGTTGGTTTTTGTTTTTTTGGACTTGAGCAGCGGAACGAGACACGTCTCATCTCAGATAGTCAAATTATCAAAAATTACGGCCATACATATTTTTTTTGACGAACAAATTAACATGATGGTCTTCAACAGCTGAGTATAATTTATTTTGGGTATTTATTATTTTTTTATTCTTTGATACCGATATTTGTAAATATAAACTTTTGAGTGGTATACATAAAGATATAATCAAAAACGATGTAATACAGAGACGCCTCGTGAACATTTATTTTCAAAAAATAAAAAAACAACAACAACAAATGAAAAATACAGTAGAACTGTAATAATTTTATCTTCTTAAACTCTTTAAATCAGACTCTCTGCTGTTAATTTCTTCTTACCTCTTACTTCTTCTTGATTTGCGTTTGATTTTGAATTGAGTTTGCTCTACGAGTATAAAAATATAAAAAACAAATCGAACAAAAATTCGTATTTCTCACTACTTTTATTTTTGTTTATTTTTTGTGTTTACAATTTTTATGTGTGAGTACGTACATCCCTTTAAACAAAATTTGTGATAGTTTGCAACAAATAAATAAAAAACATTTTGAGATGCATAGAAAATAAACGCATCTCGTATAGTTTCCTAATAAGTTTATGTTATTGGTTTTGGATTTTTTAACCTTTATTTAACCTTTTCCCGACTGAATACAAAAAACTACAAATTTCGGCTGGAGTTCATATTTTGTATATAAAAATAAAGCGAATTTATGTTACTAACATGGGTGTGTACATTGCGTTATAAACTATTTGTTGTGCCAAGCTGGGAATATACATATGATTATGATACTTACTAAATGTGGCATTCTAAATTGAATTTTAGATGAAGTTCTGGAATATGGCCAAGTATCCCTGCCGGCGCAAAAAAGTATACATAATAAATGAACCACTTACGAACAGTTTACGAACGGTTTCTTGTATGGGGCACTACTACTACTTCACAATTTCAGATTTCATATATGAATTTACAAAACCGTGTAGTTTTCTTCATTCCATCTCTAAACAGAATGTGATTTTTGATAAAGTAAAACGTGGTCCGCCATTTTAATATTTAGTAAATTTTTAATTTGGTATTAATTTTTGTAGTTTATAAATACAATTTAATGAATGATAGTGACGACGACATTTATAATAAATACAATACATTATTAGCTATTTCTATTTTCATATTATATTATTTTAAATATATTATTTATTATATTTGTTAATCTGAAAGTATAACTAAAATTAAGTATATGTAAAAATAAATGTGTTAAAATTTAGTATAGGTATAATTAATAATTAATTGATATAATCAAATAAATAAAATCATATATTTGCTAAAAATAAAACAAAATACGTTGTTTTCATTATTATTTCAAAATTAATTGCGGAATAATACTCAAACCGTACGTAATGTTCATTTTAGAAGGTTCATAAACGTTACGCCCATATGAGTTCATAAATGTTACGTGAAAGGTGTACACATTACGAATATTTTTTTATAAACCAATACATAAATAAGTCTTCGCCAATTTGTTTCACTTCTCATGTGACAAGAGTATCATTTATGTAACATATCTACTCATTTTTAGCGTAACGTTTACGAACACTTTAGTACAAGAGACTATTCGTAAAATGAACGTTCGCGTTACGCGTGGCCGGCAGGGATAATGGAACTTATCTATTTCTCAACCCCTTATAATGAAATTTTTTATGTGCGTTTGAAATGGGATTTTAAAACGATTTTTAAAAGAAGTTCTGACATATGACCAAGAATGATGGCACTTGCCTATTTCTCAACCGATTATAATGAAATTTGACAAGTGCATTGGAAATGGGATTCTAAAAAAGTTCTGGAACATGGCCAAGTATAATGGAACTTGCCTATTTCTCAACTAATTATGATGAAATTCGGTTTGTGCGTTGGAAATTGGATTCTAAAATGTTTTTTGGAAGAACTTATGGAATATAGCAAAGTAGGATGGAACTTGGCTATTTCTAAACCGATTATGATGAAATTCGACTTGTACAATGGAAATGGGATGTTCAAATGATTTTTAGATGAAGTTCTGGAATATAACCAAGTATGATGTAACTTGTCTATTTCTTAACCGATTTTGTTGAAACTTGATACGTGCGATAGAAATGGGATTCTAAAATGATATTTAGATGAAGTTCTGGAATATGGTCAATTAGGAAGGAACTCGGTTATTTCTCAACTGATTAAGATAAAATTCGAATTGTACGATGAAAATGAGATCTTCAAATCATTTTTAGATGAAGTTCTGGATAAGGCTAAGTAGGATGGAATGGGGGGTATTTCTTGGGTATTTCTTAACCGAGTACGATGAAATTCTACTTGTATGATGGAAATGAGATCTTCAAATGATTGTTTTGGTGAAGTTCTGGAATATGGCCAAGTAGGATGGAACTTGTCTATTTCTTGAACGATTTTGACGAAATTCGACTTGTATGATGAAAATGGGATCTTCAAATGATTTTTAGATGAAGTTCTGAAATATGGAGGATGGAACTTGGCTATTTCTTGAACGATTTTAACGAAATTCTACTTATGCGACGAAAATGGGATCTTCAAATGATTTTTAGATGAAGTTCTGGAATATGGCCAAGTAGAGTGTTTAGAGAGGAATACAATTTTGTGAACAATTAAAATTGTTGGTTTAGAAATTCGATATGAAGTTTTGCAAGTATGTCAAAGGTGTTAAAGATTTTTTCTATTAGATCGATTATTTACTAGAAGATATTTTTCCGCAATTATTTTAAAAACACATTTGATTGAAATATAATGTGACTCTAAAGAAATAAAATAAACTTTGTTTGGGGGATTTTACTAACAATTGAGCTAATAAAAAGTAAAATGAGGGGGCATTAGAATAAATATTACCTGTCGCACTGTCGCAAAGCTGGTTAGAAACACTTTCTATACAATAAGCATTGAGAAGCATAATGGAGATTGGCTGAAAAGAATCTCTATTTGAATTGCGGAAAAGCCGGTCTTTCTTATTTTTAGAATTCTTTTAATATACAATTTAAAATTAGTTTAGGCAAAGCGAGAAAACGCTAGTAATAAATCAGAAAGAGTTCTAAATATGACGAAATTGACAATTCTGTACTACAACTATTCATGCAGTCATGTTTTTCGGCCAAAACACAGCTTTTCGAAATTGTTTTTGTAACACTACACAAGCATCATGAATAACATGCGATAGTATTGGGCGCTTTCAGCTCAATCAACTGTTGGCAATATGTTGACTAAAATAAACCTGTTGTTTTCTGAATGCCCCCGATTTATCGAAAATTTCATGGCAATGTTATGTATCGAATGTCATTTTGCCCATCAGTAAATTTTGAAAGCCAACGTGTTGCGGGACCTGAAAGCGCCCAATGGCACCCATTTCCATGCCATTGAAAGCTTACTATAAGCGATTGTCTTGGAGTCAGTGCTTTAATTTTCGACTTTATTTTTTAAAGCCAACATATCAAAATTTCGTCGATCTTATACTGTTTGAATAATAATTCAAATCGAATCATTTTTGACGTCAAGAACGACGTGATGACAATTATATTTAGCAAAAATCATGCAACATATCAAACACCTGATAAATAAAAGCACATAAGCAGCACGGTTATTGTACAATTGAAATTGTAATTAAATTAGTATTTTATATAAAAACCGCTAATACTTAAGCAAATTAATTAATGAAATATATGTATTATTAGGTAAAAATTATATTAAATTTAAGTGATAATTATAATAATTATTATAATAAGTGATATATGCAAAATGAAAAGTTTGTGGTTGAATAGACCCCTTGTTTGATTCATAAATTTATTTTAGAATTATGTTCATTTTACACTTTACAGGGATACTAACTACAGTTTCGTTAAATAGACTACAATTTAAAATGATCAGTCAATCAAGAAGCTATAGCAATATTTTTTGAGGTTTTTTCTAAATAGGGAAATCCATGAAAACTTGGGAACTTTGCTTTAAAATAAGATTTACTTATACCAGGAGAGATGTACGTGTGATTTTTATTCCAGAAATGGGGAAAGATCCCCTGAGGATGTTAGGCCTTACAGATCCATTAGCCGCACATTATTTATTCTGAAAATCAAACCTTGCATAAAATACCGGTTCAGTAGATTAGATTCAACGCCTTCAAGTGACCTGACATCATGGTGGATGGATCTGACGTCATGACATCATAAATTGATGATACACTCCGGAACAAAGAGGTACTATTATGTTCCTTTATTGATATTCCACGGACTTTTGATAATACAAAATTCAAAGTCCTTCAGGAACAAGGACAATCATGGGGTATAGATTCGGCCTGATCCTATAAGTAGTTTGCTTCTTTGTAGCATCATGAATAACATGAGATGTTATTAATAATTAATAACAAAATTTTTAATAATAACTATTACTCCTATTATGGTTCTCACCTCACCGAAAAATACAATTCAAATGTGTGTAACGGAGCGACTTAGGACCAACTAAGGTGCGACTGGTGCACTAACTTAGATGGTTGATTTTCGCTCAATTAACAGAATTTTCTCAGTAGCTCTACGCATCGGTGACCAGCAGCACGTTTGCCGGCTAGGTTTAGAAGGTGGGCGTAGTTCTTGTCACCAGCCACTGAGATCTAGATGTGCTGCTTCATATATAGATTACTCACACTAACGACCAATGAGACTCAAATAAGGAGCGAACTACGTTGGAACTAGAAAATACTAGGTACCATATCGCGGAGTGAATTAGAATTCGACATGGAATTTACGACTAATAAACAAAACAAGTAGATAAATTATTTAACAAACTAAAGTAAGGAAATATGTCCAATCACAACCATCTTTTTATAGTGTGGTCGGGATTTCCGACCTAGTGCTCACCTCCCTCCCTTTTCGGCAATACCTAGCACTTAAATTTGGTACGCCCCATTTTTCGGTGTAATATGTCAGTCCATGCTACTCCAACAGCTACTCACTCATGATTCATCAACCGATGTTCCATTAGAGCAACAACGTAAACGGAACGATAACAAAAATATGCGACAGGAACTGAGATAATGCTACCATAACGCGGGATTATATAAAAAAAAAATAAAACATGTGGTTTCTTGGCAATACAACATAATTATTGGTATAAATGGTCAAAAATAATATTAATGAATATATATATATATATATAGGTAATAAGTATGTACAAATGTTGTTTATAATTTATAAATTAAATATGATTGTATAATTATAAATAAAAATATGATAATAATTATTGCTTAAACCGTATTGCTTAATATATGCATATATGTACCTGAATTTAGGGATCCGCGGACCATATGTTAATTAACTATGATTTGGAAGAATGTACATGCAAACATTTCCCCTTTTTTTTTTATATACATAATAGCTTATAAATATGAAAGATTAATATATTTAAGAATAACAATAAAATAATAGAATTTGAATTATTAGGTATAAATATATATATGTATATGTATATGTATAAAGAAATATAATGTTTAACAAAAACTTATCTGGATTTACGATGGGATTTTATGATTCGATGGTGATGAAAAGCAGAAATTCCGTTTGAATCACTTTTTGCTCAAGGTTGAATTGCATTTTACGGCATCGCGATTTCGAATGTATGGATGAATTTTCACCATAAAACCGATCTTCTTTGCGTGTTTATTGATGTCAAATAATTTCCAATAAAATATAGAATTAATTGAAATGTCGCGGAAATACACTCTGTGCGACAGATTTTGGGTGCACACTGTTACTGTTTACACCGGTAACGTGGCTCTTGAATTTTTATATTCCCGCGACAATTAGATAATAAATCATGTACGATGCACATTAACTAGCACTTAATCACACACAGAATAATCTATTACTTGGCCAATCTCACTTATTTATATATATTATACAATATGTACTTGTTATATAGTACAGGTAATTTTAAAATGCCATTAATATGGTAGCTGTATATTATCAACTGTGTCAAATAATATAATAATCACTATGGTGCACTGTATCTTTCACCTTGCTTGACCAACAGAATAGAATCGAATGACCGATTGTATTTTTTTTTTATTTATTTGGACCGATCATTGCACCTATACTTGTCGTCGTTATGAGAGGAAAAAGAAATATAATTAAAACGGTAGTCATCATCACCATCAAATCATTATACAGGGTAGTTATACCAATAATTGCATTCTTGCCCGTAGAACCAAATTGGAGCAGACAAGACAACAAGACATCACCGAATTCAGATTTCGATGCGTTTATGGTTCCACCATCCCGAATACACTACTAGTCATGACCACAAAAAAAAAATCAACCATACTTATACGTCATTACTCATAACTGGAACATCACCAATGTTACATGTGACTAGATTTGTATTAAATTTTTCGGTGAGGTGAGAACCATAATAGGGCTAAGAGATTCTTTTCAGCCAATCTCCATTATGCTTCTCAATGCTTATTGCATAGAAAGTGTTTCTAACTAGCTTTGCTAATTGAGCGGCAGTGCGACAGGTAATATTTATTCTAATGCCCCCTCATTTTACTTTTTATTAGCTCAATTGCTAGTAAATTCCCCCAAACAAAGTTTATTTTATTTCTTTAGAGTTACATTATATTTCAATCAAAAGTGTTTTTTAAATAATTTACTTTTATTTGCGGAAAAATATATTCTAGTAAATAATCAATCTAATAGAAAAAATCTTTAACACCTTTGACATACTTGCAAAACTTCATATCGAATTTCTAAACCAACAATTTTAATTGTTCACAAAATTGTATTCCTCTGTAAACACACAAGTAAAATTTTATCATAATCGATTGGGAATCACCGAGTTCCTTCCTAATTGACCATATTCCAGAACTTTTTCTAATTATCATTTTAGAATCCCATTTCTATCGCACTTGTCGAATTTCATCAAAATCGTTCAAGAAATATCCAAGTTCCATTCTACTTGGCCATATTCCAGAACTTCATCTAAAAATCATTTGAAGGTCCCATTGCCATCATACAAGTCGAATTTCATCAAAATCGGTTTAGAAATAGCCCAGTTCCATCCTACTTGGCCATATTCCAGAACTTCATCTAAAAATCATTTGAAGATCCCATTTCCGTCGTATAAGTAGAATTTCGTCAAATTCGTTCAAGAAATAGGCAAATTCCATTCTACTTGGGTATATTCCAGAACTTCATCTAAAAATCGTCGTATAAGTAGAATTTCGTCTAAATCGTTCAAGAAATACTTGGTCATATTCCAGAACTTCATCTAAAAATTATTTGAAGGTCCTATTTCCATCGTACAAGTCGAATTTCATCATAATCGGTTGAAAAATAGACAAATTCCACACTACTTGTCCATATTCCAGAATCTTATCTAAAAATCATTTTTGAATCCCACATTTAGTCAGTATCGTATTCAAATGTATATTGCTGTTGGCCACAATAAATAACCCATAACCCAATGAAAACCCATCGTTAATTTGTTAATAAAGAAACAAACAAATAAACATATGTATGTTCCCTTTATTCACCGGTCGTACCGGTATTAATACCAGTTTAGCTCTAAATATGTAAGCAAACGATCATTTTTTGTTTTATGACGACATTCAATTCTAGTATTAAAGGAGACCTTTAAATTATAACAACACTAAAAAAACGAAAAATAAAAACAAACACAAAAATGGTTCATTCGCTTTTTCTCTATTTATTTACAAACACGTTGCAGAATTGTGTGACGTCACGAACACGTGACTTGAAACATCGAGCTAACCTTGCTTGAATCATGCTCACCGGTGTACCAGCGCATACTAACTAGTTTAACACACGAAAATTTTTCTGAATACATATTTTTGACCTCGCTCAAAACAATCTCGTATTAGTTGAAGAGTAAATTTAGTCAAAGAGAGAATTATGTTTTTGTGGTTTTAAGTATATTGCGTAGGTGCTCACTGTATTGTTCGAAATATAATTTCTACACCCAAATAGGTATTTTCTACACCCAACTAATTTGAATGTTTATTTATTCGACATGAGACGTCTCTATGAAATCTACTATAGTTTTTGATATAATGGTGGCGTAGCAAATAAAAGCTACATGTTGTGTTTTTGTGTTTAAAGACATAATTTTTTTTTTGATTGATAATTATATATATTTGAATATCTAGTATAGTGCGTTAATTTTTGGTACCAAAATTATTATTTTTTCTGTGTAATGACGGTTTATACACATATATTTTTTTCTCTAACTAAGCTCCATTGTGTATGCCGTGTTATAAATTACTGTGTTGTTCGCGAAGGTGAAAAGTTTTACAACGTTCGAGTAGATTCAGTGCATCGAAGGACACTTGCAGTAAAAGTTTGGGGAAAAGACAGTTAGAAACATCATCCAAATGCTGCTAAAATCAACGGTACACATATCACATGAAGTTTCGGAGAAGTTTCTTGAATGAATGGATTGCTGTAAAATTTATATTTGTAAGACAATTAACGTTAATTGATTTCGGGTAAGCGATTCCTTTTCTAAATCATAAAATTTTGTGATAATTGTTTTTTTCTGAAAGTGAACGGTAAACAGTTTTCTTTTGGAAGTACATTTTTTTTATTGATTTGGTATTAATTTTTAACAAAATCTTCTATGGGTTTTGTTTTGTTCATTTATTTTTTTTTAGTTATTTTCTTTTTGATTTGAGATTTGCTCAATCGACCCACTCTAAGTCTTGAATGCACTGTGAGTTAGTCAGTCAAGGAAAGTGGGACGGGTTCTTCTATTTGGAAGATGGCGCCCAACTAATTTTACAAATTTTGCCCTAGATTTTAAATCAAAGATACATACTTGTTTAATAATTCTTAATTAAATTATAATTTTTTTTTCTTTTGTTATTTTTTTATATATAGTATATTCTGCAGATTACCACTTATGTTGCTGGAAGCAACACTTTTTTCTATTAAAACAATAATTTTTGCTTTCAACGTTATTTTGTTTATAACATAAAATCTAAATTTAATTGTTGTTTCTTTAATAAATATTTATAAGTATTATAACGAAAATAAGTTGGTGTTTGGTGATTTAGTTTTATTTCTGTTAATTAATCTTATGAACCCATTACAAAGTTAAATACAGCATCCTTTTTATGTACATTTTTGGAACCAACACGGTACCCTCCTCGTCGATCTACTGGGGCAAGGCCTAGCTCTAAATGTTGCTTAGTGAGCCTAACTACCCGATGTTTCTTTACCGCCCTATGCCACAGAACGCAACCTGGCAGATTCTAACGATATTTTTGTTGGCATTTCGATCATAATTCACCAGTGGCACTGCTCTTTTTAAAGATGAATTGCCACCCCTAAGAGAGGGATTTAGTGCACTAGCATACGTTAGCAAAAATGCATCCTGGGAACCTTTGTTTTTGTTTTTATAAAATAAGATTGAAAAATTCAATGCTTCTATGTAATTCGGTGTATTGCACTGGAAAGCACCTGCATTTCGTGGATGATTACATGTTGGTACGATGAGTGGTTGCTTTTGTTTATGTTTAATTCAAAAAATTTAAAATTAAATAGCAAGTATTAAAGTTTTAGTTACATTACCTTTCTATTTTATCAAGAGTGCGTTTGCTTGTTAAAATAGACATTTTTCTTGATTTTGAGCCATTTAAGGCTTCAGTAGGATATTCGGTACTTTCCATATTTAATAATTTCTAACTAAAAAAATTAAATTAAATTAAATTAAAACTATTTTATCAAGAATACGTTTGCTTGTTAAAATAGACCTTTTTCTTGATTTTGAGCCATTTAAGGCTTCAGTAGGATATTCGGTACTTTCCATATTTAATAATTTCTAACTAAAAAAATTACTTAATCTAATAATTTACTATTATAAACGGCAACACTATAAACACATCCGTTCACTGTAAGTAAATGTTTTAACTGAATAGAATGTCTTAATTTAGCGTCAAAATGAATCAACCAAATTTTTCGATTTTCTTTCGTAAATAACAAATTTTGCTATTTATGATACGTTTAAATCATTGTAAATAACTTGTTTTGATGCATTTTTTCTGTGTTGATATCGCATTTTGAAATTATTTCATGCTTAAATATCGTTTTTTGCATTTTTATCCAGTTTTTGATATCGAACACATTAGGTAAATAAACGAATTTGCTAAATAATTTTTATTGACCCTTGGCAATACGATTATAACGACATACGGCATAGTTACTAAATATTTTTTTATTTTGTTAATTTAAGACAAATTTTTGCACGACCTCGTGTACGACTTTTGCGCCGGTCGTTTTCAATCCCCATCAAAATACAAAACTAGGCTTAATATCACAAAAAATCAAAACTCGACTCAATATAAAAAAATTGGTCTTCTCGAGAATTCCGTATTCAAAACGAGACTGACTTAATTTTTTTTTTTCAATATAAAAAAGAGCTCTCATGAAGCAATCTATTTTTTTCTCTATTTTTATCTTTTCCTCGTTGTATTTGTTTTGTTTTTTTTTATTTTCACAAAACACAACGAGCCACTCATCAAAACGACGACGAATATATATTTTGCTTTTTTCGCCGTGTTCGTGCCGCGTATACAAAAATTCGCCCCTCCCTTCTCCCCTCCCCCCCTCCATTAAGAGCAATTACAAGAAAACAGCAACAACAAATCAACAATGTATTACAAAAAGAATATTCCAGACGAAAAATTCATGAATGAAATTCAATAACATGCCCAGTACATAACCTACCACAATTTTTGGAAAACCATTTTTATTTTTGTACTGGAGAATAAAGCCTCACAATCTTCTTCTTAGTAGTTTGTTAAGATCGGCACTTGAGTCGATACACATATTCAATGCGGTAAGCAGCCCTTACATGTACAATATTTTCTCAAAATATGTTTGTAACAGAAAGTATTTAATACAAAATATAGCACTAGACCTTCCAATTTTTAATAAATTGTGTTTGAATAAGTATTGTTTGTACAAACACATCGTTACAAGTAAGGATATAGTAAGAATATGATCAACAAAACATCTTGTTTAATTCAAAACTAGACCTTATATGGAATGACATGTATAAATATTCGTGTTTTGGTGATTAGTTGGTGCAAACAAGTTCCACAGTATAGTTTTGTTTCATTTTGGAACACTAACATCAAAAATTTTACTTGTAATAAAGATGTCAAAGAGGAAGGTTGGTGCTGCATTTTTAATTATTCATTATTATAATGAAGAAAATAAAAAAATTGAGGTGTGGCCAACACACGACTTTCTTTTACGAACAGAGAATTTTGAGAAATTTTATTTTTTTTTATAACTTTTTTTTTTAAGTTTTTTTTAATTTTTTTTTTTTTTAATTTTTAAATTTTTAAATTTTTTTTTTTAATTTTTTTTTTAATTTTTATTTTTTTATTTTTATTTGTTTTTAATTTTTAGAAACATTTTGTATTAAGTAGTTTTTTGTAAATCTTGTACTTTTTAAGATATTTGCAAAATAAATTTTCTGGACCAAGGGAGTGGCCACTTCCGGTTAACCGATTTGGAATAAAATTCACTGGGACCTCCCAATTTATCAAAAAAGCTTAAATCTGAAGTTTCAGTTCGATTGGGTAAACCATCTGGGCTGTGGAAAGGACACAGACAGACTGACAGACGGACAGACTAACAGACTGACAGACAGACACCATTTCGAAACTCACTTTTTCGGACTCAGGGGACCTCAAAACAGATAAATCTCTAAAAATCTCAAGGTCCAAAATTTTCATGATTACTATACTTTATTTTACTAGAGTAAAAGAAAGTAAAAAAAGAAATTGGAGTAGAGAATGGCTGTTAAAACGCAAAAAGTTTACTCATTTAAATTTATTAGATGAACTAAAAGTTTCGTCCACATCAGACTTAAGAAACTTTCTTCGTATGGACTATACTCAATTTAAGGTTTTATTGGATAAAATAAAACCATTGATCACAAAACAAAATACGGTAATGCGTGAAGCCATTAGTCCTGAAGAGAGGTTGTCGATAACTTTGCGATTTCTTGCCACAGGACGGTCATTTGAAGATTTAAAATTCGGCTGCGCTATATCACCGCAATCTTTACGTATTATTATTCCTGAAACATGTATGGCAATTTATGAAACACTTAAAACTCAATATACATATAAAGGTATGTAATAATTAAATTTTATTTAAATATAAATTAAGATTACATTAACATATTAATTTCGATAATTCATTTCAAGAACGCTTTTTTCTTGTTTTCACCACATGCAGCCCAAGTACCAATATGTTCATATTACGGCATTTTCTTCTATGTCACTACTGAATACCCAAACTTCAGAGTTTGAATTTTTTTTTTTTTTTTTTTTCTAAACAAGCTTTATTTGTACATATAAACTTATTAACTAATGTAGTCGGGCAAAAGCTGGCCCAAGACATTCCCAAACATTCAATGGAAATTTATTGCTCCTTAGAGACTCTAATTTGACTTTTATTTATATAATTCAAAATTGGTTCATTTACTTTACTTTTGTGTTTTATAACAATTCAATTTTTTAATATATTCTTGTTTCTGGTAAAAAAGGTTAAAAAAAATCCAGTATACAATTTTTATTGAAATGAGGCCGTGAGTGATAGTGAATTGATGTCGGCCTACTCGCTTCAGTGTCCGTAGGCTTTCATCAATTCCACTCACGGCTCATCATTTCACTACGGGGGATGTATATGGTATGTTGATAAATTCAGGTCTATCTAAAAATGTAATGTCAGTTCATATAATATAATATTGGGTACAGAAAACATTTTTATTTTTATGAAAGATTTTTTTCGCTTTCTTTATTTGTATATCTATGTGCTCGTTTAGGTATAGGAATTTGTCTAGATTTATGCCTAGATATTTGACCAATGGCTTTTGCACACAGGTCGTACCAACTATATTGATTTGAAATTTTTTCCAATTATTTCTTGTATCTGACGTTGATAGCTGGTATGGCTTTCGAAATAGGATTGTTTCGCATTTCGCCGGATTTATTTTTATCCTCCATGTGTGCAAGTAATCCACGGCAAAGTCTACTGCATCTTGTACATTTTTTGTTATTGTTGTTACCTTTTTTGCTGTACCATAAATTACAATATCATCAGCATATGCTATTGATTGTATTGTTGATGAATTTAGTTGTTCACATTCAATCAGTTCTTTTGTATATATGCTGAATAATACTGGAGCTGTTATTGAACCTTGTTGCAAACCATTATATGTATATTTTGAATGTTTTAGTTGATAGCTCATTTCCGTTTGTTGTACGAAATTCTCGATTACGAGTATATAATAATTCATATAATAGTTGCAAGATGTTGTTATCAAAGTTCATTTTCTTCATTTTATAGATCAGCCCATCCAGCCAAACAGACTCGAAAGCCTTCTCCATATCCATTAGGATCGTACCAGTACAATCAGTCTGGTTCAGATTTTTACAAACATCAGCCGTTAATTTTGTAATAGCGTGTATTGTCGAGTATTTGTATCTGAAACCAAACTGATTGTCTGGTATTAACGCGTTTGCACTAATGTGATCTTGGAGTTTATCATGTAATATGATTTCAAAAAATTTTCCAAGATTGGAAAGAAGGCTTATCGGCCAAAAATTTTTTGGATTGAGTGGTGATTTACCCTTTTTTTGGATGGGATAAATTTTAGCTATTTTCCAAATTTTTGGAAATATTCGATTGTTTAGGCAATGGTTGAATAATCGGCAAAGCTCTTTAATTAATATATCTGGTAGATGTTTAAGTACAATGCAGGGTAGATTGTCCAGACCAAATGATTTTTTTGTATTAAGGCAGTGTAATATTTGTTTCAATTGTTTTGTGTTTATAAAATATGAATTATTATTATTGTCATTAATTGGTTCTATTGCTGTATTATTGTTGTTAAAATTAGTTATAGTGGAATTATTATTTTTATTATGTTCAAAATTTTTTATTAATGGGTCTATTGTTTGTTTTATTATATTCTCATGTACTGGTTTCCCTAGTTGCGGGTTTGGAATCGTTGTTTGTTGTATTTAGTGTCCTAGTATGTTTAAATTATGTGTGTGATCAAAAATATTATAATTATCTCCTTCCTTTTCCAATTTTGTCCAATCAATGTTTAGTTGTTGCATTGTACTTGTATCTAGTTCATCCACTTGTAAATGTTTAATATTAAAATCTGTGCTGTCCTTTGCGCTTATCCTTTTAATTTGGGCAAACATTTTTGGTCCTGGTTTAATGTTTGTCATATGTTCTTGCCATCGTTTATTTATTTCTATCTTGATGTTTTGTGTTATTAATTCATTTATTTATTTTTATTTCAGTTTTTAGTATATTTATTTGGTCTTGTGTTAATCTATTTAATCTTCTTCCTCGTTTTAATAGTGATATTCTATGTGATTTTGATTTATATAATTTTTTAATAGTATTATTCATGTAGCATTCCATGTTATTTTTTTGTACTTTTATTGGTATTGTCATTTTTATGTTTGAATTAATAATGTTAGTTATTGTTTTAATATTATTATTGATTTCATTGTTTGTTATATTTTTATTGTCTGGTATTATTTGTTCTATACTATTATGTTGTAGATATTTATGATATTGTTTTTCTAATTTTGTTTGCCATAAGGGCCAATTTGCGTTATTAAAATTGAATCGGTGTACAGTTTTTATTGGTATTGTATCGATTTGGAAGCTATTATTGGTATTATCATAATTATTGCAGATTATCTCTATTGCTTTGTGGTCACTATCATATGTATGTGCCGGTATTTGTCCAAGTTCATTTGTTTTTATATTAAGTCTTAGGTCTATTATTGCAAAGTCAAGAATATTTCCTGTTCTTATGAACGTTGGACTATCCGGTCTATATAGTTTTGTTCTGTATTCTATGTCATTTTGATCTAGCCAATCGTTGAGTTTTACTCCATGAATATTATTTGACGAATTTCCCCAATTTGTATGGGTTGCATTAAAATCTCCTGCGATAGTATAATAGTTATCGGGATTGGCTAAATCATATGTTGCCATTCGATTTGGAAATGTGATTCCGTGATGCTGTGATTTGCGTGGCCACAATAAATTGCTATTATGTATAGGTTTTTATTTATATTTTTTAATTTGATTTTTATTGTTGTGTATTCTATACCTGTTTTGTTATTATTTGTATTTGTCTTTATTTGTTGAAAATTGTAATTATTTTTTATTATTATTGCCGTACCGCCAGCTCTCTTCCTATCAATTTTATCTTGTCTTAATATATTGTAATCTTTAAATGTGATTTGGTGTTTATTGTTCAATTTTGTTTCGCTAAGTAGTAAGATATCCGGGCTATTGCTTTGAATGAAGTTTAGTAGATTTATTCTTCTTTGTGTACTGGCTATGGAGTTGACGTTTATTGCGTATAATTTTAATTTATTTTTGCTTGTCATTTAATAGTTCTCTGATTAACCCTGATATTTGCTCACCCTGTTGTGAGATTGTGTTTTGCATTGCTTCCATTTTTTTTTGTCATTGTTTCATTTTGTCACTATCCGTTGTTGTTGTTTGTTGTCTTTTGCCGCTCAGCATTTCCGCAAATGTTCCGCTTTCTTTGTTGACATAAGTGTCCTTAGTGATTTCTGTTTGTGCAGGTTTTCGTGATTGTGTCCTTTTTTCTGCAATTTTTTCTTTTAATCTAGCTACTGTAGCTAGATATACCGGGCATCCTTTGTACGAAGCTGGGTGACCTTTTGATTTGCAATTTGCGCAATATATCTCGTCTTTTACTATTTCGATTTTAATTGCGCATTGCCCTGGCTCGTGATCCGCGTCGCATTTGATACATCGATATTTTAGGTTGCAGTTTGCAGCTACATGTCCAAATCTTTGTCATTGATAGCATTGCATTATCGTATCTGTTTTTTTAGATTTTCTCATGTTACTTTTTGGTAATTGATTGCGTTTTGTAAATTTGTCCCATATTTGTTTCGGGCGCGCATTGAACGATGTATAATGGTAATTTTATATTTTTTGGTGTTGCGTGTTTCGTCTTTAATTGTGTTACGTTGATGACTTTTATGTTATGCCCCTCAATTGCAGCTTTGATCTCGTTGGTGTTCTCGTCTTCGTGTAATCCTTTTAGTACAATGGATTTTGGTTTATCCATTTTTGGTGTTTACGTAAAGTATTTGATGTCGCGATCCTTTAACACATCTTTGGCTGCCCTGTAATTGTCCAAATTCTCCAATTGTAAGGTATGCTTATCTTTGCTTACTCTTTTAACATTGAAGTTTTCAATTTTGGAACCTTTGATCAATGCGATCGTTTCGTTGATCTCCTGGAAGTGGATGTGTATTGGTAGTGGCCGCATACTTCGTTTGGTTGTTGTTGTATCAGTTGTTGTTGTTGCTGGTGTCGTATTATTGTTTGTGTTGCTTGTATGTGCTGCCGCTACTTTTGTTGGTTTTGGCTTTTGTTGTTGTTTGTTATTTAAATTTGTTGTTGTTGAATTTTTATTTTGTACCTTTTTCTTTACAGTGATGAACGGGTTTTCATCATCGCTTGCCATTGTATCATCATCTGGAATGTTTGCATCCTGTTGCTGTAGAGGATTGAAACGGTTGGCGATCTCGATGCTATGCCGTCAATTCTTTTTCAGGTAATGTTTTTTTCTGTTTGTTGTTGTAATTTTTGTATTGTATCTTTCATTTCATTTTTCATTTGTTCCATTTGTGTTTGGAACTGTGCTTCGATATTGCTTATTTGTTGTTTTAATTTGTTGTTTTCGGTGACCAATTTGATCCTTCCCATTTCTAAGGCGTCCACGGTCAGAGGTAGTCGTGATCGTGATCTCCGTTCTGCTTTCGTTGGTACATCGTACAATTTTTCTGATGATTGTACCTTCTCCCACTTTTGTGTTGTCGCTTATCTTGTTTGTTCGTCTTTATTCATTGTTGATGTTGTTGTTAGATCATCAAAAACATAAACTTTATTTATAGAATCAATTGGCTCTTCATCAGTGTGAGCTCTTTGTATTGCTGCCGATGCGCCCGATTGTACAGCGTCGGTTGGCGTTAAATTGTTGACCCCTGCCACGATGGTTTTGGTCACTTTATTCACGATAGAATTGTTTGAATTTTCCACTTTATTTATATTTTTTAATATCTCACTAGAGTTTGTGAATATTTAAAATTTAACACTATATATAACTGTTTCACATTCACTTTTACTGGTTTTTAAAATTCGGAATAAAAATTGTTTCTTAAAACTAATTAGAGTCGTGCAGGCTTTGCTGCTACACTCTCCCGTTATAATTGACCGTTACGAGCACGTTTTTTAAAAATAAATTTTGTAATACCAAAAATGTTTATGGAATTATAATTCACTTAAATGTACTGTATATAGTTTATATTACGCATACAATAGTATTGCGTACCAATAAAATTAAAATATATAAAATAATTATGTAAAAACGCCAAAAAAAGCACATTTCAAAAATCGAATGTTCGAGTTTTTTACTGTTTTCTTTTTTTGTTTTATTGTTTATTGTTTATGGTTCGATACTTTTCGAGCACGTTTTTTATTTTTCACTGTTATACTCCACGAGAGTTTGTGTGTATTCAATATTTATCACTGTACAGCACGGAAAGTCTGTGTGTATCATTATTGTTTTATCACGTGTAATTCACAAAAACTTAAATAACTATTAAACTACCGGAGATGTAATTATCCCGTCCACTAATTTATTATTACTAATTTAATATCTACCCGAAACCATCACTATAATTTTAAAATTCGAAAAATTGTTTGTATATCAAAAAATTTTAAAAATTAAACTATACTGGGAATCACTAAATTATCATTACACTATTGAATTAAAACTAATAAATGACTTATTGTTCATTTAAATATTAAGCAATATTCACTATATAATGACTTATTGTTCATTATTATCACTAATTATCAGACCACATGTTTTAAAAAAAAAATTTTTAATGAAAAAAAAAATGTTTTTCAACACCGGTAAATTTATTATTTTATTTTTTTTTTTAAGAGCACTTTGATTTTATGATGTTTATCATCCGACGATCGATCACAGAATCCAAAGTTTGAAATTGGTACGGGGGTGTCATTAGATGTTGATAGTGTAGATGAATTGAAATATGAATTTTCTAATCTATTCTGTGATTCTAAATTATTAATCCAATTAGTAAATTCTGTTGTGTAATTGAAATTAAGTTTTCCAATTTCGCCATTGAATAACACTTCCTTCATAATTTTTTCTGCAATAATTCTTTGCGTATTATTCATTTTTCTTAATTTGTTTGCGACAGTTCTTCCGTAGTTGGTTAATTCATCTTCATTTTCACTTAAACTTTTAAAAGCCAGATCAAGTAGCGTGTCGGTAATAGGTTGCTTTTTCTTTCGTTTGGTATTAACATGTATTTCCGAATTATTTTCAACATTTGTACAGCTCGTACCCAAATTTATTTCTTCCTACAATTAAAATAATTTTACTTTTCATTGTTATAGTTTCCAAACTCCGAAAGTGAATGGCGTCGACAAGAACGAGATTTTGAGCAAACATGGAATTTTCCCCATTGCTTTGGTGCCATAGATGGGAAACAAATTAGAATAGCTCCGCCTCCTCATAGTGGAAGTTACTATTTCAACTACAAGAGGTGGTTTTTTAGTGTTGTGATAATGGCAAATGTAAATACCAATTATGAATTTATCATGGTACATGTGGGCACAAATGGAAGGGTTTCGGATGGTGATACTATTCACAACACCAAATTCTATAAAAAATTAATTGCAAACGAATTATCTTTACCGGACGACTCACCACTGCCAAATAGCAATAACAATACACCAATACCTAGGGTTTTTGTAGCTGACGATGCGTTTGGATTATCAAGGAATATAATAAAACCATTTTCAAAAAAGAATTTGTCTCAAGATGAGATTATATTTAATTATCGTTTATCTCGTGCGAGGCGAGTTGTGGAAAATGCATTTGGTATATTATTTTCCAGATTCCGAATATTTCTTACAACCATCAATTTAAAACCAAAAACCGTCGAATATATAGTTTTAGCTAGCGGTGTCCTACATAATTTTTTGCGTCAAGAAATAAGACAGTCGTATACACCATCGAGAAGTTTGGACTTTGAAAATATTGAAAACGGAACAATAGAAGAAGGAGAATGGGGCCAAAAAATGAGCTTAATGTCTTTACAGACTTCCCAAAATAGACATCCGACAGATGATGCGAAACAAATACGTGAACATTTTAAAAACTTTTTAAATAATGAAGGAACTGTACATTGGCAAAATAGAATGATTTAATAAAATATAAATAAATAAATACATACCACATTATTGTCATAATTATTTTGATTTTGAATTTGATCTACTATAGAAATCGTAATTTCTTGGTTAGATATTTCATCTAGAGTACTTTTACCATCTCTCTGTACCTCTTGATCAGCCGTAAATGTTAAAAGGTTATAGTACCACAACTTTGGAATATACAATTCATCAGTTCCAGCTCCCGAATGCTTCGAATCCGCGATTTTTCTTTATTCCCTTCGGAAAGCGGTTCTTAACGAATTAATTTTCTTAATTACAGTTTCTTTATTAGCTTCTTTTTCAACTTCTTTTAGTTTATAGACCTATTATAGCCTTGACTTCTTTTATCTCTGTTACTGTACTGATAATTAATTTTGTTGGAGTAAAAATCAATCAGGACAGTTATTATTTTTCTTCAAACTTCTTTGACGGATTTATATATTTTAATGTTTTCAACTACTATGATTCAAACTTAATTACAGGAAAAGTAAAACTGATTAGGTACGTTACTTGTTTGCGCAAATAAAGCTAATAAAAATGTTCATTAACTCGATTAAATTAATTTCTATGATTTTGTTTGCGCAAATAAATTACACAAACATAATATGGCGATTAGGGTCAATACATAATTGCACAGATAAGCATGTGCAAAATAATTGATCATACTTGTATATTAGTTTAGGGAAAAGGTTAAAAAAATGTGAATTTTAACTGTGCAAACTAGTTCTCCAAACTTAATTGTGCATGCAGGGGCCGCTTTAGGCTCCAAATTTGTATTACTGGTTGCTCTTCCTACGATTATCCAGCTGAATTTCGTTTTATGGGCTGCTAATTCATCATTTTCTCCTCGGCTTCCAAAACTTCGAAAAATAGATTCACCCCGAATAAAATCTCTTCTGCTTCAAGCAACGTTGGATCAGCCAAAATTATTTTGTCCAATAACTTTCGTTCTCGTTGATTTGTCGTACTTTTTGCTGCTGAATATGTTACCTTCGTCACGACATATGAGCAAATTATTGTTGAATATGTCTCATCTGTGCTGGAGAGTTCCATCTGCACGGAGCTTCTTGTACGACCTACATTTGAGTTACCTAAACCCCTTATTCCTATGGAATCCTTTGATTTGGTTAATCTTAGCTAATTCATGCATTTCGTTGTGACGAAATTTGATTCAGAATCTGAATCCAATAATGCTCGGAATATATGATGGTTCCGTCGTAGCCTTTTACTTTGACTAAAACTGAAGGCAGCAACGACATACGCTACTCATTTCTTAAATAATTAGTTGTCAACGATGAACATGGTTCACTTAAAACAAGTATATCTAATTCTATATGGACATTGGTGGTTGCGGTTTTAACCATTATCGGCTCTTTGCTTTCCGATGCCTCCTCATGATTGCTGTTTTTCACTGAATGATCCTCTTACAGTCAATTGAAGCATCTTCCATTCTGTTTAATATATATAATAATGTCAGCTTGCTTCATTTTTATGAAATCAGGACAATCCTGTAACCGGTGTGAATCTTCGGCTTTGCATAATTTACATAAATCTGCCACGATTGCATATGATTTCGTCGTGTGGGGCGATTTAAATGGAGCGTTGGTAGCAGCGGACTTAGTACTAATAACACATCGACTCGATCTCCCAAAAAACTAAACAGCTGATATATTGACGGTTTCTCTTCGTTCTTTGTTTCACGTGCCTAAAGCGATCTTGATTCATTGTCTAATTTACTTAGAATTATAAAAATCAGCCAGGGATCGCGACTCTCTGAACTTTCACCTAAGACCTCGAATAACACCATCCGAGGTATCATATAATTGTTTAATCATATGAACGTTTGCTTGCGTAACGGTAGGCTGCTCCATTAATTTTTGTGGGTACGCGTTGACTGAATAGTGCTTCTTATTGTGCTTTTCGAGGGCTTCAATGTAACAATCATCGGTGATTGGCATGTGCTTAATTAAATCTTCGATCTCACCCTGCAATGCAACTCTCAAAAATTGCAGTTTTTCAGCATTGGATAGTCCTGGACGCTCATTTAATTGCTTCATGAATAGTTGATAGAATGACTGCCATTCAATATAGTTTCCGCTAAATCTCGGCAACGAAAGTCTTTGTAATTTGACTTCGCTCGACAGCGGCTGACCACCATACGCCATACCAGTGTTATTTATACTCGTGCTACCGAACGGTGTTCTCGAATTATGTTGTGTGGAAACAGAACTATCTTGATATGAATAGAGCTGGCATGTGAAAAATGAACTTAACGGGACATAGAAACAACACAAATCATTTATTTTCATAGAGTTGTATGAAAAACACGATTTCGATTGACGATCAAAAATGAATAAAAAGTTAAACCCAGTTAAATAAGTTTTTCTGAAATCGCTTAAAAACAACTCAATGTCGTACTCGTTTGAAACACAGGTTCTCAAATTTCCCTATTTTCCAGAAATATTCTAAAGAAAATAAGGGAAATTAAATTAAAAAACATTTTATAACAATAGCAATATGTATTAAAAAGAGAAAATTCAATTTAATGATTTCATGATTTGTCCACATCTAAAACGAAGGTAAGAAAAAAGACAACACGTCTCCGCTCAATAATCGAAATTAAAATAAACCAAAAAGAGCCAAACAGATAAAATGAATCAATACAATGAGCGTGAGGAAAACAAAAAATCAAAATAATCTAGCATGCTTCGCAAATTAAAAATAGCAATAGAAAGATATTCGAATTCAAATTTGAATGGAGGCAATAAAAGAGATGATTATTGTTTTGTTTATAAATTTCGAGTTATGAGTTTATGACGTATGAGTGTGAAGTTTATGCTAAAAAAAAAATAACAAAAAATTACACTGTTAAATTAACTATTTTCCAATTGGAATTTAAATGATATGAAAATTTAATTTTTTTGTAATTTTGGATTTTTAGTACCACCAAACAGATTCTTTTAATCAGAAAACAGGTTCTTTTCATCCTTTTCAGATAGCTGGACCATCTGTTTATATCGTTAACCAAAAGCATCCAATTGTGTTGAACATTACTATATTTCAGATAATTTAAAAGTTGACTGAATTTTGATGGTTTAAATAATTATTTAGCCCCGATCCTGGAAATGTCCCGAAGGCCCCGCATATTTCTCAGAATAGCTAAGCCATATAGCGGTCAATGTCACCAAGCCGATCCAATTATGATGAACTATAATATATTTCACAGTTTTTGGAATTTCAAATAATTTTTTCATTATTTAAAAGTTTTATATCGACGACCGCAGAGATGTCCACAAGATCTTGCCCATATTTTCGGATAACTTGGCCATGTGCCAGTCTACGTTGTTAACCTTATCCAATTGTGATGAACTATACTATACTTCACAGAATTTAGAATTTTTAATAATTTTATTAGTTTTAAAAATTGTATCTCCGATCACAGAGATGTCCACAAGGTCTGGCCTATATTTTTGGATAACTTGACCATATGCCAGTCTACGTGGTCAATCTTATTCAATTGTGATGAACTATACTATACCTCACAGAATTTCGAATTTTTAATAATTTTATTAGTTTTATAAATTGTTGTATCTCCGATCACAGAGATGTCCACAAGGTCTGGCCTATATTTTTGGATAACTTGACCATATGTGAGTCTACGTGGTCAATCTTATTCAATTGTGATGAACTATACTATACTTCACAGAATTTCGAATTTTTAATAATTTTATTAGTTTTATAAATTTTTGTATCTCTGATCACAGAGATGTCCACAAGGTCTGGCCTATATTTTTAGATAACTTGACCATATGCCAGTCTACGTGGTCAATCTTATTCAATTGTGATGAACTATACTATACTTCACAGAATTTAGAATTTTTTATAATTTTATTAGTTTTATAAATTTTTGTATCTCTGATCACAGAGATGTCCACAAGGTCTGGCCTATATTTTTGGATAACTTGACCATGTGCCAGTGTACTTAGTCAATCTTATGCAATTGTGATGAACTATACTATACTTCACAGAATTTAGAATTTTTAATAATTTTATTAGTTTTATAAATTTTTGTATCTCTGATCACAGAGACGTCCACAAGGTCTGGCCTATATTTTTGGATAACTTGACCATGTGCCAGTCTACTTGGTCAATCTTATTTAATTGTGATGAACTATACTATACTTCACAGAATTTCGAATTTTAAATAATTTTATTAGTTTTATAAATTTTTGTATCTCTGATCACAGAAATGTCCACAAGGTCTGGCCTATATTTTTGGAATACTTGACCATGTGCCAGTCTACTTGGTCAATCTTATTCAATTGTGATGAACTATACTATACTTCACAGAATTTAGAATTTTTAATAATTTTATTAGTTATATAAATTTTTGTATCTCTGATCACAGAGATGTCCACAAGGTCTGGCCTATATTTTTGGATAACTTGACCATGTGCCAGTCTACTTGGTCAATCTTATTCAATTGTGATGAACTATACTATACTTCACAGAATTTAGAATTTTTAATAATTTTATTAGTTTTATAAATTTTTGTATCTCTGATCACAGAGATGTCCACAAGGTCTGGCCTATATTTTTGGATAACTTGACCATGTGCCAGTCTACTTGGTCAATCTTATTCAATTGTGATGAACTATACTATACTTCACAGAATTTCGAATTTTTAATAATTTTATTGGCTTTAAAATTGTTTTATCTCCAATCACAGAGATGTCCACAAGGTCTTGCCTGTATTTTGGGATAACTTGGCCATATGCCAGTCTACGTGGTCAATCATATTCAATTGTGATGAACTATACTATACTTCACAGAATTTAGAATTTTTAATAATTTTATTGGTTTAAAAAATTGTTGTATCTCTGATCACAATTTATAAAACTAATAAAATTTATAAAAATTTTGAATTCTGTGCAGTATAGTATAGTTCATCTTAATTGAATAAGATTGACCACGTAGACTGGCATATGGTCAAGTTATACGAAAATATAGGCCAGACCTTGTGGACATCTCTGTGATCGGAGATACTACAATTTATTAAACTAATAAAATTATTAAAAATTCTAATATCTGTGAAGTATAGTATAGTTCATCACAATTGAATAAGATTAACCACGTATACTAGCATATGGCCAAGTTATCCAAAAATGTAGGCCAGACCTTGTGGACATCTCTTTGATTGGAGATACAACAATTTTTAAAACCAATAAAATTATTAAAAATTCGAAATTCTGTGAAGTATAGTACAGTTTATCACAATTAAATAAGATTGACTACGTAGACTGGCATATGGTCAAGTTATCCAAAAATATAGGCCACACCTTGTGGACATCTCTGTGATCGGAGATACAACAATTTATAAAACTAATAAAATTATTAAAAATTCGAAATTCTGTGAAGTATAGTATAGTTCATCACAATTGAATAAGATTGACCACGTAGACTGGCACATGGTCAAGTTATCCAAAAATATAGGCCAGACCTTGTGGACATCTCTGTGATCAGAGATACAAAAATTTATAAAACTAATAAAATTATTAAAAATTCGAAATTCTGTGAAGTATAGTATAGTTCATCACAATTGCATAAGATTGACCAAGTAGACTGGCACATGGTCAAGTTATCCAAAAATATAGGCCAAACCTTGTGGACATCTCTGTGATCAGAGATACAACAATTTATAAAACTAATAAAATTATTAAAAATTCGAAATTCTGTGAAGTATAGTATAGTTCATCACAATTGCATAAGATTGACCACGTAGACTTACATATGGTCAAGTTAGCCGAAAATATAGGCCAGACCTTGTGGACATCTCTGTGATCGGAGATACAACAATTTATAAAACTAATAAAATGGTTAAAAATTCGAAATTCTGTGAAGTATAGTATAATTCATCACAATTGAATAGCATTGACCACATAGACTGGCATATGGCCAAGTTATCGAAAAATATAGGCCAGACCTTGTGGACATGTCTGTGATCGGAGATACAATAATTTATAAAATTAATAAAATTATTAAAAATTCGAAATTCTGTGAAGTATAGTATAGTTCATCACAATTGAATAAGATTGACCAAGTATACTGGCATATGATCAAGTTATCTAAAAATATAGGCCAGACCTTGTGGACATCTCTGTGATCAGAGATACAACAATTTATAAAACTAATAAAATTATTAAAAATTCGAAATTCTGTGAAGTATAGTATAGTTAATCACAATTGAATAGGATTGACCAAGTAGACTGGCATATGGCCAAGTTATCGAAAAATATAGGCCACACCTTGTGGACATCTCTGTGATCGGAGATACAACAATTTATAAAACTAATAAAATTATTAAAAATTCGAAATTCTGTGAAGTATAGTATAGTTCATCACAATTGAATAAGACTGACCAAGTAGACTGGCACATGGTCAAGTTATCCAAAAATATAGGCCATACCTTGTGGACATCTCTGTGATCAGAGATACAAAAATTTATAAAACTAATAAAATTATTAAAAATTCGAAATTCTGTGAAGTATAGTATAGTTCATCACAATTTAATAAGATTCACCAAGTAGACTGGCACATGGTCAAGTTATCCAAAAATATAGGCCAGACCTTGTGGACATCTCTGTGATCAGAGATACAAAAATATATAAAACTAATAAAATTATTAAAAATTCGAAATTCTGTGAAGTATAGTATAGTTCATCACAATTGGATAAGGTTGACCACATAGATTTGCACATTGCCAAGTTATCCCGAAAAAAGGGCAAAACCTTGTGGACATCTCTGTGATCAGAGATACAACAATTTATAAAACTAATAAAATTATTAAAAATTCGAAATTCTGTGAAGTATAGTATAGTTCATCACAATTGCATAAGATTGACCACGTAGACTTACATATGGTCAAGTTAGCCGAAAATATAGGCCAGACCTTGTGGACATCTCTGTGATCGGAGATACAACAATTTATAAAACTAATAAAATGGTTAAAAATTCGAAATTCTGTGAAGTATAGTATAATTCATCACAATTGAATAGCATTGACCACATAGACTGGCATATGGCCAAGTTATCGAAAAATATAGGCCAGACCTTGTGGACATGTCTGTGATCGGAGATACAATAATTTATAAAATTAATAAAATTATTAAAAATTCGAAATTCTGTGAAGTATAGTATAGTTCATCACAATTGAATAAGATTGACCAAGTATACTGGCATATGATCAAGTTATCTAAAAATATAGGCCAGACCTTGTGGACATCTCTGTGATCAGAGATACAACAATTTATAAAACTAATAAAATTATTAAAAATTCGAAATTCTGTGAAGTATAGTATAGTTAATCACAATTGAATAGGATTGACCAAGTAGACTGGCATATGGCCAAGTTATCGAAAAATATAGGCCACACCTTGTGGACATCTCTGTGATCGGAGATACAACAATTTATAAAACTAATAAAATTATTAAAAATTCGAAATTCTGTGAAGTATAGTATAGTTCATCACAATTGAATAAGACTGACCAAGTAGACTGGCACATGGTCAAGTTATCCAAAAATATAGGCCAGACCTTGTGGACATCTCTGTGATCAGAGATACAAAAATTTATAAAACTAATAAAATTATTAAAAATTCGAAATTCTGTGAAGTATAGTATAGTTCATCACAATTTAATAAGATTCACCAAGTAGACTGGCACATGGTCAAGTTATCCAAAAATATAGGCCAGACCTTGTGGACATCTCTGTGATCAGAGATACAAAAATATATAAAACTAATAAAATTATTAAAAATTCGAAATTCTGTGAAGTATAGTATAGTTCATCACAATTGGATAAGGTTGACCACATAGATTTGCACATTGCCAAGTTATCCGGAAAAAAGGGCAAAACCTTGTGGACATCTCTGCGGTCGGCGATATAAAACTTTTAAAATAATGAAAAATTTTTAAAAATTCCAAAAACTGTGAAATATATTATAGTTCATCATAATTGGATCGGGTTGGTGACATTGGCCGCTATATGGCTTAGCTGTTCTAAGAAATATGCGGGGCCTTCGGGACATTTCCAGGATCGGCGCTAAATAATTATTTAAACCATCAAAATTCAGTCAACTTTTAAATTATCTGAAATATAGTAATGTTCAACACAATTGGATGCTTTTGGTTAACGATATAAACAGATGGTCCACCTATCTGAAAAGGATGAAAAGAACTTGTTTTCTGATGAAAAGAATCTGTTTGGTGGTACTAAAAATCCAAAATTACAAAAAAATTTAAATTTTCATATCATTTAAATTCCAATTGGAAAATAGTTAATTTAACAGTGTAATTTTTTGTTATTTTTTTTAGCATAAACTTCACACTCATTATGACGTATATTATAAAAACAACAACATTTTAAAGTCCAAAAATACCTTTGATTTTCAATCAAATAAAATTACATGTTTCATGAACATTTTCGCATAGAAACAAAACAAAAGTTATAATTCTAATAAACTAAAGTTGGAAATGAAAATAATCGTTTTCCCAGATAGTTTCATAGTAATGACAAAATTGGATATACCTTACCTTATTTTAAGCTTAGTAAAAAATACAGTCGATACTGAAGGCTTTTATTTATACAGGATGCTCTGGTGGAAGGCCTGTGGGCTAACTCGATTTTATCAGAACCATCTTGATATGAATAGAGCCGGCATGTAAAAAATGAACTTAAAATAAAGGACATAGAAACACTAAAAAATAATTTATTTTCATAGAGTTTGTATGAAAAAACGCGATTTCGATTGACAAAAAAATATGAATTAAAAATTAAACCTAGATAAATAATTTTTTCTGAAATCACTTATAAACAACTCAATGACTAACTCATTTAAAGCACAGATTCTCAAGCTTCCCCATTTTCCAGATATAATCAAAAGAAAATAAGGGAATTAAATTAAAAAACGTTCTACAACAACAACAATATGTATTAAAAAGAGAATATTCTATTTAATGACGTCATCACTTATTCACAACTAAAATCAATGGTAAAAAAAAGACAATACGTAGAGGTAGAACAGCCAAAATTAAAATAAATCAAAGAGAGTCAAAGAGAAAAAATTATAATAATATGCATTGAGCGAGAAGAAATCAAAAAAATCAAATCAACCTAGATTGTTATGCATCACAAATAAACGACATAACCAACAAACATTAACCGTAATATAAATGCCTTATTTATTTCTCAAGTATTAGAAATATTATTTAAATTAAGTCACAGCTGAAAATAAATACAACATGATTAATATTTGGCATCGATTTTTATTCTCAAGAATTAATGGCACATTCAAAATAAGTTTTTGTTTAGAATATTTGAGTTGTCATAACATTTGAGAGCGGTATATAAAATAAAATAGCTCTTACTTATTATTCCCATTCCTAGATGTCACTTAACACACAAATAAAAACAACAGGGATTCGGGCTGAATAAACGATTTGAAAGAAAACTTTTTACGTAAAATTAACATAATTTATTTCAAAGCAATGGTTTAATTTTAGTAAATTTATAAGAAAAATTATATTAAATTAATTATTATTACAATTTAGTTATTACTATAGAGGGAAGCCATCAAAAATATGTTAAACCGAATCAAAAATCAGACCGGTTTTAGAATCCGACCGGTTCGATCACCTATTTGTTTTTTTTTATATGTTTTTAATTGTAGGCGACATCTATGGTTTAAACAAAAGTCGTTAATAAAGCATTGCCACATGATATGAATCTGTATTCGGGTAGATTTTTGTCATGTGGCAATGCTTTTAGAAAGAGACTAAAAAGAGATGGTTATAATTGTTTATAAATTTTATGTTATGACGTATTTTACAACAACAACATTCCATAAAAGTTTAGCAATAGTTTATATTCCAAGAGGATTTTCACTAAGAAATAAACATTTTCATGATTCGATTTTTCAATCAAGTAAAATTACATATTTTATGAACATTTTCGTATAAAAATATTGTAAAAGCTCATAATTCTTATAGACTTAAAAAGTAAATGAAAACAATCGTTTTCCCATATAGTTTCATAGTAAAGAAAAAATTTTATGTACTTTATTTTAAGCTTAGTAAAAAATACAGTCAATGTGGAGGCTCTTATTTATAGAGTAGGCTCTGATTTTATTAACCTTGCTAGATGCGTTGAAATTACATGTCTTCAATACTATGAAACAAAGAATCGTGTTCTGTATTAAATTTAAATAACTGTTGCTCGGTTTCATGTATTTGTTTAAGACCTCGCTGTATTTCTTTACACAAATTTCTTCTACGTCTACATTTGGGTTATTTAAATTTTCCTCAGCAAATTTTTCTATATTGTTGATAGATTTCTCTATGCTATCAAGCGTCTTTTTCAGTGATTCTGCGTCTGTGGATTAACATAATTTTACTTCTAATTATAGCAGTTTTAGGTACAATGTTTGTTTACAGATGTCACCTTTGTTGAGCAACAATTGAAATGTCATAGGTTTTAATTTTGTTTTGACATTTTTACGTTAGGTGAATATTATTATTATATTTACATTACAAAATATATTATTTAAACTATATAATTAATTATGATTAATTAATTTCAGAAAACAGGCAGATCATCAAGTTACGTTAAAGATAAGTACCTACAAATTGATTATACAATTTCTTAATACGATTATATTGATTTCAGGTTTACTCCACTTCTGACAGCTGATGACCAGAAAATACAATTTTGAACAATATAAATAAAATTACATCGAAATGTTTGTTTGATTTATGGAACTATCTTTGATGTAACAAGTGGCAGAAATATTGCCTATCACAAATATTCCAACATATTATATTCATTCGATTCATTAATAAATAAATCAATGATTTAATTTTGTTTTCTTTTTTAAGTTTTCCTATTTTTAGAATTTGAATTTTTTTCAGATTTTGTAAATTGGAATTTTGTAAATAAGGATCTTACTAATTGCGATTTTGTTAATTGTGATTTTGTATTTGGGATTAATTTTTGTTTGGGATTTTGTTTCAATAGGATTTTATTTTTTGGGATTTCCTGACGCTCATATAAAACAACTTCACTTTGGAATTTCGATTTTTGGAATTATTATTTTTTTTTGGAATTTTGATCTTTGGGTTGTTTTTTTCGGGTTGGTTATGACTGTCCAAAATCAAAATTCCAAAAAGAAAATTCCAAAACTAAAATTCCAAAAAACAAAATTCCAAAAAACAAAATTCCAAAAAAACAAAATTCCTATACAAAATTCAAAAATACAAAATTCCAAAGGCGCCCGCCCACCTTTTGTATTTCGATGGGCATAAAATGGAATTTTGTATTTATTTTCGTATTGAATATTCATTGAATGAATGTTTTTTTAAATCAATGAAATTATTGTAATTAAATTGGTTAAACAGGTTCAATAAACAGTTTCAAATTCAAACAAAATCAGTTCTAATAATTAATGATTATATGCATTAAAAGAACAAGTTTGTACATATTAATCGTTATCTTTACAATTGCAATTGCGGTAAATGTTTTGAATAAAAACACGTTGTTATATTTATTATTAAGAACAGTATTTCAGTTTTTAGCATCAAAGTTAATTATCTACAAAATTTAAAATAGTATTGATTTGGAGCCGAACTTATTTAAAAATTATACAACACAATTTATTTATAATTAAATCTTGACGTGTATTATTGGTAATATGGAAATTAATTTAGTAACCACGAACAAAGGCAAGCAAAGTATATTTATAAATGGATATCAATATAACCTCGATTCGCAGCAAGAGGGACTATTTAAATGGAGGTGTGCTGTCAGAATTAAATATTGTTGTAAAAGTAACGTGCAAACACCAATTTGTGAATTACTCCATATAATAGTGGTAAATCCTTCAGATCATTCGCATGATCCACAGGATTTTAGACGAAATATATATTTAGCCAACGAAAACATAAAAAATATGGCTAAAAATACGACATTGCTACACCATCACAAAAAATTCGGAATTCTGTTGTAAAATGTGAACCGAACAGCGAGTATATTTACCTAGTAAACAGGCGCAGAAGGCTAAAATAACTAGAATTAGATCGACAACGATTAGAGAACCTACTACCATTTCGGACATTAACATACCGCAAGATTTACACTTTCTGGAAGAAGAACTATTTGTTCTTTCAGAGAAAGAATTTAATGGAGAACATATAATAATTCTCGGTATGAAAACATCTCTCAAATATTTAGGAGAAGCTACATGTTGGTTAATGGACGGGATTTTTTATGTTGCTCTCATGAGACAATTGTTTACCATCCATGGAAAGATTGAGGAAAATATCGTGTCACTGGTTTTTTGTTTAATGACAAAAAAAAGTAAAGAGTTACTCAGAGTTTTTCATGAATTGCATAAAATAGCCAGTGATTTTAATATTTTTATTGAACCAAAGAGAATAATCACCGATTTTGAAAAAGCTATTTATCTGGCAGCAGCAAAAGATTTTTTTTCCACTGACTGATTTTAGAGGTTGTCTGTTCCATTTCGTGCAAAATTTTTTGGAGACAAGTACAGAAAATGAATCTGACAGCAAAATATGGCAATTCAGAAAAATTTTGCCTTGAAATCCGAATGATTAAGAGTCGCGCCTTTGTTCCTGCAGAAGAGGTCTCTGATTATTATTCAGAACTTAATAATAATTTTGATGACTCGGACGCTAAAAAGCTAGCAGAGTGGTTCAACAAAATTTATATTTCTAGCAATAAAGTAGGAAAAAAGCCACAATATAGTCCCAATTTTTATTTGGTTAAATAAATTTTTGTATTTTGGTTTTTGGAATTTTGAAATTGGAATTACTATTTTTGGTGATTTGTACTAAGGAATTTAGTTTTTTACATTATTTGTGATTTTGGAATTTTGTGCGAATGGATTTTTTTTTTTTTTTTTTTTTGGAATAAAGTGTCCATCCCGTTTTTTTCTTTTGTGATTGTAAAAATGGAAATTTCGTAAATCGACTTTTTTTGGAATTTTGTACTAAACTCAATATTTTATATAATATACCTCTTAATAGCAACTACAACGTGTATTTTCCATGTTACAATTATCACTGATTCTCGACAGCTGTGCTCATCAAATCAAAATAATATTTTCATCTTAAAAATAAAGGTGTTTTGCTCCCACATACACAGACAGACACATGACATTTCCTTTATATAAGTTAAAACTTTTTAGAAAGGAAATAGATAACACGATAAAAGCTACAAGGAAACACATTTTCCGCTCAATTAAAAAGTTAAAAAAAAAAAAATGTAATTTTCACAAAGCAAAAAAAAAAAATTGGAATAAATATTCATAAATAAAAATTTTCACAAATTTTCTACTCAACACAAAAAATTTTCTTCAAAAATTACAAGTTTTTACTGTTTCGTTAAAATAACATAAATTTTTTTTTTTAGGATATGTGTATAGATTTTCTTATATTTACTTTTCTTCTTTTTCTTCCTGTACATTACTACTACTCAAGAACAATCTGTCACCATCTGTCTAAATAAAGTGAAATTTTCTTAACAAACACACTAAGAGAAAAGTACAAGAAAACAAACTGGCAAAAAATATTTTTGCATGAAAAGTAAAAATTGTCCATGTTCAAACCGAAATATGTACTCTCACTCTGTGTGAGTGAGTAAGTAATTTATTCATAAATGTATGGAAAAGTTTTTCATAGAAATAATAACAAATAAAATGAAAGAAACAAGTTTTTCTTTTTGACAGTTAAAATTTTCATTTCATTTCTTTTAAGTTAATTTGTAAATTATACAACACACACACACACAAACACACAGCAGAAAAATGAGAAAAGCGAAAGAAAAATCAATAAAGAAAATCATTTTTTATGTTTTCGTTGTTTTTTTTTTATAAATTAAATTTTGGAAATCCTTTTTGTTTGCCTTAACTCCTTGTCTTTATGTTTTTATTATACTCGTATATACATAGATATAACAGTAACATCTTAATTCGGACACAGATGGTATTTTTATCCTATTTAGAATATATAAACACAAAAAATAGAAGAAAATATAAATTGGACAAGGAAAATTGATTATTTTGATAATATTTGACCATCTCTCTCCTCGCAACAAATTAATAGAAAACGTATATACGAAAAAAGGTAAATTTAACCCAATCAATTTAAGATTTAGATTTCTTTTGATATTCCCACTGATAATTATGTGTAATTATGAGTTCGAGATTTATTTATCTTTTTATTTATTTGCAATAAATCTAAATCGAATCATTTTTCTTTTATTTTCCCTCAAGGACCACTACTTCTTCATGTATATCGCTTTGATATAAAAAGATCAAAAGAAATTTTTAAATAATCTTTGGGAATTGACTATCAAGATAGTATAGCGCATGTTGAAATACGTAATATATGATTTCCCCTACAAAACGAGGCTATTTCATTTAGACGTATGAACAAATTTTGCTATCACGACATCATTTTAATTTTACGAAGAGAGTAGCACAAAAACCATCGATAAGAACCATAAAAATGTCATCTCGTTTAAATTTTTTTTTTTTTTTGCTTTTTCTTCTTATTCGTCGTCTTCGTTCCGTTTATCATAATTTCATTTTAAATACCTGATAATAGTTCTTGGAATTATCTTATTGGTTGTATATTATATAGTTTTTTTATTCAAGCACAAAAAAAAAATCGCGTGCTTTCTTCTTCTTATATCTTTATACACATATTCTTGTCAATTTAAACATATTTTCTTCTTCTTATCATTATTTATACCTTGAACACCAGACCAAACGACTTGGAGATTATTATTTAAGATATTAAAATGTAATTAACAACAATTTTCAATTAAATTATAAATTTTATTTAAGAAACAGATACAGAAACTGGTTCGCGCAAAAACAATATAAAAAGATAAAAGACATGGAGAAGAAAACGATTTCTTCATCGTTTTATTAATGAAAAGCAATACAACGAAACAAGACAACAAGTTCTTGTGATGAAGCTGAATGGATGTTTGTTTTTAATTTTCATTCAATAACCGTCTGTGAAACTATAACAAACTTGATAACACTTAAATTATATTATGTACGAGTATACGTATGTTCAGAATATAATGTCGCGTTTTTCATGCAACAAAAAGTGACGAGACAAAAGCAAAAGGTAACAGGAATAAAAAGAATATGTACAAACAAATGCATACATAAAAGTCGTTTGATGCCAGGTGCTAAGAACCTGATCGTCCGTTAAGAATAATTTAAAGTTACTTGACTTTTGGGCTTATAATTTACGTTCATTCATGGTCTGTGTATATAAAATATTGAAAAGAAGTTTTGTTTTTGTCATTTCCACAAATCTTATATAGTACGCTTGTACTACCAGTAAGGTTCAAGTTTTGATCAATGATTTGTGTGCCACATAATCTACTTGGCTTAGTCACATATTGTCTTAAAGGATATCACCATTCATTAAAAATAATTTTTATTATGCGATATAAATTGGCTTGACAACTTTTCGACTAAAGTAGTGCCTTATAGAACATACAAGCCATGCTACTGTTGCGACATTCATGCTGTCTTCCTTAATCGACTAAACTAACTAAAACTAACTAAAATTAAAAAAAAGTTAAAGGGTCTGCTATTGTCTCAAAGGTGGCACCCAAAAAGCCAATTTACGAGCTTACTTTTCAATGACTTTTCCTGTATGTGAATTACTTTTGTTCGACATTTCTTTTTATTTAATAATACGCTTTTGTTTAATTAAAACATGTTTAAAGTACCTTAAAACTGCATTGGTGAACGAAAAATGCACCAATAGCATTTATTAAACAAATAACTGTATAGATTTTTTATAGATTTTTGTCGTTTAATATAGTTTAGTTTAGTTGCTTGTGAGGCACAGTTATGAGTTTTAGTATAGTTAGTCAATTTAGTCGGCTAAAGCACACATCATCAATTTATGTGGTAAGTTCTATTATTCTTCTGCGTATGGCGATAATGTTAAAGAGCAAATTTTAAAAATTAGTTAGTATTAATGCATGAGTAAAAAGCGAAGGATATAGAACGTCTGGTGTATTTTTCGTAAATATATTTTTTTCTAACGTTTATTTCCATCTATAGTGGCTCCCTCATTAAGTCATTGTCATTGTAGTTTATCGATTTTTGGTGTACGTGATATTAGCACCCAGGCTATGCTTATATCAGTTGTTCGTCCGTAGACACAAAGTATCTCAGTGATAAAAATACAAAATCGTATTGGACATGAGTTCATGTCATAAATAAAAGTTTAAAATGGCTTAAATCTTTAAAAGTTTCTTTTGTCGTAAAGACATTATGTCATTTATGTAACAGCTTAAGATCTTATCGAAACATTAGTCCTTATCATGAATAAAAATTTAAAACAGCAATTGTAAGTTATATCATTTTTGTTTTTTCAATACTAAAATAACATAAATTGGGCCCATTGTGTCGGTTATGTAAAATGTTTAAAATGTTTCACCGAAGTAGTCTGTTTTAGTCTACCTAACTCTTAGTACCGTTTCATAGAACTCTTTAAGTTTGGGGTCAGCTTACTAGCCGGCCGATCAGCCCAGATCACTGTAGTAAGCTTTTGTCTAGCTCGTGTTCCCTCTTGGTGGTCTATGTTCTCATGTACAAACCACAATCGCGAGAACTTGTTTCTCCTAGTTGTATTTTTTGCATGTACATATGTGGCTGTTTTCCCATATCCTGTTAACATTTGCGTAAACTGCGAGGTAAATACCAATTTTTCCGCTAGTCTTGCCTCAATATTTGGGAAAAAATCAAAAGTAGTCATGCCATCATACATAGAGTTACTCCACCAATCTTGCTATTTTGCAATTGACAACTACCGTGTGCTTAGCTTAAGTGATCTCGAAAGGGCAGGTCTTATAGTAGCAACCAATATTACCAAGGTATGCTCCGAAAATTTAAATCTTGTGGGCATCCCTTATTTACACTTTTGTTTGGTGTGTCATTGTTGGTAACAACAATTGCAATTCTGGCAGAGAAGAAGTTGTTTACTATGAAGTAAAGATTTGGCAGACAATTATTCCTCTTTAGCTCCTTCATTATACTAGCCCACGACAGATTATCAAAAGCTAAAGATACGTCTACTTTTGGTTAGACTCTTTAACTATGGTGAGCAAAGCCACTATGTTTGCCAATATATTTACCGCTATCTTGTAATGCATCCAGTTTTCGTTTTTGTCTATATGGTTTTGGATCGGTTTGACCGTATAGTCAGACTGCCAGTTTGCACCCAATAGATTGTTTAATTTTTTCCAACTTGTTTAAGAGCTTATCGAGGTACTTTGTTCGAAGGTTCACCCCCTTTATGCGTATGTTACTTGATTAATATAAAGACCAATTAGAAGGTTAATGTTTACTCATTATTCGTTTCTCCATTGTGGCTATAGTTGCTCGATTGACCTTCTTCGTTAATAACGAAAAAACCACAACTACGAGTAGCTATGAATTCTTCCATAAAAGACTTAGCATTGAAGTTGCCAGTTTTGATAATTAGATGGCTTTTGGGCCATTCGTAATGTTATCAAGCTTATATAGTCTACTGGTTTATCAGAATATTGAATATAAAGATACTGACTGGATAAAAACCACCTAATCCTGCCTCACCTCTACACGCACCCATTGCGTACTCTTGAGATTTTCTATATAATTATTTATGACTGCGATGGCTGCTTCACAACGCGTGTCGATGTTGCTAGGAAACCTATTTTGTCCCTTATCTTGCTAGGTTTCTGCATACAAATTAAGTCAATATTTTCATGAACTGTGCATTGCGTAATTTCATGTCCTCAATTGACAAAGGTTTTTGTTTTCACTCATTTTTTATACAGTTTTCTTCATCATTGGGTTCAAGGCCGCTCTATAAGTTGTGCAGATCTTTCTGTAGGACGAATTGCCAAAAGCCTTGTTTGCTTGTAAGCACATATATTTTGAAGCCTCAGTCCCTAATGTTTGTAATCGTTTCTCCAGGTTCGCATCAAAAGTTATTATTCGGGACATACGTTTTTCTGGTAGTCAAGCCACCATCCCAGCATGGGGCAGTTGTCATTATTCAGTTTCGATCATAATACCATCCTTGATATTACTGACATTTTTAACAGTGACGTTTGAAGCAGTAGAAAAGATAATCTCCAGTACCGTCTTTTTATCTTGTCACTATTTGGAAGGGCAGTACTGCCGCTCACTATCGGCTTCATAATGACAATCATAGAGGGTTTCCACCATCATGTTTTATGTTTTGAAATCTTTGCACCAGGCTAAAGAAAGGGCGACTGGACTACCGCAGTCTTTGACAATTGGCCTGTGGCTTTAATGCGTAATAAGCACTCTTGCACTTTGGCTCTTTCTGCTATAGTTATTTTAGTTGGCTTTGGTTCATTTTCAAGGGTGCCAATGGCCTCAACTAGCTGGCTTACACTATCAGGTTCGCCGATATCTCCTCACTACCATATCTAAATATCTAAATAATTATCTTATCTCCCCTCAACCTCATAGAGGTACACAGTTGGGGATTATAAAAATCCCGGTAATTGTATAATTAATTAGACAACGACTAGCTGCCTCGCTTAATAACACTTGTAAATAACATTTTGTAAAAAAAAATTAATAATTTTAAGTGTTTTAAAAAAACTTTGTTAATAAACTTACCCTTCGAGGGGAACTACAGTAAGTCGAACAAAGCAAAAAACACTAATTTTTGTTGCAGCAGTACGCCTAGTATATTCTAGAAGGCGTCAATGGGTGTATTCAGTCGCTCGGCCGATTGTTGGCAACATGCTGAGTAAAATCACCTTGTTTAGTTCTGAATGCTCGTTATGCATTACAAATTGCATGGTAATATGATACAAGTCATATTTTCCTTGTCAACGTATTGGAAAACTTGAAGGTGCCCATTACCGACACAACAATAAAAACACAACTCTCAAATTATAACGTTTCTGATAACGATATCAACTCAAATTATAACGTTTCTGATACTAATCGATTCTGGCTCAACAAACTGTCAACTTTCGAAGCCAGCCTTGACCACGTCTCGATTTTTCAATTATTCATACGATGTTTTTAATTTAAATTTGACTAGAGATTCGTTTAGACGTGAGCTTTTTAAGACCTTATAGGCATTTTATTGTTTTTATTTTGTTATGTACATACTTTTCATTTTTTGATTTAATTTATTGTTGCCGATTGTATACCACTGTAGGTAATATATTACATATTAAATAAATAAATAAGTGAAAATGGCGATAATATTAGCTGCCATTGTCTAACATAAACATTAAATGATTGTGTCTCTTCCTCCCACAAGAATATCTAAATATTCTATTTGGAATTTTGTTTTATTTAAATGCTCTTAACAGAATCGGCTAAAAAATAATGGTACTAGGTATTCCAACCTTACCAAATTACTTCCGTACCACAAGTGATGATTAGCATATACATACCATATACATACCATATGTTGTTTGTTTGAAAATAATACATATTTTTTAAATTTGGTATTTTATATGTAATTTTAAAGGTTGGGTTATTCGCTACAGCCTTGTGTCACAAAATAACCTATCTTCGTAACCATGCTGTTTTTTAAAATTAATTAATTAAAAGGAAATTAATGAAAAAAATAAAATAAATAAATTATTGTTTAGCGTGCGACCATTCAATTTTGAAGAACTGAAATGATATTCTTTTAGTGAGAGGAATAAATTATAAATCTAACACAACAATGTCCCACTTAAACATTCATTATCATGACTAAGACCTCTAAGATGTTTTAAATAAATGCACAATTCAATAATCTATAAGCTAAGTGTACGGCCCGATATAGGACGTCGTGTGGACCTCTTGGGGTACCATACCCCATTTGTAGGCACGATTTATTTATAAATGAACACCGAAAATTAGTTTATTTCAATTTATTATACAAACTTTGATTTGTAATTAAGTATACACTTTTTGATTTTATTTACAAAAGTTTTTAACTATGATTTACCACCAAATAAATTGACAATATTCCACCAGTATCGTTAAGCGATTTTAAAAAATGAATTAAATTTTTTTAATAAAAAGAAAAATATGGCGGTCACTATACGCGATGATTATTCAAATGTACTCTATGTAAAACGAGAGAGAAGAACGAACTGTCTAAAAATAATGTAATACGAGAAGCCGAGTTTATGTGGATTTCATTTTTTGGTTTTGTTTGTTGGCACGTACACTGTAAATTTCGTATGATAATATTCGGTGCTTGTTGGTTGCTTAATCAGGTATGAGACAACGCTGATATATGTGATTGATATATCGCGCTTATAAGTGAATTATATATTGTGATTTGAGTGCGCGCCAATATACATATGTGGTTGATATATTGTTGTGATGAACGAATGAAATATGAGTGAGGCACTACAAATCAAACCAGGGTACTGATTCTATAAAAAATAAGATAATGTGTAAACGGGTAAACTTGTGAAAAGCAAAGCTTACTTTTATGAGTTTGGAATTTTTCGATATTATTTTAGTAATAAGTCAAACGGAGAAATTGCTAACACATAAAAGTAAGCTTTGCTTTTCACAAGTCTACCCATTTACACATTATCTTATTTTTTATAGAATCAGGGTACAGCATATATAAAACAATTCGAAAATATTTTTATATCCAATCCCAACTCAAGTTCAACTCAACCCGCAAATTGACCCCTTCAAATTCAATACCCAATTCAATAATCAAATAAGCATATGTAAAAAATTCGTATTTATATAAAAATATAAATAGGTGTTTTGGTTCAATTCGTATGGCAGGTACCTCACCCTCTTGACATACAGGTTCCAAAAGCTTTTCAAGCAAGCCGTTCTCAAGATACGATGGGTACAGACATCCAGCGATTTTGGCTTGTTTAGATGTATTATCAAGACCTCTAAGTTAGAGGTCTATTTGTGGGTTAAGCTGGAGTTGAGTTTTAGTGGAGTTGGGGTTGGATAAGATATAATGAGTTGTTGAGCAATTTTTTATTTATGCTGGTTTGAGGATTGAGTTTGACGTAGAGTTTGCGGCTTAGTTGACTGTTAAGTTGGGATCGTTTTGCGAGTTGAATTATTATTGAGTTGCGGTTTAGTTGGGGTTGGATTAGGGTTTAATGAGCAGTTGAGCAATCTATATACAGGGAAACCTAACTTCAACGGAAATCGATGGAACCAAACAAGTTGTCCGTTGTAGTGAGGTATATGTCAAACAGAGGATTGTGATTTTTATCTTAAAAAAATTTTATTGTGATTCTATATCTTATCCGATTTTGATGAAATCCAGCATTTCCAATGGAAATGGGATTCACAAATGATTTTTAGACAAAGTTCTGGAATATGGCCAAGTAGGATGGAACTTGGCTATTCCTTAATTGATTATGATCAAATTTGACATGTGCGTTGTAAATGGGATTCTAAATTGATTATTAGATGAAGTTCTGGAATATGGCCGATTAGGACGGAACTTGCCTATTTCTTAACGGAAACGGATTTGAGTGAAGTTTGACATTTGCCATAGAAATGGGATTATAAACTGATTTTTGGATAAAGTTCGGTAATATGGCCAACTAAGATGGAACTTGGCTATCTCTTAACCATGTCAAATTTTGTACATGTCAAATTTCATCATAATCGGTTGATTATGATGAAATTTGCCATGTACGATCGAAATGGGGTTCTAAAATAAGTTTTAGATAAGGTTGTTGCCATATATCTCAAATATTTTTGCAATGCAATGTATTTTACAATATTATATAAAAAGGAAATTTCCCTTTTCCTAGATAACGTACTATGCTATTCATTTAATTAGTATAATATTTCAATCTATATACATAAATATTTAAATGAAACCGCAACATTAATATAAAGTACAATTTATTACCAATAAAGTGATTGATTTTAGCAGAAGATACTTTTGATAATTTAAAACAAAAATTTTTAACTATGTTTTCAAAAATTTAATTTAGGTATTGAAAATCAGCCTTTCCAAAGAAATAGATGAAAGCGTTAAAACATTGATAATAAAAACATTGCAACGACAAGAAACTTATCAAAATAAATCCCTTCAATATGTAATATCAAACGATCATCAGTTTCATAAAAAGAAATTTATTGAAACCGGATCAACAAAAATAAGCATCGTTGTGGACGCCCACGACTTTTAAGCCGACTGAGCGGAAATTTGCACTAGTAGCAAAATCATCTACCCCAAAATCAGCTCCAGTGATTAATCCCGGACGTCGTTCGAAAATGTATGTCTGATTGTCTACAGAATCAAATGATTTCCTTCACCTTAGTCATTTTCGCAACTCAAAAATAAAACTTATAAAATATTAGACTACCTAAATAAAAATCCAATTAGCATCATTCACCTATTGAAGAGATTCCGCCACCAAAAACCTGCACCTAATCAATAATTCAGAAATTTGATCTCTTTATTAATAAATAAATATAAATATATCCAACATTTTAACTCAGGTCACGAACCTCATTCCCTGCCAAATCAAGCATGTAAAGCAAATAAAATAATAAATAAATGCAATGAAAATGAAACATTCCGTTCTTAAAAATTTGTCGATTTGCCATATACGTAATTATGACGATTGTGTGTGCATCCCACCATCTAAATTTCAATAAATCCATTAAGACAACCATTAAACTCAAAAACATTTAGCCTTCCAAAATATTTTAAAATAATTCCACTTTTTCACATAAATGAACTCATCATTTGTGTGTTAAAAACCAAATCTTAACTTAACTTAAACCAACATTTCTAAATTCGTATTTTATTTATATATTTTTTTATTTATTTAGTCAATTTATAATTTATAATATTAATTAAATTAACTAGAAAACAATTTGATTTAGTATGTAATACCCTGTAAAAAAAAATTATTAATCCTTCCTAAATAAACCATTCAAATGAATTGTATGAGACAGCTCCGAATTCCAATTCGACTTAAACCAATTCGATTATACAAAGTATTAAAATCCTATTTGAGTCGAATATACAAAATCTTATTGTATTCACATAATGCATGATTTCAATAATATCATAGTTGTTTCGTGAATACACAGAATCACAAAGAGATTGACAACACCAGCATACAAGTAACAAAATCTTATATACTAAAACCACCAAAACACATTGACGGTAAATATTTTCTACCATCTTTCATGTGCGTAGCTATTGTTACGGGTGCTTAATTCGTTTCCATCTCGACTGGCTCAGGCGTTGCTAGGTTTGGGTCCCGGATTCGTTTTTTCTTTTGTACGGTAACAATAACAGTTTAGGAGTTCGCCACACTCGTGATTCGCAACACAAAATTCACAAAAAATTTACACACTTATTGTAGGTATCATGATATTTAAACCAAACAAAATTTCAACCACAAAAACGGAAATAATACAACCACACAAATTACACAGACATATGCCGCCTAAGTGTGATCCCACGCTACACCTGTATGTGTCTATATATATATATATATATATATATATATATATATATATATATATATATATATATATATATATATATATATATATATATATATATATATATATATATATATATACGTATATCTATATACTTATATACATCGACATGTACTCGTATAATTTTACCGGGTGCCCAATGAACTCAAACACCACAACGTGGTTACCAAAAAAAATTTTTGGCATATCCCGCATTTAAATTATACCCGCCCGATTAAACGTATATACAATAAATATTCACAATTTCAAAACAAATTTAGGAACAATAAAAAAATTTTATATATGTATGTAGAATATATAGATGGATAGTTATATCTACCCAATCTCTGATTTCACCCTCGATCGAATTCCCCCTCAGTCAGGGAACTTTCCGGATGCGCCTACGTATATACCGCTCGAAATGATCGATTAGAACGTCTCACCTTACCCCGAGAATCACCAATGTTCAGGTTCCCCTCAGTAATTCACAGTTGGAACAATAAATTACCTCTATTCAATAATTGTTTTTCTTTTATTTTTATTTCATATTTACACAGATTTAAATCTATGTCATTTGGGTTTTAAGATAACTCTCTATAATTTCAGATACGTTTTTTTAGGGGTGTAAATTTATATACATTTATTCACATTTTTACACATACCATTATTAATAACCAATTATGGGATACTACTACTTTACATAGATATTGTATAGTATTGTTTAATTTAATTGGTTGATATCTAGTTAGATAGATTTTATTTATTTATTTTTTTTATTATCTCTTCCTGTCACTCCACCATATTTTATATGGGGCCCATACGATGTACATATCAATATACACACATACACGTAATTGACCACCCTTTTTAGCAATTTTGTGGGGGTTCCTTTGGGGATATTGAAACAACCCAACCACTAATTATTAACACCCACTGACTATAATCACACACTCACTATCGTTCTTTTTAAGTCATTCGACTCAATCTATATTCACTACCCGAAGTTCCTCACTGAATAAACCAACCTAATCACAATCTGTTTTTTTTTATTTGGGTCTTTACCCTATCAAGTCTAATTTTTAACTCTCTTTCTTTTTTTTTTTTATTTCTCAAACAGTTGAAATTTCTTTTTTCTTTTTTCCTAGCTAATTTGATTCCCAATTTTTTTTTTTTTCATTTTTCATACTCACTTAATTTAGTACTCCCCACCTAGTATAATCCCTAATTATCGATATTACACCAATACAGTGCAATATTCATTTGCAACATAGCAGTAGGCCTTATAGTTCATATAAACACACCTAAACTATGTATCAAGTTAATACAGTAAAATATTGTGACAACTGTATCGACACCAACGAAAAAAAATTCTCTTTTTGATGTTATTTGTACATTATAATACAAAAACCAACAAAACATACTACATTTCCTTAACAGAATCCGTGTGCAGAGTGAACGAGACAGCTATACAACCATATTGTTGATCCTGCCATATATAAATCAAGTTATATGCGTGTATTAGTGCCCATTATACACAATAGTGAAATACTTGTGACAACTGTATCAAAACCAACGCAACGATTCTCTTTCTCGTTGTTGTTTGTACTTTATAATACAAAAACCAACAAAACCATGCACACTTCCTTCACAGAAACCGTGCAAAGAGTAAACGAGACAGCTACACAAACATATTATTGGCCCTTTTTATACCAAATTATAAGTATGTATTAGTGTCGATTCTGCAATGTACACAAAATCAAACATAAGAATACAAATAAGTGTGCGTAAAAATAAAATCTTATACCAAATTTACTGCAACTTATTTTATATAAGTTAAAATATATTTCAATACTATCTAAATATTAGACTTTAGTAATTAAAACTTGAACTTTGATTTTATGTACAACCCACAAAATATCAAATCATGCACTTATAATTTTTCTATCTACAAAAATAAAAACATTGCCTGACAAATGCATCCCGGTGGATTGCATTTTCCAAAATTACACTTTAATTATTTTCACTACACTTGGATTATTATTACACTAAAATTTAATTTAATCAGAATTTAATTTAAAATTTAAAATTAATCTGTATATAGTATACCCATGTATATAAAGTATATACATATTACTATATAAATAAAACACAAAAATAAAATAAAACAAAATAAAATTAAATTTTTGAAGTGGATAGAAAAAACACGACTATTTAATGGTAGGCAACCATTTATATTTACTCGTTGAATTGTATCAGTTAGATAAGATCAAAACCATGAGAGTTCACGGAATCTAAATTGTCGATCGGAGAAAAAATTTTGTTTTTTAAAAAAAGACAAAACTCTAGATTTTGCACACTTTTCTAATATTTTCTAGAATACTGACAAAATTAAGATTGGGCGGTAATTTGAAACGAAATCGCTGTCACCTTTATTATAAATAGGTATAATATTCATAGCATATTTCAACCTGTTAGGAAAATTTCCACTACTAAAACTTAAATTAAATATTTGGCATAAAGCATTAGAAATTATATGTGAAATGTTTTATGATAGTTGTGCTAAGCCGTCTGAATTAGTAGCAGAATTATTTTTCAAGGAGACAATAATTGAATAAATTTGATTTTCATCGACGGGAAAGAAGAAAAAAATTGGTATTTGCACTAACCGAGCGATTGGTAATATCCATAATATTTTTATTGACACTTATAGAGATTTTTAGTGAACTACCAACTACAGAAAAATAATTATTAAAAGCATCAGAAATCATTAGATTATCACAGATTTTGGTAGTATTATCATCAATAATACCCTTTATATTATTATTTTTCTTAGTAGAACCGTGTATTTCGTTAACTAACTGCCATTGTTTTTCTTTGATCAAAATTACACGCGTTAATTTTTTCATGGTAATAAAGTTTTCTGGCATTGTCGCATTCAGATTTAACCATTTTGGCAGCAGCCATAACATTTTGCTTTAATTTATTGTTGTTTGGATGCTTTCGAGATACATTAGATAAATGATTGTTTTTACAAATTATAGATAATAAGGATCTGTTTAACGAAGGCTTCATCACTGTAGGTGCAGTATTAACTAAAAAATATTCCGTACGCTCAAAAACTTGATTTTCAAATTTTGATAAGAATTTGTCTAAGACTGTAGAAGGATCCATCTCACAAAATGCTTCCTTGCAATATTCTCCATTTAATAGTTCTTCCAGTTTAAAAAAGTTCACTTTCGATTGATGTTCGGCAAATGAGGTTGAGATGTTCACTTTTTCGTAGATAACTTAATTGAAGTCATATGGTGATCAGATAATTCATAATTAAAGCACTCTGCTCTATATTCAAAGTTGCAATTTAGTTTGTGCCTCATAAACATATGATCAATACACGTTAGACTGTTATCAATAATTCTAGTCGGGCAATTTATCAATGATTCTAGACCGAAAGAAGACATCATCTAATAGTATTTGTATTGGATTGAGTGTCCGTATGTTATGTTTGAGATATCGACATTCATATCTCCAAGAACAATTAGGTTTTTAGTCCGAATTGACCCTAAATAATCATCAAATTCATCAATAAAAGTTACAGTCGAACCACAATGCAACCTGTAGGCACATACCACACATACCTAACGAATAAGAATATCTGCGGTTGTTAAATGAATACTTTTATGATTATAGCGAAGCTTACTCTGAATATACGCAACAACACTTGCAGATCTATTGTGTTGTAAATTATAGAATTCCGGTGGAAATTTTAATCCAATGTTGAAAGGTCAACATAGTTGTAACGGTAACGGCTTGAATAAAACCCAATATGATTCGGTTGTTTTCTTTCGTATTATGGTTCGCAAAATCGTTTCCTGTTGGATGCAACCACCCCAGCAGTCATTTTTAGCGCAGAAAAGGGAGATAGATCGCGAAGTAGGTTCTTCCACTACCATTTGCTTTTTATATTTAAATTTATTTTATTAATTAAATATATTGTTACGGTGACACCTAGGGCTTAATAGAATAAGTTCAATTAATAGCTCAATGTTTTACTGTACTAAAATGGAATTTTCCTTGATAAAACTGTTATAAATGTTTCTACACTATTCTTACTGGAAAAGTCATGAAATTTCTAGAAGTTCGCTTTGTGTATACAAAAAAAGCGAACGAAGTCGAATTGGATTATTAGTATTTGGTAAGCGATAATATGAAGATTAAAAAGGAATTAAAAAGTGTTTTAGTGCGATAAATAAATTGAAAGCGATCGGTATCAGTATTCTTGAATTCAATCGTAAAACGTCGACGGATGCTCTTCACGTCTCACAAAAAGTTCGCATTGAAAATTTTGTGAATTAAAAAAAATGCCATCAATATTTATTACGTTGCCATGGAAAAAAGCAAACAATGTTTTTTGTTATTACTGAACGTATTTATTTATGTTTATGTAAATAATAATATCCTCTGAGGGACATTGGATGCACCATTAATTTACTAAAGTAAAATAGCATTTCTTGAAAACATTTTTGTTGGTTTTCTCGTGGACTAATATCACTATAAAAGATTTTATATAATAAAACACCACTATTTTGGTTTTGTCACTGTCTTCTTGTGATATTTATTTTTATTTGAAAATTGAAATTACAATCGCGTCGGATGTTATCCCTTTGTCAAATTTCTAACAAACACTCATGAGTTCTTGATATATCGGCAAACAAATTCAGCCTACATTATGCGGCGCACATAATTTATAAAAATAACGCTATCCCTCATGTTATGCTTATTTATTTATTTAATTCCACTTAAAAATTTACAAAACTTAAGGCACACTCCATTTTAAGCTTTTGCTCATTCTCAACAGAGCTACCAAAAAGATGCTAATAACCCATATTAAATCAGACGCATCTGAATTTTGCTGATTACTTTTTGGTCCTCCTCGAATATTTGATTCCTCTGATGCCTGACATATCTGGCGGGCATTCTACAATCCACCTTCTGCCAGGTTGTTATCAGTATCTCTCACTGAATAGAGTTGGGGCTGCTACTGTTGTTTCTTACTTAAACCATCTGCCCCCTCCCCTCCTCCCCGTCCCTTGGCTGACACACCCAATGGAAACAAATGACACCAGGTTATATAAATATTTCCATACCGCCAATATTGCTTGGCCTAGTTTTGGTCCACCCTGGAAATTTTATTTCCTCAAGCATTTGAGGAAAAAGATTGATTTTTGATTCCTCCTACAGAAGAATTTCGTTTTTCAATTATCGTCGGCGAACCACGTACCATGTGTAAGTGCATTTTTTTCAACTTTGCGGTTTTCCTATGAAAAGAAAGATGATAGATTATGATTAGATTATCATTTCTACTGATATCATTATAAAAATAATGTTTAGGGACAAAAATTGTAAAGGATCTTTTACTGTTATATAAGGCCCATTATGCCATTGTGACTCCCTTCCTGTTATAACTTTGTATTTGCATATTAAATAATGAAATAATGCAGCCTGATGAAATTTTGAGTTATTATTCATGAAATAATAGCATAGCCCAAATAACAATAATACTAAAACCATTTAATCTTAAATAATGAAGAACCAAGAATTACGAATAAATCTTAATAATTTATTCGAAGCTTTTTGTGGTTTATGTAACAAATCTGAAAAAAACCTGAATTTACCACCTCTGGATGTACATCACATTTCGTTTGTAATTCAAGACAATCAACATTATCTTCTTTCCTTTAAGAAGCAGAAAATAATTTTCTTCTTATTTTTTGTCATTACTTTATTATTGTGGTTGTTTCTATATATTTCAACTTCGATATGTACATAAAATAAAATTTGGAATCGCAGATGAGAACAGAAAGACGAAAAGAAAAACAAAATAAATTGAATCAATGAATCGGTTCAATTCATTATTTTTTGATTGATAAAATCAAAAATTTATTGTGACATCTGCTCTCTCTGATCTGATCAATCCGGGTACCATTCCATCACACAAGATGAGGAACATGTACTATGTTTTATACGTTGTGTATATAAAGAGCAGTGAAAAAATCAAACAAGCAAAAGGTACTTGTATACAAAAGAAGAAATAAATGTTTAAGACCGTAATATGGGTGTATGGATTAGTTAAAGATATCGTTATCCTATTTATATCCGTATATTCACAGTATTATTTATCCTATTTCTGTGCTCGCTTGTTATATCCTATCTTTAAACATTTTCACATCACGTAAATGTATTTATTTTATTTAGATTCAATTTAAATTATTTTGTTGTTTTATTTTTGGTGCCGTTTCCATATACCTATCCAAGCATACTGTGTGTATTAAATAGACAGATCTGCTCTTTGTATCCTTTAGGGATAAAATGATCACGTCTTGAATCCCCCCCATTTTATATTTTTTTTTCTAGAATTTAATGAATATTTAAATGTAAATTTATTTCTAATTACTCTTGAATAATAATTAGAAAAGATTTCACAATTTTGTTTTGTTTTGGAATTATATTACGGCATGCGTGTAATTTGCTGTTGATTTTAAAGGAAGCATAAAATTGATGATGTATCATAAAATCTTATAAATAAAATAAAACTCTATGTAAAAGATATAAACTGACCACCTTAGAGAAAGTAATTTTGAAGTTGTCATAAATTTGAAACGCGTTTAAGAACCGCACAAGAACATCAAAGCCATCGAGAATTTACAGCATAAACTCGTAGCTGTAAACATACATACAAACTTAATTAATTAATTTACGATGATAGATGTTTATTGACGAAATGAAAATTTTTAATTGTATAACGATATAATGAGAGGGTCTCTCTCATTTAGACAAAAGAGGTTAATTAAGCTATTAAAAATAATGACGCTAATTTGAATAAAAAAGAAAATTTGACCACACATGAATTTTTTACGCTCTTGTAGTAAACTGTAAATATATTAACATAATCTCAAGTGTGTATGTACTAAAAATTCAAATATAATCCAATTTAACTTGTGCTAAATATTACAAAATCTACAACTTTACAATAATAAAATTTATTTAGGCTTCAGGCGATTGTTCTCAAGCCATTTAAAAATAAATCTCTAGCTCTCGACACGACACCAACAATGCATACAGCAAAAAGGAAGGTAATAACTAATAACTCTTTCATAATTTTTAATTGCATTTGTGCATTCTGCGAGACGGAACGAATAAAAAAAAAATGTCGAGTAAGTAATATTAAAGCGATACAACCAGTAAGTAGTAACTCTATATTAAAGCGATACAACCATTTATTCGTGGAAGACGAAAAAAAAAAAAAAATTAAAAGTGGAAATTCGCAATTGAATTTATGATCAATTTGTTAAAAAACGAGATATTTTCAAGTGAAGATGAAAAAATAAAATTTGGGAAAGATTTTTTTTTGTGAGCTGATGAAATAAGCTTAATTATTTGACTCGCTGAAATTATCTGCACCTGTGAAAGGTTTGGATATATTGGTTTTTGTTTAAGGTGTTAACAGATTTGGAACTAAAGTAAGCACAAAAAATAGTATTTCCGTTGTTTGGGCAATAAGTGTACGACAGTTAATGAGCAAAAGATGAAAACTCAGAATGGCTAAAGCAAATCCGACCGAGCGTTAGTCTGATTAAGTAGTTTAAGAGTAAAATGAATGAAAAACAAATTAGATCTATACTGACACCAATAAATAATGCTCGCCATACTGAGTTCACAGGAAGAAGTAAGAAACAGGTTCGTTTACATACGTAATAATTGCTGTTAAAAGTTGCTGGGAAGCTGAATGATCGAATTAAATGGTTTTTTATATCGTACATTTATTGCCGCCTCGGAATGCAAGTTATTAAAGTTACTAATGCCGTCTCCGGTAAACCTGGGACCCATTCATTCATAAGATGTATTCCTCCAATTTTCTAAGACAGACATGTTAAAATACAAACACAAACAAACAACTTATGAATCCTTTTAAACCGCTTGCAGCACGGATAAATGTAACTAGTAAGAAAGCGGTACTAGTTTAATTTAGTAGACTAATACTGATGAGACTAAAACTAGAGCCAACATTTTAAAAGCAGTCATTCATCATTGTTGTTCAAAGATCCTTAAAATGTAGGATATATGTCTAAGAAATACAATTAACATATAATTACAAATGTTTTGAGAAAAACTAATGTCAAAGGAAAAATTTTGTAGAAATTTAAAAAAAAAAATCTCGGTTTGAACCTTAATAAGTAAATAGCATAAGAGCCTACATTTACATATATACAAACATATATTCACCAAGGAATGCGGTGGTATTTTTCACAAATTAATAACCTAGATGGGATTAATCAGCGTCAAATAGTTTATGGTGAACTATGTAAAACATGGATCTAGGTACCACACCTCGAACAACTTTTTTTCTTGCCATATATCGTCAGTGGGTATGAAAATCGGTTCCTCAACCCTGAGGAACAATTTTTTTCTCGAAATGCCTCAAACAACCAACCAATCACCCCTTACAATTAGGGAGTCTCGGTGTTTCATTTTCTCTTGTCTCCGCTATTTTCCACCGGGAGTGGTGCGAAATGTACCATTTTAAATGAAGTTATGTTTAACTGTTTAGAAAGTTTTAAAGCAAATTGTGCGAAATTATAAGTATAAGAAGCAACGACATTTAATCGACGAAACAGTAACGCAACAGGTAGTAAGTGATGTTGGTGTAGTGGAAATACGATATTAACAGAACAACACTGGTTATGCGATTAAAGAAAATTTTAAATTTTAACACTGGGAATGGTGACGGTTCGGCAAACTGCAGAGAAGCTGATACCTTGGTAAGCACTTGTAGAAAATACCAATGAAAATATACTTCAATATGCAGTCGATTGCAGTACGGATTTACACATGCTAAAGTTCATGAGTTTATCACCAATTTGTAAGGCCAACAACATCTTCTTCGGATAATAACAATCGAGCTGGGATTGAATGGTTTCGAGGTTTATAAACAGTATGATACCATTTAATAAAGAAAAGTAGATAAAACGAATTTGGCGAGGTTGATGGTTCAACCGAGCTGCCTTTAACGATTTTTTTTAAACATTTTAGAATGTGTTCCCGAATGACCGAATGAAACTGCCAAAGGTACATTTTTTATTATATTAATATTTAACATAATTTTGTTTCTAACCCGTTTAGGACTATCAGTAGTTTGCATAACGCAAGAGGCATTTTAAAATCCTTTCTGCTTTTTGAAATGTGGTCCATTGTGCCACGTCGCGCCCCCTAATAGGCTTTTTTGTTGCCTGTACTATTGAAGTACCCTGGCACCCATATAATATGGATGTTGAACTCACCTCGTTAAGAGATGAGAGACAGCTTTGGACTACTTTCGACGTGAGGAAGTGTGTTTGAACCACTTTAATGGCAGCCTGACTGTCCGTATATATACGAATATTACAAGCCAATGAATGGTACATTATACCTCAACCAATCTACGACTTCTTTATGGTAGTTACTTCAGCTTGAAAAATGCTATAGTAGTCGAGGAGACGGAAGGAGGTGTTTAACAGAAGTTGCTGGCAGAACACTCCGACACCGACATTCTCATCCCGTTTTGAACCATCAGTGATGAAGTTTATAGCCCTGGTTCCAAATCTGCATCCATCATCTAATCCTATCCTTATAGCCCCTGGTTTCAAATCTGCATCCATCATCCATCGGATTTGATCCTAGTCCAGAACTTTGTGTCAAAAGATAGTGACGGGACTGTATATTCGGTGGTCTTAGGAATTTGTTTGTTACACAATATAGATAGTCCCTGTATTGTTGCAGGTCCACATTGAGGTGGATTTCAGTCGTATGACAGTACAAGCTCCCAACTGTTTCTCCAATATATCTAGAGGAGTCAAAAATAGCAGAGTCTAAAGTGCCTGAGTGAATGTGCTCCTCAGCGCACCATAATCCATCGCCTCGAGGGACAAACTTATACCTCGTGGATAATATCTCTTTTTGCTCACTAGTACCATAAATAACTATTATTTGATAAAAACAAGAGTGCCATGTTTCATTTTTTTGCTTCCATGGTTTATATGTCGGACATATATTTTCCGGAAAATACTACATTATAAATTTTACTGGGGTAACACATCATCCAAAATTAGTTACGTGTACCAAGCGTAACAACTTGCTAATTTATAGATTTTGCGATCCAACGAGTATTGGCAATAGCATCAATAAAGTAAACTTTTAATAGCTTTTAATTTGTGATTGATGATTGAGGAACGGGATCTCCTAAAATTGTGATAAAAGTAGTTGATTTCCCAAAGATGCCCAAAAAACTTCGTTTGGTTTGGTCGGAGTTCGAGGCTTATTTTCTCCTTTTCCTTTCCATACGGTGTAATTAATTTTTTTCCCCTTTTGTTTTTGGTGACCTTGTTTTTTTTTTTTCTTGTGTCCACTATTTAATTTAATTTATGTATTTCTCAATAATTTACAAATTTTTTTTTTCCATCCTAAAATGACACTTGGTCTTCGTTTATATAGTTTTTTTTTTGCTTTTTTTACTGATTTCAACGTCTCTATCTCTAACCACCTCATACTACCTAGCCTGCATGCAACCAAATAATATTGTGTTGTTACCAACCAAAAAAAAAAAAAAAATAAAACAAAACATAAGAAAAAAGGAACACCCCCGACAAACATTTTGTAATTTTTGACCCGCAAAATTACCTAGGAAATACCGATTACCGTGTCGGGCAATTTTGGACAGAATACCTACAAAAGAACGTATTTTGGTGCTCTTCGGGCAGGCCTATTTTACCGATTCGGTAATTTTGTAGTCCCAGATTACTGTAAAATATCAGTTTGTATTACTGAACTTTTCCTTATACTTTAATATTGTGTTTACGTGTCGATTTTACTTTACCGAATCGTTATTTTTGTGGTTTTCCATTACTGTAAGAAGTCAACCTTTATTACTGAACTTATACGGAAAATATTAAGAATATTTACTGGTCAATATTACTTCACCGAATCGGTAATTTTGTGGTTCCTTATTACTGTGAAATGTAAGTGTGGATTACTAAACGTTTGCATGTCGGTACCACCATCTGGCGATCGTTAATCTTTTCTGTTTTGATTAGTGTTGTTAGTTGTTGTTTTTGAGTGTTGTGACAGGTAAGACTAATTTATATTTCTTTTTATGCATATTCATTTTAATTCGTTCATGTATTTTTTTTTAGAAGTTAAGAAGACGCAGAAAGATGGATTGAGAAGCCAAGTTAAATACGTGTAGATAAATAGGAACCAACATTCTTTGTGTAACGTTTTTTTCCTCTTTTGTGATCGTGTTTAGTTTCTTTTTTTTTGTAGGTTAGGATCGGAACTGGACATAAACAACATATAAACAGGAATACAGTACACGAAGTGTAAACATAAATGAAAATAAACAAAATTCGGATGAAAATAACGTGTCGGTGTTTCTTTTAAAAAAAAATTGAGATGATGCCATGCATCGTAACATACTTTGTACTGTTCATTTCAAGTTATTTTCAGATTTCGTTTCGAGTTGCTTTGCTAAATAAAAAGTTTTTTTCAAAACTACCGACCACCGACTTTCTTAAAATCGTGTTTACATATTTATTTTTAATTATTGCTTTTTTTACTTATTGACCTTGGCTTGTTTTCTAGATTTCTATTGAGCTGGTTCTAGTTAGTTCAATATTAAAATTTTCGTTGCTTGTAACAGCTAATAGTTATAGCAAATATTGCTGTTTTTTTGCAGTTACATTAATTTATTCTGTTTGATTCTTGGATATTTTTTTTCTATATTACATAGTTGCACATTTGTTTTAACAAAATGTTAAAATATAATTCTAAAAAGAAAAAAAATGTTGTCTCTGCTATAGCACTGAAAACTGCTTTAGAAGAATTAGTTTTAGAAGATGCAATTTTGACTAGTTCTGATAGTTTGCAAATGAAAAGTATTTGTAAAAAATTAGGCGTTCAAAATTCTTTAAACAATCGTTTAAATATTTGTTTAGTTCAAATCGTGAACACCGCTGGACCGATTCAAATAAATGATGAGTCAACTGTTTCAGTTAAACATGATGAATACAGATTTTATGTGGATGATGATATTAATTTGGGGAAAAAAACGTTCGGTAACCAAGAAGGTTTTGCCCCTAATTTACCTAATTTTCTTAGACAATTTTTATTAAATCACAAAATAAAGTTAACATCATCATTTTCCGGTCTCAGCAGAGAAGATGTGCGAAATAAAATTACCGAGTATTTAATTGAGATTAGAACCCTTGTGTGATTTCGTTAAAATCAATGAGGATACCGTCAATAAAAACCCACAAAATATGGTTGTTTATGGAAAGTGCAAACTAATTCCCGAAATAAAATATAAATTTATAGTTAGGCAAAACGCATGGCTTGAAATTTATTCAAATGGGCAAAGAGGTGCAAGTCATGATGGAGAAAAGAAAGTGTACAACCAAATTAGGGGAAATAAACGAGAAAATATGAAAAACCAATTGAAATTAACATCGTGTCATAATTTTTCGCTTGATCTAGGAAAAGACACTGATCTTAGTCTTTTTAAACTTAGTAACACACAATCGTTTGTTCCTTCTACAACTATTCGGAAAATAAAATCAGAGTAATTGAAAAAGGATGATCTTGTCCGTGATTGCGATATAATCGATATATGTCAAATGAGCATGACTGAACCAAAAAAATAAATACATCCATGGGTTGTCACCTGATCCTTTAAAAGTAGTTCTGCTAAGGCATTCTACTTTAGAGCTACTTAAAAAATATCCAGTAGATGGAATTTATTTAGATGTAACCGGTAAAGTCGCCAAACATCCTGTTTGTCATCCCTATCACAGCTACAAACGCATATTTTATTATGCATGTGTTGTAAATATAAGCAATAATTTAATTCCGATAGGAGAGCTAATTTCCTCTAAGCATGATTCTCTAACAATCAAACGATTTTTGGATGATTTAAAAGAACATATTCCCAAAGAATTTGGCTCTTTTAAAATCGATACTCCTCAGTTGACTGTTTCTGAGTACATTGATTATACGTATGACATTCTAAATTCAACTACTTAATTGAAACAAATAAATAAAGTTGGTACTTTTATTTGTTGTGCCCACTTTGTAAATATTATGTCGTCGCAATTAAAAGAAAAGTGGACAAACGCTAACAAAGTAACAAAAAATTTTCTTTTAGATGTATTTTGTGGCATACTATACATTGTCAGTCTTTGGAACACATTGACCAATTATTTGAACTTTACTGCATAATTTGCTGCACAAAATTCTCAAATCAACATGTTTCACAGTCTCTTGAAAATTTAAAAAAAATAATAATTCAATTATTTAATAACAAGTGTGATAATTATAGTACTGACCCATCGGAATCAGCAACTCAAAGAACCACTTTCTTTAAAAAATCTGCGTTTAGCTGTAGTCCGTATTATATACGGTTCAATCAACGTGTTATATACGGTTCAATTTGTTAACTTTACATTAACAAAATATATGGCTTTTTTACCTTTGTTTGGAGTGTATTTTGCTAGGAAGATGGGCATATCTGAATCACTATCGAATGCAAACGCTGAGAATTGGTTTTCGACAGTGAAGAATCATTACAGGAACCATCAATCTTTGCGCTTAGGTGGCATACTCAGATTTGCTTAGACATCTCTAGGATTTCTTGTAACTGGCCAAATGGTGGCCGCTACATTTTATTTGTATAAAATAAAAGTGTGGAAATGCGATATCTCACCCCTTGAGTGTAGGGCATCCAATTTCTTTCCAAAATATGAATACCGGTATTTCGGTATTACTTGACGACAAAACCGCGATACCGGTATTAAGACCGGTATTGTTTAGTTAACACTTATAAAAAACATTGGACATTTCAAAAAGTAGTTTTGTTCAACTTTATTATATCATTTTAACTCTCCGTTGGGTACATGAGTATTGCCAGACTTATTTAATTGTAATTTAAATATATTTCTAATTGATCTAGCGACTTGAAATTTCGTGTACCTTCCTAAAATTTTATTAGCTCCCGATATATGAAAATCTATACAAGGATAATTATAATAGTGTTGTGATATACACATTGTTTTCGTACCTCATGAGTCTGGCCAGACCCCCTATACATTTTATATGTAACTTGATGGAATTTTTCACGTTTTTTACTTTTTATTGGTAATTTTCCATTCAAACTGCCATTAGTATTCTATCAGCGTTCTCTGTACACATAAACGTAAGTATCCAGACGCACATATGCGCATTTACACAGATAAATGTGTGTGCTCAATGCTCATACTATTGAGCGATACTTTTTCGATGTTTTCTTTGTTGTTTTTTATACAAACTTCTCTTTCTATTCTGTACGTCGATTTTGGTCGCAAAACGAGGATTGAGGATTGAGAATTTTGTATATATATACGGAGTATAATATACATTTTTCTATTGTGTGCCGTCAAATATTTTTACTGTATTAGTGTGTTTTCTCATGATGGTAAGTATCAAAAATAAGCTAAGCGGGTGAAATCGGTTCAACTTTTTTGTTGCTTCCGCTCGCCTTGAGTTATTTTTCCCTACCTTTTAACATGAGGAATTCATGTATTTCTATCTATTGTTGTTGTAAAAGAGACATTGATTTTACTTCGTTACCAAAAATCCAAAACAATATACGCAATTAATTGCTCGTGGTGATCTTCAATATAAAAAACAAAAAGCAGCATAAATAAATGGTTTTTAATTTTTACATTCTTCGTCGACCACATTCATAATATTTTTAACTTTTTTTTTTTTTTTTGAGTTATGTGAGAATAAACATTTGAAAAATCAAAAAAAAACAATTCAGTGTTATCTTATGCGCACGAAAGGAATGTTGTACATATTTTTATTTCCAGTAATTTTCTGCAAAATTTAAAACTAATAAAATTGTTAATTAAATAATGATTTAAAGATAAATAAATATTAACTAGAAAAGGAAAATAAGTCAGATAAATATTTATAAACTATAATTTTATTAATAATTTAAAATGATGAAAAATCACACGACGTACATCCACCCTTTCCTGTGCTTGAATTAACACTAAGCCAAAATAACTAATTTACTTCATAATTTTTCCACATTATATTTTATATCCCTCTTTTTCGTGTCATTTTATCTCTCTTATTTGCATCATGTTAAACAAAAAACTTAAAAAAACGCCCATTAGACACTGTCAAATGTGCGTATTTTTTAGTTTTTTGTTTAATATAACATGGCATAAGGTTTTTTTGTTTAACATCGGATAAGAGGGATAATGTGAAAAATATAAGAAGTAAATTAGTGATTTTAACTTTTAGTGTTGATCCAAGCGCAGGAAAGGGAGTATGTACGTCGTGTAATTTTTCTAACTTAAAATTATTAATAAAATTATAGTTTATAAATATTTTTCTGACTTATTTGCCTTTTTTAATTAATATTTATTTATCTTTAAATCATTATTCAAGTAACAATTTTATTAGTTTTAGATTTTGCAAAAAATTACTGGAAACAAAAATATGTACAACCTTTCGTACGCATGAGATGACACTGAATTTTTTTTTTTATATTTCAAATGTTTATTCTCTGTTTTTCTCTATTCTTTGGACACCAATACAATTTACCAATACTTTTGCTTTCCGGTAATACTCAACTCAATCCTCAAATTGCGACCAAAATCGCTGTCCTGGTAACAGTGAGTGGGTGTGCGCATGTGCAGATGTGTAGATTCACGTTTGCGTTATTTCTTTTATACTCATTCGCATCAGATCTGTTGACTAGTGAATGTTGAACGTTGAACTTACAACACATTAGTGCTAATAAAACATCGCTAATAAAACATTAGTGTTAATAAGAAATCGATCCATTCGCTGACGAAAACGATGATAATGATACAGATTATATGCCAAACGAAGACGATGCTTCTGATATTGGGAACGAAATGGTCATCGAACGAAATGAAATATTTACCAGTGATAATGGCGAGGAGGAAATGCAGTCCGAAACTCAACAGCAGAGTACTGCTGAAGATTGTTTGTATGGTAACGATGGCACAAAATGGAATAAAAAGGAACCAAATGCTGCTATTCGTCTGCGTCAACACAATATTATACGTTTTCGAGCTGGACCCAAGGAACAAAATTATATTCCAATTGAAGTATTCAAGAAATTTTTCACATAAAATATTGTGCTCATTATCATACCGAAAGGAACCGTTATGAAAATGAATCAGTTCAAAAATGGAATATAGCTAATCCTGAAAAAAAACAAAAAGTTTGGAAGGGTGTGACCGAAAGTGAATTGGATGCACTTATTGCAATAGTTTTGGCTGGTGGTGTTCACATAATAATATGCAAAAGTCAGACGTTTTGTGACGTACAGATGGCCTACCCATATTCAGAGCAACAATGTCTCATCAACAATTCCGTGCATTAACACGATTTATTCGGTTTGATGATGGGAGTACACGTCCTTATCGTTTGCTAAGTAACAAAGCCGCACCATTTCGTGGCATATGGAATTATTTTAACGAAAACCTCGCCAAGAACTATAGCCCGCATGCGAATATAACAATTGATGAACAGCGGGTTTCCATACCCTGGCAAAACTAGATTCACTCAATATATACCATCGAAACCAGCGAAATATGGAATGAAAATTTGGTGATCGAGTAGAAGGAGCTGACGTGAAGTGGGCCAAGGCGAAAATGTTATGTTACAACTCGCAAAAACGTACAAAAACAGCGGCAGTACAATTACCGCTGACAATTTCTTCACCACATTGGAAGGAGGTAAGCGACTGGCCAAACTTGGTCTAGCATTCGTTGGCACCATTCGATCCAATAAAAGATCTATCCCTGATGAAATTAGAAAGCATCCATGTCGTCCTATTCTTTCATCTTGTTTTGGATTTTACGATAATTTGGTTTCAATTTGCAGCTACGTGCCAAAAAAGGATAAATGTGTGAACTTACTTTCCACCATGCATCGATTGCATGGATCAAATGGTCACAACAAAACGACCAACACAAAGGAGGTATGAATGTGACTATCCGAACGTGTGTCTAACGGAGGGTTTAATATATAATAGGCACGTTTAAATAATATACATAATAACATCATCAAACATCGATTTATATTTTGTGCAATTTTCTTATTGACATCATTGTTGATTGCAACATCAAGCCGTTCTTGCTATCTTAACGATAAAGATTTCCCCTCCCGCGTGGGTCTTCACTATCAACATCAGTTTTTAATGTTGAGTATGAAGCTTCAACTGGAGCTGAATTTGAAGAAAGCTCATGTATAAGATGGACGGTTATATCAACTTTTTCGTTTTTAGTTAGTCGATTAAAGTTAACGCCCGAGTTAAAAATGTTTTGGACTTGCTTACCTTTGCACAAATATTGCAAAAGGTAAGATAAGCTCGTCTTTCTATGATTCTCGGTACCAAAGAGGTTTTCATTCGGTCAGCTAATGGTCCTTCTCCCAAATGTTGAAGTGCTAGAGTAGCCTCAGCTGAGAGAAGAGTGGCATCCCTTCGACACAACGCTTGTACAGCCGGTTTGACTATAGGAAAATCATATCAACCATTTATTTTATACTCTGGAACTCCATTTCGGTAAAGCTGATAGTTGATTTGACTTTGATCAGAGCTTTTAAGACGCAATTTCTTAATTTATAAAAGCGCTCCCGCATAAAAAGTAAACTATTCCTTCAAATTTTGTATCTAAGATTACAGATAGTGGAATCGTCGAAACAGCTATACTTTCTAATTTTGTTTTTTAATGGAGCCAAATTATTGGATCGTCGTTTGTGTTATTTTTTATTCAGTTTTGTTTTTTTGTTCCAACGCTCACAAAATAAAAATTGATATATATATTGCTTTACTCTTGCTGAACTTTGAATTGCTTATAAATTTTCCAAGGTTTATAAAAAATTTGACTTTATACGATTTCTATAAGAATTCTTTTTGTCATTTTCAACAGGACATTGGAATGTATTAATTCAATGAATATTGGGCGAATAATCAATAAAAATGTAAATACCGTAATACCGGTATTGATCTCTCAATATCGATAATGATAAAAATGGTCAGTATACCGGTATTTCGGTTTCCGGTATACCGGTATTTCGGTTTGCGGTATACCGGTATTGGATGCCCTACTTGAGTGTTGCAATAAAATGATTCATGGCCCATATGTTCTACTAAAAACAAACAATAATATGGCATACTCAGGTTTGCTTAGACATCTCTAGGATTTCTTGTAACTGGCCAACAAGTGGCCACTATACCATTAGTTTTAATTTATTTATTTTACTAAGTGAAATTTAATTGTTATTTTATTAGTCAGATGTCTGTAGTCCATTAAAAATAATTTTTAATTCATACTCGGTTTAATTTTTTTCTGCATGAAAATAAATATAAACTTATCCCGTAAAACAATTTTAATGATCTCGTCCGAAAAATGACTAAAAATTGACTCTTGACTCTTAAAGGCAATAATAAGACGGGTGACCACCAATTATTCAGTCAATTGTATATCAAATCCTTGCCGGATATGAGACGAAAATTGTAGTCAATTCCGTCTAGGTGTATTCGTCCGTAATTTGTTTGTCACCTTTGACCAATATTAGCTGGACTAATCGAATTACACATGGACGATAGAGCCGAATTGTAATTTTATCGACTGACATTTGAAAGTCTACTTGGACAAGCAGATATACACATTTTCAGACAGAATATAGTAGGACAAATTAGAGGGTCATTAGTAAGGCCAATAAATCAATCAATTAAGGCACGCAACCGACTTATATTTATCATTGTGTTTTTATAATAATAATACTTATAAGATTATATTAAAATAATTTAAAATTTTAGATTTATTTCAAGAAAAATATACATGATATGTGGATTTATATAATTCAATATTAATTCTTAATTAATTAATATTCAATAGTAATTCTTCATTTCTTTTTTTTGCAGAATATCTATACCGCTCGGCAGCTCTCTTCAAAAAATCTACAAAACTTTTCTGTAGATCAACTTTACTTATTTCGGAGTAACCTAATTCAACGAAGCGATAATTGATGATATCCTCAACGAGCTTGACAACATTGGTCAACTCAGAAAACGCAAGTTTCTTTTTTTCTAAAAAATAAATACATATTTGTATTACTACTTTATATAGTGTTTGAATGCTTACCTTTAGTAATGTTAACAGCACCTGTCCAGGTATATTTATGTAATACCTCTCGATCTACCAATTTTTCCACAACATTTCTAATATTTCTGGATATTTTTTTTCCGTCAACATCACTCTTCAGGAAAAGAATCTAGAAAAAATACAAAATACTTAATTCAATAGACATGCACATTTCATCTTTAAATAACACCGATCCCATACCATTTGTTCGGCAAACGTTCTATTTTGCAGCTTTACTTCAAAAATTTCGATAGCAGACACCGTATGTAGTGGTAATGTAGGGACCTTAGGTTAGGTTAGGTTAGGTTGGAGTGGCTGCTTACGCACACTTAGACCGGTGACGGTCCATTGTGATACCACGGGATGTATCCACTTTTACCCCTATTGGAACCATTTCGAGCTACTTATGTAGCGTAAGACGTCCCGCACTTTAATGTTTTCGAGATCCGAGAGGCAGTCCATCCTGAACTTACCTAGGTTAGGTTAGGTTAGGTTGGAGTGGCTGCTTACGCACACTTAGACCGGTGACGGTCCATTGTGATACCACAGGATGTATCCCCTTTTACCCCTATTGGAACCATTTCGAGCTACTTATGTAGCGTAAGACGTCCCGCACTTTAATGTTTTCGAGATCCGAGAGGCAGTCCATCCCGAACTTACCTAAGTGTTTGTGCCTTCTGAGAGCCAATGCTGGACACGAGCAAAGGAAGTGGACCAATGTGTCTTCCTCCTCTTCGTCCAAGCAGCTTCTGCAGAAGTCATTAGCCTCCAGACCCAGCCTTCTTGCATGTTCTCCAAAAAGGCAGTGTCCCGTGAGTATTCCTACGACAGTTCTTAATTCACGTCTGCGTAAGGATATTAATGCCCTAGTGCGCCCCAAGTCCAGCTTTGGCCAAACTTGTCTTGCAACTCTACAGGTTAGGGTGTAAGACCACCTTTCCCCCGCTGAGGATAGCGCCTGCTTCCCAAGTGCTTGTCTCAGCGCTGTGATAGGCCTCCCCAGACTTGCCCTTTCCGGTTGCAGCTGGAGAGTCGTACCATGCCTAGCAAGTTCATCTCCCCTGCAGTTCCCCATGACGCCCGAGTGACCTGGGACCCAGACTACCTGGATGTTGAAATGCTCACCCATCTCATTTAGAGATGAGTGACAACTCAACGCCACCCGTGACGCCAAAGACACCGATTCTAACGACCGGATCGCCGCTTGACTGTCCACATAGATTGTGATATCGTCTGAGGATAACACATTATGCTTCAACCACGTCATGACCTCCTCAATCGCTACGACTTCAGCTTGGTACACGCTGCAGTAATCAGGGAGACGAATAGAAATATTTACATTTAATTTGTCACAGAATACTCCAGCTCCTACTTTGCCGTCTAGCTTGGAGCCATCTGTGAAGAATTGCAACGCTTCGGTTTCCGATAACGGTCTATCCCTCCAGGATTCCCTTGAAGGGAAGGAGGTCCGAAATCGCTTCTCGAAGCGTAGAGTAGGTTTAATGTAGTCAAGATTCGCCAGCTCATCCTTCAACGATCTGACGATAGTAGAGTGTCCTATACTAAGACACCTCCACTGAGAGACGGCTGCAAGTCGTACAGCCGTATTTGCCGCCATCTGTTTGCCAAAAATGTCGACCGGAAGAAGGTGCAACATAACCTCTAAGGCACTTGTCGGTGTCGACCTCAATGCCCCGCTAACAAGCATACAGGCCGTTCTTTGCACTCTCTCAATCTTACTTTTGTAAGTTACCTTGTCCAGAGCTGGCCACCAAACACCCCTTAGGGACCTTAAATGACGGATCTTTTTCTATCGTACTGTTTGCGCTTTTTCTGATGTACTTGACCAATTCTGGTAAGATTTCTGCAATGTTTCTCATCGTTTTATCCATTACATTAGCTTTCTCTGTTAAATGTTGAATTTCTGTTAATATCGTAGATTCAGCTCCCCCGATAGTTGCATTGCAACGACAAATTTGCCCTATAGGAAAAATGATTATTTACTATTACATATTTTATTATATAAGTTTCAATTTCAACTAAATCTTACTTAAATTAGTGTTTTCTGGTTCACCGACACGTTCAATAATAAGTTCTTCTATTTCAAAACTTTTATCTGGCTCCATCGTATAAGGTAGCTCATCTAAGAAATCAGGATCATCGCCAAGGTCGCTATTTTCTTCGTGCGTGTCAGTCCCTTTAGATGTTGTAGTTTTATTAAATAAATTATTTAAATCGATTTTTTTTAATTTTCTGTTCCGTAAGTTTTCATCAGCTGCTTCGGATTCTGAGTTTGAAAATCGTTTGAACATTCTTTCACGTCTCTTCGCCTCTCCGAGGGTACCTAGATATTGAATTTTAACCTCGAATACTGGTTTCTGGTTAATTGTAAATTTAAAAACTTACTAATATCACTCTGCAACATCTTAAAATTATATTTTGCCCATGTGCCATCCGGAAGCGCGTGGTGCTCAAGTAAATATTTACTATATTTTTTCCCCGGCCAAAATACATGCGATCCTGAAATCCACTTGTTGGAAATGGTTGCCACCTCTCTCTCACCTTCCTCATCAAGAGTACCAATTAATAACCTATGTATACAAATTTTTAAATAAATATAAAATGAAATTACAAACTTATTTAGATTAATAAATCAAACTAATTCATATTTAGGAAAAAAAAAATTATAAATACAAAACATGAAAACATGTAGCTACTAACTGAGCATTATTTTAGATTTATATTCGGTTACTTCAGGTACTTTTTGTACCGTTATGATCTTTAAACAAAATATTTATCTAATGTGCCAAGTACAAACGTACCTAATTGGTTTACGTATGAATTAAAGAAAAATATGCTCTGTAGTTTTCTTCCTGATTCTCCATCGCAAACAGTTTTTTCACCGGTCCATCTAACTTCCAATATGATGGTTCATGCAAATTAATATCCGATTGATATATGTCAAGCTTGTCTGAGGAAATAGGAAGATGAAAATAATTCCGTTTTCCGATTGCGTTTGACCCAAATAAATACAGAGAGTTTTGTAATTTTATCGCATGTATAAACCGCACACTATTTTTTTGCTTTTGTGAGAAACCAGCAATCGCGGTTTGAATTTGTTAGTCTAAAGTCCTCAAAAATGATCTCTTCATATATAATTTTTGTTTGTGAATTAACATTTATAACACGTTTACGTTTCAATACTGGAAATTCCATTATATTTATATCTTCTAATTCTGATACTTCACTAAGTTCCATTAATCGGTTATAAATTTGTGAAAGTGGTTAACTATTCTTTCTCAATAGTGCTTTTATTTGATACATGAAACTTTTAAATGGAAACGAGCTGAACGTATTAATATTTCCATTTCTGCCAACATCTTCTGCCAAATGAGAAAGTGCATGCATATTAAATACAACATGATGTGCACCATATAACTGTTTCACTCCAATAATAAATTCATGCAACAATGTTTGACTTATTTGAATTATGTTGTTAGGGATGTTGTCAGTGGAAAGCAACCGTATTGCAACAAGTAAAAGCAGGAAATGATTATATTTGTCTCTTGATAAAATATTTCTTAGTACATACGAGTATGGTGCTGCATAAAGTAAGAATGCTCGATACTCTGTTCCTTTGAAATATGACAACTGAGAGAGTGGTCGCAGTTTCCGTTGAAATTCGCTTGGCTGGAGCAAAGATATTGACTTCAATCTTTCTGAAATTGTTTCTATATTATGGGAAGATAATAGTGATTCAGATGTACCGGCTGTCCACATACGAAGGAATCTTTTTACAACCCTCAAACAAACTACATGAAGATAATCAAATGGAAATTGGTGTATCATATTTATTGGAAGCTCTTCTAAGATTGTTGTAGTGTTATGGTGATTCTCGTCTGATTTATTTCTAAACGAATGATCAGTTCTTAAAAAAGAACCAATATATGGAAAAGTCATCCTATATTTTACATGATCTCCTTCCTGAGTGCAATGGTTACATCCAAAATATGCGGCATGACCCTTTACTCCAAGAATGCTGCTTCTTGCAGGTGTATCACATATGAAATTTCCAATTTTGATTGGAATCTGTTGGTTTTGAAAACTGAATTGATCACAAATGGTTTTCAACTCATCAACAAATGGTCGGAGGAACTCGTTGAATAAATTCGGTTTGTTATATCCATGATAAACACCAACGACAAAAATAGATTTGCTGATAGTCGACTTACCCAATATCAGCCAGAAACAGCTATTTGAACTTTTGCTGATTGGCAATCCATCAATATTAAAATCTATTTTGATTTCTTTAGGCAAAGTGTTCTGACTTGTTAACAGTTTCCGCAAAGCTATAGAAATTCCAACATGAACATACTTTCCTGGAGCAATGTTTATTATGGTCATATTTCTGGGAGTATTGAGTACAGTACGACTATCAACTGGCAATCTAGGATATCCCCGAAATTTAAAAAATCTTAAAATTTCATTAAGTGCTACCATTTTTATATTATTTTTAAGCGCCCATGTTCTTAAGAAGTGCAATAATTCATCAGTACTCAAAGTGCCCAAATCGCCAATAGGAATGTTATCATTTTTATCAGGTATATTAAATCGGAATTCATATTCTTCGTCGGAATTTAATGTAAAATTCGTTTCTGGACCACTATCTTTATGCTGGTGATAATTATCGTCTAATGATGATGTGGTTCCATGTTCAATTGGCGACGAATTTAAATTTATGGTTGCGATTTCACTGGATAACAACGTCTTATATTTTTCGTCAGCAAGCACCATATGTAAATTTCGATTATTTTTTTGCCGTATTCGTAAGCGACGTTTAAACGAATTTTGTTTCAGCTCCAATACAAATTTTTTAGGCATTTTGTTAACTATATCTCAAACAAATCCATTAAAATTATTTTAGTGAAATACATAAGCTAATTATTTATTTTACAAACACATAAGAAGAATTGCCGAAGTTTAATAGTACATATGTATGTACATTCATATTTTAAACGCGGATTCGACTTATTAAGGTATACTCGTAAACGTTAAGAAAACAACTATACACGAATAGGAGAATCAAAGAATGATTAATAAAAAAAAAATTACACTTCAAAACAAGAATCCTACAAGTGAATCAAGGATTAATTAATAGAAAAAACTTACTTACAACTTTATCCCACAAATCAAACTTTAATATATTTATATATGGTATATTAAATTTATCGAACAGACCACACTTATTTAATATTAATATTTATATTAAAACCACAATGTTTTATCAATTAATTACTTTTTTAATCAAAAGACGACCAATTTTATTGTACTTGCGGGTATTTATTTTTTTGTACAAAATAATACGGCACTTTACGAAATTTTCTCAGGAACTAATCTAAAAACATGTACGTGGTGTTTATAATTGTAAACAACCGACGGAATTGTCCAAAGCACCCTTGATTATACAAAGCAACCTTGATTATTGACGGAAATGACTTTACTCTGGATCCAATATCCGAAATAAGGTCAATTTTGACTAAGATTGTATTTTGTATACACCAATTCAAAGACGGCTACGAATGTTATTACGTAAGTATTATTTGGTTTTTGTATGCTCAAGACAATTTCGACTCTTCGCAATTTTGTTATATAATTTGACTCTAATATAGTCGAAATTGACCTGTGAGACGAAAAGTGTTTTACGGGTATGCTGCTACAATTTTTTGTGTTCAACTACACTATTTGCTAAATTGTGTAGCTACACTTTTGAATTCTGTGGAAAACTTCACACCGGTTTTTTTGTACTATTTTTTATATCATTCAGCTCGCGTTGCATTATGTTCCACTGTTAAAACACTCTATCGCCAAATTCAGATCCATGTGACCTACTTTGCTGAGCATCGTTCGAGATTTTTGCTATGCTCGATCGAAACAGTCGAAGAAATGAAATGATAAAAAGTCCTATCACCATGTCCACTAGATTCATTTCATTTTTTATTACGGTCGGCAGTGTCGTACATAAGACGTTAAAGAACAGAGTTTAGAGAGCAGATTTTGTAACAAAAAATCAAACTCATTTCTCTTATTTTTATGCGTCTAAAACTTGGTAGAAATTCGTAATTTATTTGGTTTGCTTAGTTGGTGGACAGTAAGGGCTGTTTGTATATACATACTTATATTTTTTTTTTGAACTAATTTTAATATTTTTATTGACAATTAGTATGAAAAATCAAATTTTATTAAACTTACTTGAAGTATAATAAAGAAGATAACCAAATTACAGTGCAGAATAAATGTCCTATTCAATCTCGATCACACTTTATTCAGACTCGATCCAATAGACCCGCCAATCTTGCGTCATGTTCATTAGGTATTTTTCAAAACATTATGGACCAACAACCCTTCAATTAAATAGTGTCGAAAACGTGTTCTTTATTGTAAAATCTGCAATAAATATATGTATGCGAAGATAGCCCGAAAACCAGCCCGAAAAATGTTTTTTCTATTAATTGGTTTGTGTCATAACTAAATACAATAAAAAAGTCTCTATCCCGAAAAATATTACAAATTAACCTCCAAATCATACTCTATCCCGAAAAATAAAAAAAAATATTTAAAATTAAAAAATACCATTTGGCAAAATTGCAGAACGTTAATTGTATTTTTGTACTATGATGCTTAAGCTTATTAAAGTGTCTAAGTGGTACATCAAATGACACAACACACCCAAAACTAAGAATTAGCATTAGTACGCACTAGTGATTGCAACCCGGTTTTCCGGTATCCGAAAAACCGGTTTTTTTTGTTATTTTACATCACCGAAAAACCGGGTTTTATTACCCGTAAAAACCGGTTTTATTATTAACAAAAAATTTGCCTAATTATACATTACGTATTCACAAAACAAAAAAAAAACGATGAAAACAAAACGATAATATAAATCATATGAAAATTATAACCACATTGTGTGTTTGTCGGTTGGTCTGTCGAATTTGGTGGAATGTCGGGATACCTACATCATTGTTTCTTTATGTATATGTGACTTCATGGGTTATATTCAAAACCGACGACATTTTAATATTTTTTAAGACAGACCATAATAAATATGGATTACAAATTCGAGGAATACAAGAAAGGTATTGAAAATACCAAATCACTTTGGACATATTTTCTCCGAGAGATAAATGGTCAAGTGGCAAAATGCAAAACATGTTCGAAAATCATAAGATGCATGGGTGGATCAACTAGTACACTTCCTTCGCATTTGCGAGCAGCACATAAAATTACTGCTGTTAAACGAGGATTTGAAAATTGTGGGGGAAGCGGTGGAACATCCACAAATTTGTCTACACCACCAAACGAAATGCCTTCTTCTTCTAAAAAAAAAATACAGAGTATTTTTCTAATAAAAGTGACAACTCCCTTTTGTACAAGTTAATATATTTTGTTTAAAAAAAACCGGTTTAAAACTGGAAACCGGTTTTTTATTGTAGATAAAACCGAAAAACCGGTTTTAGAATATCACCCCAAATTTGCAATCACTAGTACGCACATATATACAATGAAAAGTTCATCACAAAAAAAAACTCATTACATCAAACTATGAATCTCTGTTCACAGATATTGCACTCTATAATGACATATATAGTTCGATGTGTGGGACCATTCTTGACATACAATCAAACACTTGTTGCCATACGATGGGGATTAGGCATATTTATGGGGCCAGATTCAGTAAACTAACCATATTCACAAAAAAACTCATTACATCAAATCATGAATCTCTGTTCACAGAGATTGCACACTATAATGACATATACAGTTCGATTAGTGGGACCATTCTTGATATTTAACCATACACTTGTTGCCATACGATGGGGATTAGGCATATTTCTGGGGCCAGATTCAATCAACTAACCATATTCACAAAAAAAAACTCATTACATCAAATCATGAATCTCAGTTCACAGAGATTGTACCCTATAATGACATACACAGTTCGATTAGTGGGATAATTCTTGACATTCAACCATACACATGTTGCTATGCGATGTGGATTATGCATATTTCTGGGGCCAGATTCGATCAACTAACCATATTTACAAAAAATCATGAATCTCTGTTCACAGAGATTGCACCCTATAATGACATATACGGTTCGATTAGTGGGACCATCCTTGATATACAACCAGCGATGGTGAGGTCGACAATGACATGTCAATTATTCAATTGTCGACAATTGTCATTGTCGACGTCTCGATTTAAAACAACAAAATGTCATCAATGTCGAATATGTCAACAATGCCAACAATAAATAATTTTTCGATATTCAAATGTTTTTGATATTTAAACGGTTACGACATCGGTCAGACAGTTAAGATTGTTATTATCTTGTTAAGATTGTTTTCTCATCATATTATCCGTGTTGTCTGATACAGCGGCATAAATATAAGTTTTATATATTTCAAGAGCTAGTTCACCGGTTGTGTTATGGATTATCGTTACAATGGTTTTTGAATTATTGGCCGTATTTTTCCATCCGTCAATAACCAGAACCGAATCTTTACTACAATTTGCGGATTAGGTACAAATTTCTCATATAATTGATTTAGCATTTTTGATGAAAGTGATTGTGGGCCAGGTATTTTATCGGCGTAGCTCGACCGTTATGCTCTGATAAAATTTTTGAAGTGCTCTGAATTCCACGCTAAATGGAATATTACATCCGAAGAACTTAGCCAGAAATTCATTTATATTTTCTTCCTCGTCTTTAGTAAAGCAGTCAACAAATCCGCTCATCTTTTTTCGAGAATTTATAGTTTTCCGTGATTTCGTCAGAGTTTGGCTTGCTAATTTATTTAGCGTAGCATTGGTAAATAAGTAATTATTTCTCGATGAAATTTTTGGTTTACTAGATGCCGAAAAATATTGAGATTCTGAGGTTGTGCCACTGGATACCTCAATAATTTGTTTCGGAATATTGAGAAACGATCGGATTTACGTCTGAGTCTGACTCAAGATATACGCCACTTGTTAATTGTGTTGTATTACCACTAGTTGTATTAGAAAGTGGAAAAGAAATCAATGAAGACTGAGTAACTGAGAAATTTGTAATATGTTATGTATGATAGTTATGTATGATTATTATGAGAATGAGAGAGGTAATAAAAAATTTAAAAATAAAATAAAAATCCTAACGATTTTTGTTTTGTTTTTTATTGTCGACGAATTGTTGACGTTGTCGACGAATTGATGACTTTGTCGACATAGATGACGCTGAAATCTTATTGTCGACGCATTGTCGACTCGTCAACGTCGACAATAATAGATAACGCGTCATCAAACATCCCTGTATACAACCAAACACTTGTCGCCATACGATGGGGATTAGGCATATTTCTGGGGCCAAATTCAATCAACTAACCATATTCACAAAAAAACTCATTACATCAAATCATGAATATCTGTTCATAGAGATTGCACCCTATAATGACATATACAGTTCGATTGGTGGGACAATTCTTGACATACAACCAAACACTTGTTGCCATACGATGGGGATTAGGTATATTTCTGGGACCAAATTCAATCGACTAACCATATTCACAAAAAAAAACTCATTACATCAAATCATGAATCTCTGTTCACAGAGATTGTACCATATAATGACATATATGTACAGTTTGATTGGTGGGATCATTCGTGCCATACACAACTTGTTGTCATGCGATAGGGATTAGGCCTTTATCTAGAATTTTGAAAAACCAAATTTACTTAATTTGATCAAAAGTAAAGGCTACAGCTATTGACAGTCACAAGCAGAATTTCACTTCGATGGCCGGTATTTTACCGAAATATGCGCCAAACTTTAGCAACGAAACCATTTCCTGTAGAGAATCTTATAATCTTTCAAAGTTTAATTAAAATTCATTCAAAAATTATTATTTTTTATCTAAAAATTGTATTTTTCGAAAAGTTTCCAAAATAGACAACTATTGACACTTTGATTTAATAATTGACACCACAATTATTGACATATTATTTCAGAGTAAAATACAAAATAACACAGTTAGCTTATTCTGTTTTTCGGTTTATAGCTAGCTAATTCCTTTTTCCCGATAAAAGTAAAAATTATATAAATAGCTAGCTAGCTAGCTAATCTCATTAATTATAAAATTAAATAAAAAATATCAAAACTTAATGCATATCACAATATGTTTCTGAAACTATTTGTTTCTCTAAAGCTCATCGCTATATTCAGAGCACCCTGTATTTTATAGAGCCATAATTAAAAAATCTGAGCTTTTATAAGGGAATTAGAAACTAGGAAAAAACTGAACTTTTCATAGTAAAACACACAAAACATATGGGAAATCACTTTTTTTCCTAAGACAAATTTTTAAATGAAAACATTACAAATTCTTAATTATGATTTCTGAAATACTTTCATAAATGTTTGAATTTCAACACATATGAATATCGTTTAAGTAAATCGTTTTCATTTTCTTGTAATAATTGATTTATTTAAACCAAAATATTAAAAAAAATTCATAACAACAGCATTCTGGTCAAATTGAAATAAAAGCTTACTACGATTCGTTTGGTCATTAAGTCAATATACATTACATAGATGGCAGTGATGGCCGTAAAAATTTGGAAAAATCGTACCAAAAATTGACACCTGGGGAAATTTTAAGTTCAAAAATTGTAGGAAAAGCAAAACAAATTCACAAAATATAGGAACGTGTGATAATTTTGCGATTAAATAATTTTTTTTCGTATTTTTCTGTGGCCATATTAGATATCTTACGTACACTAGTAAAACTAAAGATAAATTTGGCAAGTATTATTTTAATTTGTCAGAGCCAACTTTGATGGATTTTCAAAATGAAAGTTCGAAAAAATATATTTTAGAAATAATTTAATTTTAATATTTCTGCAATTAATATTTACTTAATACCAATATGACCTTCTTGTATATTGTTCTTAAAGATATATAGAAAACTTTTATATAAATATTTTATGACATTTTTGCTTTTTTCATTGAAAAACTTGAAGCTAAAAAACACCACTTTTACTATGGATTCCTATGGAAATCAGTGAAAAGTTATATCACTAAAAAAGCTTCTAAAAAATACGTCATTAAGATTATGGCTCTATACTCTAGAAGGCTCTGCTATATTACATCATGCTACATTATAAGTTGCTTTAAAGCTCATCGCTTTGAATTTTACACTTCGAACATACAAACATTGGCAGCAGTTGCAATTTTAAAACTTGTATGCACTTTACGTGAAACTCCCTCACACATGTATTGCATCTGATTCCAACGTTATCAAATGTTTGGGTTTTGGAAAAAGCAAAGGTGCAATTATAGCACATTGTGCCTTTAGCAAATTTATTTTGCCCAATGTTTCGATTTTTTGTATTATCGTCTTCTTCTTTCTCTAAACCAGGACTTTCGGCATGAGATGGAACTAAAAATGTAAAATGGTAAGTTTTAATACTAAATTAAATACATTATAAGGAAGACTTTCAACATTACTTCGCTCTAATGCTACTTCTGAAAGTGAATCTATATCATGAGAATCCTGATCGTGCGCTTCACCATTATTGTTAACTGCCAGATCCAAGATAACACCTTCTGTAAAAAGAAATAAGAGATTTTCATTTAAAAAAGGATTGTAATTAGAAGCTAGCTAGAGTTTACCATTACTAATAATTTGAACGCTCGTGCTGGCTGTACTGTCTTGTAATTTGTTTGCATTTCCTCTAGACTTTAAATTTGTTTTAAATTGATTTTTGATTTTAGAAAGCTTCGTTTTTTTCAATTTGTTTTCTTTTTTTGTGGAAGCTTTTAATTCAATTTCCTCTTTTTTCTTTTTTAGTTTTTCGATTTTCCTTTTGCAATAATTGATTTTCTTTTAGTACTTTCTTTTCCTTTTCCGTTTCTATCCATATTGGAGAAGTTATCACAAATGGTTTTTTTACTTTTGTTGGTTGAGTACCAGTTTTTATTGGTGTGACTGGCCAATCGAAATAGTTTTCGATGCGATTATTTGGGGGATTAACAACAATAAGGTTTTCGTCTGGAGTATTAGTGACTGTAATCTGTTCTCCAACTGTAATCACAACTACTTCTCCAAGTATGCAGTCATCAACAGCATTTAGTGGTGTAAGATCACCCATTGCATTTGAATTGTAATCGTCGATATAGATGAAATCGTTTATTTCGCTTACATTAATTTCCGTCGTAATTTGGTTAGCATCGTTTATTTGGCTTGTATTATTATCACCTTTGACATTGAGCTCGATGTGTAGATTCAATTGGATAGTCCAGAGGTTGGGAAAATCTACAACCTTTAATCTTTACAAATAATTTAAAAAGTAATTTGAAATTTTCATCGTAAAGGTCCAACGTTTCAGGATTTTTAAAAATATATTCAAACGTTATTATTTTTGACTCGCCGACAATTTTTGAAAATTCTATATAATCTATAGAACCTGGAACTGTATTTGAAACAAAATCTTTGGTCGATTTACCTAGACATTTTGTAAAATCGATTGCCAAATAATCCCAAGGAAAAAGACCACAAGCTTTAAATCCATTTTGGATAATTTGCGAGGTAACACAACCATTAAAGGCTTTCGACAATAAAGGAGCAAATTGCTCTCTGGTTAATGAGGCCCCCGGATTATCCTTTCGCCAATTGTTAACCATTTTAGCCCAACAATTTTTTAAAGGTTTAAAGGCCGCGTAGTCACATGGTTGAAGAATCCGTGTGGCGTTTGTATATAACGCAATAATTATTATACCCAGGCGTACACATAGTTCACTAGCCTTTAAGGTCATGTGAGTGCTGTGGCCGTCGACGAAATAAATAATTGGAAACTTAATTTTATGTTTCACAAGATAGGAGGATTTCTTTAGTCATCCATCCATTATCAGATATTGCCAAGGCCTAACTTTCGGGTAAAGATTTGCGGATCTCTTCAGGTACCCTTTTGTAGGGATAAATGACCATAGGCGGTATGGTTTCACCATTTGCACTGAACGTACACATCACAGTCAAATTAGATTTGGCAGGCCCACGGTCAATTTGATAAATGTTTCGGGCCCCTTTCGCAGCTAGCACAGATCGCGTTTTGGGACAAAGCAAAAAATTGGTTTCGTCACCATTATAAACTCGGTCTGGAGATTGGAGGATATCAAAATTACTGCTATCTTTTAAATATTTCGTTATCGAATTAAACCACCGCTCAATATCGCTAGTGCTTACTTTAGCACTGGCCGCTGTTACAGGATCGGGAACTCTGATGGTGACGTTTGGGTTACGCTCCAGAAATCTGTTAAACCATCCTCTTCCGGGTGTATTTTCTTTGAATGGAGTTGATCTTTGGTCGGCTTCGATAAAATCTTTTACCACGTCTAGAACGTCTTCCTTCCGTTTAGGAAACCCTTTTTTTGACAAGCGATCAACCAGTCAGCGATAGCACGCTCTTCATCTGATGTTAATATGGTTGATGGGCCAGGTGCTACTTTAACAAATTTCTCGCTCAAGCGAAAAATTAACGTAGAACGAGGTATATTGAATTTTTGGGAGGCTTGTTTTCTGGATATTTGCTTTTCTTTTATTTCCTTCAAAGCTTGCTGAAGAGTTGCTTCATTATAAGTGCCTCTTTTTTTAGGCATAACTGAAATGAGACAATAACTATAACCATGTGTACACAATTATCGTCACCCGAATGTCAATAATCGTAGCATGAAGTTACATTTATTGACAGCCTGATGTCAATAACTGAAACTAAGTTAAATTTCGTTTTAGTTATTGACACCAACCACATTTAATTATTTAGGACTTTTGTAATTAGTTTTTATAGTTTTTTATGCGTAAAAACCTTTAAGATAATAAATAAAATATAAAACAAAGCATTTTATATTTTAACTGTTGTAGTAAAATCACTTACCTCTATCGAAATCCTTGTGAAAAATCACTATTATATCACAAAAAAAAAAAATCGCAGAAGCCGTTGTCTTCTTGTGAACGTTTGGCGTGAAACTAAAGTATCAAACCAAAAAGGTAAAGTAAAATAGAAAGAGACAAGTTTAAATTTCATTTCAAACAGTTAGGCATTAGCTATAGCTATATTAAAAAGAAAGAGAAAATGCTTAATAATATGATGGTGTCAATTACTCCATCAAATATCCTGAGTGTCAATAGCTATAGCCTTTACGCTAATTGCTGGTATACAATTTATATTTATTTTATTCAGAATTTTGAAAAGAGAAAAATTAAACTTTTAATTATTAACAATAAGGTATTGTAAGAATTTAACAAAATTCTTGGTTTATGGAAGCTCATATCTTATGTTTAATTTGAGCAGATAAAATGTTCATGAATTGTTTGATTGAAAAACTTAGTCATTCGCTTTGTGCTGTTAATTTTTTATATGATGATTAATATACACTCAAAATGGAAATGTAACATTAGCTCAAGAATAATTAGATTTAAGACCTGGTAAACAGTACCATATGCGGATTAAGAAATATCATAACACTTTGTTTTTATAAACATCCAGTATGTTTCATTAGGGTTTCAAAAATTATGAAATTGTACAAATACAAGTCTAATTTGTTTTCTTGCGGTATGTAAGTTTTACTCCAAGTGTTGTCAGAGACACTTACAGTGAAATCACATTTTCTATAAGTGACCTTATTTGTATTTTTACTTATCGGATTATCAATTAATCTTCGGTTGCACGTAGATATTTCGCAACAATCCGGCATTGTGTTAACAACAGCAAGACATTCGATAGCTTCTTCTGCACACATAGGTGAATATAATTCACCTAACTTGGAGTTTGATGAAGTGTGATGTTCATTTAATTCAGTATCTTGTGTTGAATTAAATTCATTTTCAAGAATCATATTGATTGCTGGAGTTTGAAAACAGGTATTTTCTTCTTCATTGTTTGGGGAACCGTCACTTCATAAATATTATCATCGGATTGGCTTGCCATGTTTGATGGTACAGCTAAAATGTTGGCAGCTCTACTATATCTTATATGTCTGTGCCAAATAAGATACAATTGGCAGCGATTTGAAATATTATTTGTAATTTTAATTGATTGACAAATTAAATTCATTTCCCTAGTATCACGTTTCGTAAAGTCTACATTAGAAAATTGTAAATTATTTATTGCATTCTTTAAAGCCTGCACGCTTAGTGTGCTTCTTTTCATTTTGTAATTATATTGAATGACACTTTTAACTTGATTTTTCATTTTAATTCTTGAACAGTACACGTATGTATGTATGTAAGAAATATATGTAGAGTTGTCCTGGTAAAAGCCGACTCGATCTTTATAAAGCCAAAGTTTTCAAAATAATTTAATCGTTGTTAAGGAATGTCCGAAATCAATAAAGCCGAGGTCAATAATTATATTGAAGGCAATATAAAATAAAATTGCTAAGAAGCCAAAGGCTTTGCAAACCATCCAATCTGTTTTAAAGGATTTCCTAAATAAAAGCAGTGGTCGTAATTTATGAAATCAAGCAAACTACAACCAGTAAAATGAGAATGTCCAAAATCAAGCGAAAAGAAGGTAAGTTTTTAAAAAAACTGATTTTATGTTGAGCACAATAAAATAAATCACAAAAATAACACGATGTAGCCAATACGAAGTCGAAAAATGCATTAAAATAAACTACGAAGAAATTTCCTTTTATACTAAACGCAAAAAATAAAATAAAAAGTAAAAATAAAACGTTTTTTCCCATAGTACGAGTAAAAGAATTTTAATCTGTAACGATTTTATTTCAAATTATTTTTATTTATAATGAGCCAATTCTTTATATTTAAACAAATTATTTTTTTTTGGTACGAGTGTAGGGCTCTTTATTTTTGTAGATTTAAACTTGAGCTTTCAATCCAAATTCGGGATCATTATCAAAAGCATTTAAATTTTATGAGTAGTTTGCTTTTCGAATTTATGGCGACTTCGTTACCAGAATATTTAGTACATCTAATCGGTAATAAATGGCTGATGAGTTTTCAAATTAATAATTAATTTTCCAACTTTCCATGTTGCACGTAAATTTTTTTAAATTAAATTTTATTTTCGCAACTAATTTTCTGCGTTCCATTTACCATCTACCGCCAAGTACTTATTTGTACTTTGCCACGTCAAATGGAACGCAGCAAATGAGTTCCTTTTTATATAAAAATTCGACATAAAATAATTGCTGCGTTCCATTTGACGTGGCAAAGTAAAAATAAGTACTTGAGAGTAGATGGTAAATGGAATGCAGAAAATTACTTGCGAAAATAAAATTTAATTTTAAAATATTTACGTGCAACATGGAAAGTTGGAAAATTATTTATTAATTTGAAAACTGATCAGCCATTTCTTACCGATTAGTTGTACTAAATATTCTAGTAACGAAGTCGGCATAAATTCAAAAAGCAAACTACTCATAAAATTTAGCAAGAGTAGCTGCGTGCAGTCGGAAGTACTTGTGTGTACTTTGCCACGTTAAATGGAACGCAGCAATTCAAACATTTGTTACTAAAAACCGATTTTTCATGGAAACGCAAAGCCTAGACAATTGTTTTCCGAAAAAAAAAAAAAAAAAAATTTTCTAGGCTAAAGCGATTCCATGTAGAAAGGTTGTACAATTAAATAAAAATAAAATGAGTATGAGACAATGAGACAAAAAACTTATATAAATACATCATACGAGTTGCCAATATAAGCATAATCTTCCACAATATTAATTGAATTTGTACTTGATTTAATATGTAACATTTCCAAAATCGATCTTTTCCTAAAATTGGTTTGTTTATCGAGAATTTTGACGTTATCTAAATTGATTGAATGATTTGAATTTTTCAGATGCCGGGTAAGTGCGCTAATATTTGAATTTAGATCTTTGTGGAAATCGCTTTAGCCAAGAAAAAAATATTTTTTTTTTTTTTTTCGGAAAAGAAATTGTCTAGGCTTTGCGTTTCCATGAAAAATCGGTTTTTAGTAACAAATGTTTGATTGTTTCATGTCGAATTTTTATATAAAAAGGAACTCATTTTGAAAATAATTTCATTATGCTTTTGATAATTATCCCGAATTGGGATTGAAAGCTCAAGTTTAAATCTACAAAAATAAAGAGCCCTATACCAAAAAAAAATAATTTGTTTAGATTTTATTTCACTTGGAATTTTTTTATATCATATAAATGCATACGAAAAATAAATTTAAGATTTTATTAAATATTAGAAATATGTTTGTAGTACAGAATAGCATCACCAAGCCAATTGTATAAGTTGTTATTGTCATAGGTGCCATTTTCGAAAACATAGATTTATTGTTTGGATATTGAAACTTAGCGGAAATTTAAACCTACGTCAAGAAATACGCCTAATCCCTAAAAGTGTATGGTTGTATGTCAAGAATTGATCCACCACTCCAACTGTATATGTCATTATAGGGTGTTATGGGATTATATTGTACATATGTGCGTACTAATGCTAATTCTTAGTTTTGGGTGTGTTGTGTCATTTGATGTACCACTTAGATACTTTAATAAGCTTAAGCATCATTTTCTTTGAGAAATTGCGTTTTTGAGTTTATTGTAATACATTTTCAGTCTCTAAAGAAAAGATAAACTTTAGCTAGGTACTAGAATTTATTTACGATACTTTCTAATACATTTAAACAGTATACTCGTACATACTAGTACAAAGATACAATTAACGTTCTGCAATTTTGCCAAATGGTATTTTTTAATTTTAAATATTTTTTTTGTTTTTTGGGATAGAGTATGATTTGGAGGTTAATTTGTAATATTTTTCGGGATAGAGGCTTTTTTATTGTATTTAGTTATGACACAAACCGATTTATAGAAAAAATATTTTTCGGGCTGGTTTTCGGGCTATCTTCACATACATAATAAATATTCTCTTTCTTATCGGTAAGAACCACAACCACAAGAAAAACTTAATCATTAATTTGTAATGTGTAGCTTACAAAAATGCGTTTTATTTTCGACTAAATAAGCAAATATGGTACATAAGATGTATTACAGATAAGGCAACATCCCAAAATTTACACTTTACCAAATTCAATCATCTAATTCTTTCTCCTACCCCTTTTTGCGAACTTCAAACAAAACAAACCATCCCATTTATTCCGTTCTGGGTTTACGATTTTGCCATAATTTTAATGCTGTTTGAATAAAAAATAAACTAAAATTATATTTTTGCAATATTATATAAAACCAAATAACAGAACATTATGAATAATTCAGAAAAAAATAACTTTATGTTATGCAAAACTTTTTCAGGAGAAAGCTTTAAAAAACAAAAACGAAATTCCAAATTAAGTTTTCCTTATTATATTCTACGTTCGACTATTCTACTAAAAACTGAGACCAAAAAATATAAAAACAAAGAGAGCAAAACTACTTTGTATACTCATGACATATATACTTATTTTTGGTCTGTTTGTACAAACAAAAGCTCAATTATAAAAAGCTCTACTCTACTATCTACATATTATATGCTTGTTTCTTTTTATGTACTTGTAGGTGTGCAGACAACTAAAAGTAGTATTAAGTGAAATAAAAATCATAGAAACGAGACCAAAATTTCGTAACCAAATTGACAAACCAAATTGGATATTTATTTTTGTTATTTTGTGTTACTCTTGTTTACCCCGCAACTCGTCGGTTGAAAATTCAGAAAATAAATTTTCATATTTTTCAGTACTTGTGTATAAAAATTAGACGAGAAGAAGCAAGATGAAATTATTACATTTGTTTATTTAGTTAAGATTCATTTTTGGTTTTATCCTGTTGAAAGGATAATGAGGACTAATGTAATTTTTTTTTTTTTAATGGTTTGTTTCCGGAGGGGCGGACAGAAAAGTAAATTATTTAGGTTTATTTTTTATGGTAGGTAGATAAATTAAATTGAAACAAAATAATTTGTTTAAGATTATGTATCTTTTCATAGAAATTGCATAAGAAATTTTATTGGATTTTGTATGTTTTAATTGTCATCATCATCAAGCTGATCGGTCATACACAGTCTTTGTAAACAGCAAATAAATAATATTATATACGAAGAATAAGAAGAAGGCGAAGAAATAAATATTGGTGATTATGTATACGAATATATGAAATTTGTTTAGAATTTAGAATTAATGATAGAATGCTGGTCGTGCTAAACCTGGATAACCATAAGGTGAAGCAACTTTGGCAATTCCTAATGGAGCGCCATAACCAAACGGTGCTGCGATTTTGGCAATGGCTGGTGCGGCAACAGCTACTTTAGCAACTAATGGAGTTTTGTGTACTACGGCATTGAAACCATTAACTGGATCAGCTGTGTATTCAACTGTACGACGTGTACCGTCTGGTTCGGTGAGCGAGTATGATCCTTGAACAACATCGCCACTACGCGATTCTTGTTGGTTCTTTGAATCACCGGTGAGCGCATCTTGAATGTCATAACTGTAGCTATATTGTGGGTTTGGATCGTAATCAGATGTGGCAACTTTAGCAATAACTGGTGCAGCTACTTTAGCGATGGCTGGGTAACCGTATGGGGCAGCAACGGCTGCTGGATATCCTAGACCTGGATAACCACCATACGCTGGGGCAATAGCGATTGCATTTGCGGCTACGACGACGGCGGCAAATATTAAAATCTGGAACACAAATTATTTAAGAAAATTAAAATTAAATCGAAATTAATTTTTTCTATAAATGTTTAACTCACTTTGAATGCCATTTTATAGTTTTTAATGCAAAATTGTTGTATTACAAGTTTACTGTTAAACAACTAAAGGTGGTTTGATAAATTTACAATTAATTCAACTCCCTTTTATACTCAAAATCTTATTTTAGTTTTTTATGAAAATAAAAACTAAAAATCGAAATAAATTTATATTATTTATTGTATAATCGATTTAGTTCTTATAATAATATATAAAAGTACACCAACAACTTATTCGCGTACATTTTATTCGCTTATTTATTATCTTAGATGATATTAGAAATTATTGCGAAATTTTTCTGTTGTTTTTCGTATTTTTAAATTAATTATACATTTCAAATTACAACAAAAGGTAAAAATGATTAAAAATAATTAATGTCATATCATTGAGATGGTGATCAATCATAATTTGTTTAACGTGGTTTAATCAAAACAAGTTGATCTATAATACTCGTACCTTTTGGCTGCTTTAGTGTCTATCGTAACAAGTTGGCTCCAGGTGGTATGATTTTAATTGCTACACAAAATTGTTTATTATGTCAATTTACATAAATTATTGATTGTGATTTTTTTTTTATTATTGTTGTCATCAAGACAAATTGGCGGAATTCACATCATCATTCTCGGTACTCGTAGCGTATCAATAGATTTGATGTAACGGTAGTAAGAATGCTAAAATATTATTTGAACACGGAATAATGTTTTTCTTTATCATCGAATTTTAGAGCCTCAATCATGCTTTGCATTAGCTCAAATATTTCCACCGAAAACAAGATTATACAGCAAGATGTTAATTTTAGTATTACGCGTTAGTTAGTGCCACGCCAAAGCTATTTCGTTCCATTGCTGTAATGCTCATTTCCATGTAGGTTAATTCACATAGATCGATTCTCTTGCGTTCGTTAAGGTACTATCTTAGTACTACTATACCATAAGGTTACAGGTCATATTATAATCGAAATTAAACTTTTTCAGCAAATTTTAAATTCCACTAATTATTTACAGATGTTCCTAAATATGAAGGTACCCCATCCATCACAAAAAATGGAAATAAGATGCGGAGTTATTTTGGAGATGACGTCTAAAATGTATGGCTTTAGCATTTTACCAATGTTTTTTTGCGATTTTGAACATTTTACTATATCGTATAACAGTCGGTTTGAACCACTATAGACGAATATGTAGAACACAGTATCAGTTTGATTTAATTGTTCAAAACTTCAGCACTCTAACGAAAGATACGCTAAGACTCTTAGTCCGTGTCATAATTAAGTGAACGATCAAAAGGCGGCGCCACTGTCGAAGTTCTAGATATTTCTCGATCCGGTTTGATTTTTTGTGAAGTAGACACGTCAAAACAGTGATCAGAAATTCTTAAATTTTTTATAAAGACAAACAAAACAAATCTATTCAAAGATCATTTCTACCAAAATATCTTTGTGTAAAAGACACTCAAATTAGACAAGAAAATGCTAGCATTCCGACCGAAACATTGCGCCACATGCGTTTTTTTAGTTACTAAGTTATTCAGCAAACCGAATCGTTCATTTAATTATGGCCCAACCTAAATAACCCATACTACAGTCACAAACTAATTTCGATTCCCAATGGATGACTTGATAAAATAATAGCACGGTACTGCATAATACCAATCGTTACACACAGTTCAGTGACGACGGCAAACACATAGTTTAGTAACAACCTCTAACTATTACTAAAATATTTTAAAAAAAATATAATCTCATACAGAATTAGACTACATAATTTAAAATCAAATACAAAACTTTAACAATCAACATAATTGTGTACCAAAAAAAAAAAAAAAAGCTTTTAAAAATTATAGGTATTGAACTGGCAGCAACAAAAAATAAAATGTGGAATAAAAACTTTTTTACTTTTTGCCTTTAATGACGAATCCGATGGGAAATCAAAACGCAAACAACAGAAAACGTATAATACTCGTCTACTCGTTTATTCAAAGATGGCATGGATGGATAAAAGAAAATGAGGAGTTGGAATTCCATATTTGATTTATACAATGAAGATGATTGAAAATGGAAAACAATATTGTAATGATTTTTTGTTATTTTCGCATCTCTCGTGATGTAACGCTACATACTATATGTAGTACATCAACCGTGTATCTATCTCTCTAAATTGGAAATGATTTTCATTTGGGATTTTATCTCGCACAAAAACAAACACACACACACACACCAAATAAATGAACGAGATTTCTTGTTTTTTATGCAAATTATATCGCGCTTTTATTTTGATAAACTTTTAATCTCCAAAAATTTCAAATGAATCAAATTAAACAAAAAATTGTACGCCATTTGAATTTGAACGGTATATGGTATGGTGAGATTAACATTTAAACATGAGTTCACTATGTTATATCATATATTCGTTTGTAACAGCGAGACGAGAAGAAGAAGTATATTTAGTCGCCTACGACATGTCACTCGTTGAATTAAAAGCAAATTTTTTTAATTAAAATAAAAAATAATTTAAATTCATATTGCATAATTGCATTATTAGAGTTCGTTTGCGATTATTAATTTTATTTGAATGCAATTTATATAAAACACCCAAACTATTTCACTCAACCATCGTTTTGAGCAGACATTTTTTACATAATTCTTTTTTATTTTGTATTTTATCGGTGTGTAAGAATTTTCCATTCTTTTGGAAACAAATAAAAAAAAAAAATATTTTTAGTTTTTTTTACGCTAAATTTATGTCTAATGGCAAGCCTACATTTTATAAAAATAAAAATAAAAAACAAAAAATACTTGTTATTAATTTAAATTATAAAATAGTTTTTTATCTGATAGTTACGTTCGTACATACTACACAAACACACACAACACATTTTTTCTACACTGTGCCATTCACTATTTTTTAACAATATTTTGTTGTTGCATTGATAACAAAACTCCACCGAAACTGAAATTTTTAGTTTTGCAAAAAAAAGAGAAAAAAATGTTATAAAGTAAATTTTTAGACTGGCCTATGGTTTTATTTTTTTTTTTTTTTTAGTTTGTTACAACTTTGTTTGTGCTAAATTTTTTATTTTATTTTATTATTGATTATTATGACATTTAATTTTATTAACAGTCTGGAAACCAGTGCGTGATTTAATGAAAACATTTTATAGTTTCCATTATGCGTAGTATAGGTAAAAAAATAACTTCTCAGACTATATTATGCCAAAAAGTTTGAAGATACTAACAGTTCAACTTTCTTTCCATACGTTCCAATTTCTTGTTGGTTAAACTCATATAAACTCTTCACCGCGCCCCGAAATCTTGCATTAAGTATAAAATCTTGCATTACACCAATTTTCATAGTTTTAGTATCTATCTGCAACATAATATTGCGTCTTCATATTCATAAAAGTTAATGATTTCTCAATTCAAAATTCAAACAAGTTATTTTGAATTAGGTTATCGCAGTTTTATTATAAAAAAAAAACATAAGAAAAGTTATAATCTTATAAAAGAATAATGTTATGCGCGATACTTTTAAAAACAAATCAGTTTTCCTGCGTCTTTCCCTTTTTTTAATGATAGATAGTAGAATAGGGTAACATTGGAAATATCACAAGCTTAATTTTTTCGTTTTTTTAGTAAAATGAAAAATCTACGATAAATACGTTATGTCTGGTCAAACTCTTCATCACAAACAATTAATAATTCCGCTTCAACGTATTTTATGTTTTCATGTATAGGGGAGTCCGGGTTTACAAATCTCGATTTTTTGGCAGATTTACTAACACAAACATAAACAGAACTGTTATTTTGAAAGCGTCAGTTGTGTTTTGTGTTTTTTTATGTGTTTCTGTTTAATTTTATATAAATATTTTATACTAGTAATTACCCGTCAAAACTGACGGAAGTTTCTGAAAACTCAATATATAGTAGTTCACATATTTATTTGCTTTTTATACCCCTTACTTCCCCTTCCTAAAAGATCGTAACATATTTCAAAACCCCTCCCTCTCCCAGGCGTAACATAAAAGTATTCACATTTTTAAATTATTTTAATCACGTGAAAGTGAATTTTGCAATTAAGAAAACGGGCTATCAATGATATGATATATGTTCATTCCTCCCTATCTTTAACAAATCGTAACAAATCATGAAGCCACCCCCATGAAGCGTTACGTAATATGGCCCCATAGCCTGAAAAGTGAAATGTTTTTTTTCCTAAAATAATACGAAATAAGACAATTTAATATTAATTCAATAATTCTTTTATCACAACGTTTCTTGTAAATGTACAGTTATCATTTATTATTGCGCCTTGGTATGAGAAATTGTTGATCAGCACTCTAAGGTTTTCATGATTTCGTACTCGCGTTAAAGCTACATAAAGCTGGCCATGAGCAAAAACAGGTTCTGGTAAAAACACCCCAACCTTATCGAATGATTGTCCCTGAGCCTTGTTAATCGTCATTGCAAAAGCCAAAATGATGGGAAATTGTCGTCGCTTCATTTAAAATCCTAAGCTGCTCTCGCTTGGTTCCAAGTCGATTCGGGGGATGCAAACTTCCGCTCCCTTATTGCTGCCTGCGATTATTTCCGCCTTGATACAATTCCTGAACAGCTTTTTCACGATCAATCGAGTTCCATTCAGAAGTCCCTTCTTTGGATCCAAATTCCTTAGCAACATGATGAACGCACCAATTTTCAATTTCAGTGAATGAGGAGGCATGCCAGAAGGGGTCTGAGAATTCAAAAATTCGACTGGAAAATCGATTTCATCGTTCGGGTCGTCGGAGATCATTGAGTCAATGCTCAGGAAGGTTGTTGCATCTCCCGGTAAAAGATCGAGAATGGCATTGTTGAGCTTTGTGACATGAACATTTTTTGGACTGAGAATGATCTTGTTGGCGACATCGGCGATTTCATCAGCAGTTGTTGTTCGAATTTCAACTCCAAAAATTGATCGAATGATGTTTTCACGCTCTATCATTTCCTCAGGAATTTCGACTAAATCGGGATCGGCTTCTTCCAGATCATTTCGTAATCTGCCATCGCCCAATTGCAAAACCCATTCGTTGAACTTTCGTTGTCCAAATGCTCGCATGTTGGTGATGAGAGTTCGCTGCTTCACATGCCGCCACAAAAGAGAATTTTTCACGCACATTTCGATGATATCAGCATTTTTTCCTCTGGGAACAACATTTGAGGTTTGTCGAAAGTCACCGCCAAGGATGAGAAGCTTGCCACCGAAAGGACGAATATTATTCATGATTCCTCGCAGAAGCAGATCAATCACTCGAAGAGAATGCGAAGAAATCATTGAAGCCTCATCGATAATGAGCATTGCAGCTTCTCGTAATTTAATGGATTCCTGCGAGGGGATTTTCATGGATGACACCGATGTTTCGTTAGCAGAAAGCGGGATTTTGAAACCACTGTGGGCAGTTCTACCACCAACTAATAAATCCGCTGCAATTCCTGTCGTGGCGAAAGCATGAACAACTTTACTCTGGCCTCTTACATAACTCATCAAAGTGATGTAAAGGTATGTTTTTCCCGAACCGCCAGGACCGTCGAGGAAGAAAAATCTCGACTCAGCCATCGAATCATCAATTACAGCAGCAATCTCTTCGAAAATGGCACGCTGCATTGGGTTAAGGGTGGCGATCAAGTTTATAGCCATTTGAGCTTGCTCTTTGACATCGAAAACATGTTCGACGTTTTGAATCGGGCCCGGTTCAGGAAGGCGAAAATCTGTGCATTTCATGCCATTCATGCGCAAAATAACCTCAATGTCTTGAAGCAGTTTCTTTTCACCGGTTATGTGATCGAAATACATGATGTAGTCGGCGATTAAATACTCCTTGAATTGCTCGAAAAGCGCAAGAGGATTTTTTGGCGAATTGAATACACAAATCAAAGCAAATGTTAGGCGAATTTGATGCGGCATGCACACATGACTTGCTTCACTTAAACATCGTTCCCATTCGCTCTCATCCTCAAGAAGGTTCATGGCTCGTGCTGCATCATTGAAGGTGTCAAAAATCACTGAATCGACGGTCTTAAGATCGGTAAAACTTTGAGCTCCACGAATGTGTTGTAATAGCAGTCTCAAATAAAAGCGCTCGCGATCTTTCGAACTGACAGCATACATTCGAGTGTTAATCATATCTCCTCTCTGCTTGCGAACTTTCCAAATGCAAAAAGTTTTGTCAAATACGTAATGCTCAGGAATTTCGGAATACAAATATTGTCGAGCATTCTCGTCTTCGTGCTTGTTAAGCTCAAACCATGCAGTCAGATGTGTGTATCGGTGTTGAGCTCGATCAGCTGCAGCATCTTCTTGGCCGTCTTGAAAATAAACCATTTGTTCGTCAGGAAGATGGATGGCAAGACGATAAACAACATGCGATCGATCGTTCATTGGATTTTCGAGCAGTCGCCAAATTGCTTCAGGAGCACAAACATAACGCGCATCGAGAAATTGCTTAATTTCATCATGAACAATCGGTCCTTGGGCACTTAATTCAACAGAAGCACAATCATATCCTTTGTATATATATTTGAAAATGTACTTGATTGCTTGAACGGTTTGGCAGGATTCGACGTTAATGTGACAATTGAATTTGCGTGTTAAAAATTTGTTGTATGGAACGACATGACGATTATCAATTTTCCTTTCTCCTATTTGAATCTCAATTCCTTCACGACGACGATAAATGGGAAAACCATTAACTTCGGTTAACGTTTCCTTGCAAAAGGATTTCGGAAATCTTTTTGCACATTCACCTTTTTCCATGCAAGGCGCAAGTGGGTTCTCATTGCCGCAAGGTCCATGTATCATCGAGCGAACATCGATTTCATGCAATATGGGTTCCAGTTGCTGTTCAGGAATCTCAGCGCACACAAATCGATCAATCTTCTTGGCTGTGTCGATTTTTGAGTCATTGGCCAGAATGAAGAGCATGTGAGCATGGGGAAGTCCTCGTTTTTTGAAACTCAATCGTATAAACGTATGCAATGACATTTCCAAAAACCTTGTTCTTTACTATGTCATCGAGTAGTGCTTTCAACTTAATGCTGAACACTCGAGCAACCAAATCTGGTCTGTCACCGGGCTGTTGTACAGGAAAAAGGTTCTCTCGAATCTCTGGCCAATTGGAATTGCATGTCATAGTAATGAAAAGATCAGGCTTGCCGTACTTTGCTACAATTGCCATAGAGTCGTGATACTTTTCGCGCATGTTGCGAGGGGAACCTTGAAATGAAGATGGCAAGATGACAGATCGACCAACTGTAGCTCCATGACGAATTGCCACATTAGTCAAAACGTCCATTAGACCTCGATATTGCTCGACTCGTAAGCGTCCCTGCTGATTGCGCACAAAGTTCAAATTGTTGGCTTCAACTTGCAGATGAGCATCAACAGCCATGGAGAATTGGATTGAAGCGACCGACTCGAATGGCAATTTGTGCAACTTTCCATTGCAGAAGAGTGATTTTAGTTCGCTTTCTCTCGGGACAATGAGCGGTATTCATTTGCATGTTTGGTTGCCAGCCAGCTTCTCCAAAAGGATAGAATAGTACGTATGTCATCGGATCCAAATGTAAACTTAAAATGTTGAGGTTGATGAGAGGTTGTTCATCATTACGTGGATAAACTCGAAAATCACGTTCAAATGGAGGCTGTCCGTCGGCAGAGCGAAAAATCATTGCCACCTCGTTAACTGTTGGAAGATCGTAACGATGTCTATCGTCACTACGATCGCGCCGAAATGCCATGTTCACAACGGGAAGCGTTCGATTGTCGGCTGCCGCTGCTTGTTCTTCCTCCCGCTCAACCTCACCAAGATTTCGGTAGGCTTTCGCATAAATATTTTGCTCTCGAATCATTTCATCCAAAGCGCTGACAACAGTTGCGTTCAATCGCGAATTAGCAGGATGATTCATGCGCTCTTGATTCGCCATAGCTGAGTCGATAACATATAGCTGAGCATATTGTCGTTGCTCACCTTCAGCTGGATGCATGTGGCCAGTACGATGATAGATCTGACCGTGAACGCGAAAAACATAAGGGCCTCGTTCTTGAAACTGATGAATTTGCGCACCCATTGAAGCAAATGCAAGCATAGAGTTGTACGATCGAATGTTATCATGAAAGGCCCGAAAATGTGGGTGATGAGGATTACTGAGAAGCTCATGAAGAAGAAACGGAAATTGTCGCATTTGCTGGCAGCTAGTTTCAAGCAATACAGTTCCTTTGTGGCAATAAAATTTGAAGTTTCCATCCGACGATTTTTCACCACTAAAATTGAGAGAATGGCAATGTCGACATTCAACATTCATCACACCACAACTGTGAGCCTTAATTTCATTGTCTCGGAAGGTTTCATGATCAAAAATCGATGAATTCCCAGCGGCTCTCGATCTTCGCATCCGATTTGCATTTTGAGCTCTGCGAATTATGCCTTCTCCCGGCATTTTATTTAAAAGTCGTTGGCGTTTTTGCTCATTATTGCGTTGACGACCTTCTTGCGACTGTCGATTTCTCCACATTAGTTGTCGTTCACAATTCAAACGCAATTTCCGTCCTTCCGGAGTTTCTCGTTCCATTCTAGTTAAAAAGTTTAAAATTTTGATTTCTCATGTAAAATAAAATTTAAATAATTTAATCTTTTTCGGGAACATTGACATTTCAAAAGTTTTAATATTGCTTACATTTATTAAGGTCTATATAACAAATCTATTTACACAACGTCTGTGTAAATTCGTTAAAAATTGAGCGAAAGTTTCGCTTTAATTTTTCACACGTTAGTGCAATAATAAAAAACTGTCTTTAAATTCAATAAAATGACACAATTTTAACACTTTATTCACACGTAAAACATAAGAACTAAACAAAACAATTGAAGAAATAAAATAAATTTCAGTTTCTTATTTTTATAAACACACCCGATACCTATATGAGTATTTGAAACTAATTTTACAATGGTTCCTATGGTCATGATTGCATCGAAAGGGCTCCACGAATTAAAAAAGGCTCACTTAGCTGAAATTTACAGCGGGCCGTATTATACGCGAAATATTGATACAATGAGGTGTTGGTGCATTTAGTTTGTAGTAATGTTAGTTTGTGGGGTGTATAATTATACATATAGCGTCTCGCTCCACACTGGGTATATTATTTAATAAAGAGGATATAGTTTTCAATTCGTTATGTTGTAATGAAATGCCGTTATAAAATGAAAAAAAAAAAAAAAAAATAATGCAAAACGTTCTTGGTGAGGATCGAACCCGAAAGCTTATTGGAAAAAATTGAATATCGAAAAATAATTTTCGGTACCAGCCTAAATGTACATTACAGTTTTAAAAAATGTATTATTACATATTACATTATAATCATTGTCTTACAATATAAAATTTTATGTTTTTCAATTCGTATTGAAAAAATGAAATACCGTTATAGGCAAAAAAATTATTAAAATTAATAAGTACTTCGATGAGCATCGAAACCCGAAACATTTTCTATTCGAAGTTCCTTGTTAAAAAGTCACCAACTATATCACTCGGACTACTCAGTTATAAAATTCAAGCATCTAAATTGGAAATATAAGAAAAGCGTTACGGCCGCACACTGAATTATATATTAGTAGATTAAAGAATTGTGTCTACTAGAATCAAAAGCGATCTATTCCACTTTTCACGTTTCTGAAAAAACTGAGAAAAATTTTTAATTTTTAGCAATTTGATTTTTTTATTGAATCATTGCCTTTATTAGAGACCTTGTAACGACTGGCCCTGCTCTGCGTTCCAAGTTGGTTAACCATCCCTGATAATTAATGATTAAACCATATATTAAGAACAATCTAGAAAAAAAATATAAAAAAATCGTACCAAAAACATTAAAGCGCGGGAAAATCAAGTTTGTAGGAGAAAAAAAAATTACTAAGCTGAATAATCCCGTTCAAAAATAAAGAAATAATAAAACATTTGGTTTGGGTGGGAATTTTTTTTTGTTGTAAAATTTTTTTGGGAAAAAAATGAACAATTTTGGATATAGTACACGGCTCTCTGTTTGCGTGATAACTTAAAAAGTTTTTTTCTGTTGCGATATAACCAAAAATTGGAAAAAAATATATTTCAAGCTTCTGGTTTCAAGTTCTAAGTTTTATCTAAGTTTTCTATTTTTGTTAAAATAACCATATGTGATATCTGAAATATGGTGATATATTAAAACAACAAGCTATGATGTTGTTAATACAATAAAAATAAAATTATTTTAAACGTTATAAAATAAATAGACAAATGTGGAAAAAATTCTAAATAACGTTATGGTTTATAAAAGTAATTTTTAAGAAAAGTTAGTTAAATTCTCAGTTATCTAATATTAAGCGTAGTGAAAATTTGTAAACTAATAGTTAAATCATTTGTAATTAGTGAATACATTGTTATATGATTCTTAAATAATAATAAGAGGAAAAAAAAATATAATAATAATCATAATTGTCCAAATCGAACGGTATCTGAAATTAATGCCCGAACTCAACGTTAATAAAATTATGAATGAGTTAAAGGACAAAAGTGTATATGATCTATTGATCACAAGTGAAATTATATAGTCTGAATAACATTTTTTTTTTATCATACATATTGTGTTAAAAATCTGTAAACAACACAAAACATTATGTAGTGTAAACGAAATAAAATTAAATCGTGTACAAATATAAAAACAACAAAATAAAAACCTTTAACAGTGAATATGATCTTGTGATCGTGCTAAAAATAATAAAGAATAACAATTAAAAGTGGTTGTGGGCTAGTTTAACAAAATTGATGAACAGATTATTCAAAATTCAATATAACAAGCGCCACATGTTCATGGTAAAGTGTATAAATAGTAAGACCTACAAATTTGTTTTATAATAAATTGTGGAACATAATTAATTAAAATAAACTATTAATTCTATCTAAAACTGAGTATTAATCGTAAATAAATAAAATAGTTATGTAGTGTAGTGTGGAAAAAAAACCAACACAAAAAGACAAAAACCGTTATTAATAATAAAAATTGAGCCAAATGTTGGCATTGGTGCAACCGCTAAAAGCTATGACCTACATATTAACATTCTGGAATCAGGTTATCTTTTAATTATAAATATTTATATTATATTCTTTTAGTTTTAAGTTATTAGTTATCTATTTGCTTTATATCTTTCTAAAGAAATAATAAATTAGATTTAGTTTGTGACGTCACAGGTGATAGGGTTTAAGTTAACCATTATTGAATTTTTCACATTTTCTATGTTTTTGTTCTTTTCTTTAATTTTTTTTTTCTCAACAAAATCCGGTTAAAAATATTATTTCAAATAATTTTTTTTTATTACAACATCTGCGGGTTAAATTTTTTTAAAATTTTTTTTTGGTAATATTCGCATTTCGCTTTTCTTGATGAGACGCTAAAACCTTAATTGTGTAGAGGAGGAGGTAGGTGTGATCACAGTCGATCATGGTAAGTTGGTCCCTCTCTTGAGTTCTGTCCTTTTTTTTTCCTGTTCCTTTCTTTGCGGTTTAACTAAATTTCCTTAAGCTTTGAGAAACCCCACCCCAATCCACTGAGCTTAGCCGGCCAAAGAAGACCGCCTCAAAGCCTCTGAGGGAATAGAAAAATTTTCTAGTAACAGCCTTTGATAGCTCGCTATCTACGGGTTGTTACAACCTCTAATCGGATTTTTAATTTAAAACTCTTAAAATATTAATTAATTTGGTTTGTATTTTAAAAATAATTTGGGAATAGATAGGGTTTGAATGTTACGCAATGGAATAGATTCATTTTGAAACTCGCTATAATGGAATAGGTACGTTTTGAAATTGTCGATTTGGAATAGACTCAGTTTGAAAGAAAAAACAGATTAAAGATTAGAAATATTTCAGTCTTTTATTTTGGTTTAAATTAAATTAATGATCAACATAAAGCCATTAGTTCAATATAATAAAAATATTAAAATAATAAAAATAAAATAAATCTTCAAGTTTATAAAAAACACACACGTAGAGAATAATTTAATTATTCACAAAATCACATTATACTTAAAATATCAGCCCAATTAAATTGTAAATTAAAATTAAAAAACTAAAAATTTAAACTCTAATTATATTTGATTCATCATGACTATTGCAGTTAATGACCTCATTATCTCCTTCCAAGTAAAGTTCATTATGATCTATTATCTCTTTATAAAATCGTAAATCATCCATTGCTCCAAAATGTTCCAAAATGTTTTTTTAGAAGTTTGTCAACATCATTAATTTTGGCTTCTTTTATTTTTACACCATTATTGAGTCTTATTACACTCATAGTCGCAAAATTCTTCCCTCGTTTAACATTCGGTTTTGAGATTCCTATGTCCGATTTATAAAAAGGTTCGCCTCGTACTCCAACAATTGTACCGTTTCTGTTTTTAGTTATAATAAACCGTTTGGATTCATTGAATTTGAAATGCCATTTTGATGTTTGTTTACGAATTTTGCATATCTCAGTATTGAAATCAAGTGCGGGACACTCATCACTTCCCAAGTTAATTAGGGTTCCATTTTCCTTATAAATGTCAAGGTAATCGTTGATGTTGATAATGGTTTCTTTTTTCCGGACGATCTTCTCAATTTGAGCAAAAACTCTATCTGGAGGAATGTACGAATGACCTGGCACTGGAAAGACCAACTCAATGTTTAACACATTTGGTGGTGCTTTTTTGAGTAACCAATATTCGCACATTCCAATCATAATAGAATTTTTATTTTGTCCGCCGCATCCATCCGCCACTAAATGAACTGTATGAATATTGTTTAAACCCGTATGGTTCAATCTGTGGTACACCGCAGACGCTATTTCGTTTGCTCCTTTAGCCTGACAATTTTAGGTCCAATAATATAAAAATACATTATTCGGCGTTAATGATGAATGCCCGTTACCAACCACCATTCCAAACAAATATAAGTAAAGCTGACGACTATAGTCAGAGCCTTCTAGAGTATAGAGCCATAATCAAAATGACGTATTTTTTAGAAGCTTTTTTAGTGGTATAACTTTTCATTGATTTCCATAGGAATCCATAGTAAAAATGGTGTTTTTTAGGTTCAAGTTTTTCAATGAGAAAAGCAAATATATTATAAAACATTTATATAAATGTTTTCTACAATTGCTATCTAATGGCACCAAATCGAGAAATGTAGATACATCTTACACTAATATCGGTCATTTCATCGATTAATAAACTAAACTGAGAATCACCAATATCATGTAATAATTCAGATTTAAAATGTGGCTAGCACATTCATTATTAAACCTGTTGGCGGCTTTCGAGTCTTTAAATATTGTTTTAACTAGGACACCCAGATGATTAACATTTAATATCGAGCAATGCTCAGTAATAAACAATGAAATCCTAACTTCCACCAGTTTAGCTAAGTTGATTTTCGAAACTTTTTTAAATGTAATGGATTTTTGCAAAGCTAATATACCAACGGCTTTAATATGCTTGACTCTAGTGCAATGTAATTTCTAAATAGTAAATCTATTACCTAGAATTGTTTGACAATATCTACACTTCGCCTGTTGCACATTATCCGGCGGTACAGCAACGGAGCCACTCTTTTAAGTCGGGATGCTGTAACCAGTTCTCCCGAAAAGTTTGAATGTATTGTTTAGCTTGCAGCTCTCGAAAATTTCCCGGTTTGTTTGACAACTACAAGTACAACATCTACAAATCTTTCTAAAACCTCAGAATCCCCCAAACCCTTTTATAGGGGTTGACCCTGTAAAAAATTTGGCACTTGGGCCGATATAAAAGTTTAATCAACCCAAAGTCTCACAAGGTTAGACTTAGGCATGTTGAAGAGTTAAAATGAACTGTAAATACAAAAATCATTAAAATAGTTTATTGTGATAATCTTAACCTGTAGGCGATTTTCTACTTACGAAATACAGATATGAAATTTTGATTAAACGGAAATGTTGAAACATCTAATGAAATGGCTATTGATTATTACTTAATGCGCTTGATATACCCCGGCCGATATAAAAATTAAATTGATTCGACGCCTCACAAATTTGCCACGTGGGACAATTTAAAAATTAAATTGATTCGAAGACTCATGAAATTTCACATTTCAGCCAATATAAAAATTAAATTGACTCGACGATTCATGAGATTGGCACTTGGGCCGATATAAAAGTTAATGACTCTTTTCACTAAGTAGTACTTATAGATAAACCGATACACTTATACGACGTTAAATTAACTGTGAATGCAAAAATAAAAAATAATACAATGATTAAATAATTTATTGAAAATATACTGAAACCGATTCTATTTACCAAATGCAGATATGAAATTTTCGTTAAACCGAAATGCTACAACGTATATAATGTGATGGCTAACAATTTTTATTTATAGCAGCTCAATATAAAAATTCGATGCCTCAAGAGGTCATATAAAAATGAAATTTATTCGACACCTGAAAAGGCCGATATAAAAATTAAAATGACCCAACGACTCACCAAATTGACACTTGGGTCGATATCAAAGTCAAAGACTCGACGCTCCACTAGGTCACTATGCGTTACTTAGACCGATATACAAAATTAGCACTTAAGGATTACCACGATGATGAACTAAATTAACTGTTAACACAAAAATTACACAACGATTAAAACATGTTATTGAAAATATATGGTAGGCGATTTTCTGCTTACGATATAAAAATTAATTTGACTCTACGACTCATGAGATTGGCACTTAAGATTGGAATAAATTGGCACTTGGGCCGATATAAAATTTAAATTGACACGATTGACGCCTCTTTAGATTGGCGCAGGCCGATATACAAATTAAAATGAATATTAAAGGTGTAATCTACTTTCACTTGCACAAAACACTTAACACTAACACAACACTACGTGAAGACGACATAAATAGCTATTAGCAAAATAGCCACTGCTTGTTTAGATGCAAAATGTAAATGCAACACTGAATCGTCTAATCTCTGATTGAATTTTGATTTTTGAATTTGAATTGTTAAAAATGTTCTATCTTCTATTGTTCTATTTATTCTAGTGCGTTATGCGTTGCCCTTGTTTGTTTTCATTTTCTTTTTCAGTTACAGTTAATTTTGTGATGGTTTAAATTGGAAAAAAATTAAAAATCTTAATATGAATATAGAGTAGAGAGAGAAAGAGGATGCTGCAATTAAAACGGGACGAATATTATTTGTGATGGTCATATGATTGTTAATGTGAGACAAAGAAAAGGGATTACAAAACGAAAACCGAAAAAATAATACTATGTAGCAATTTAATCTTTGATTCTAAGTTTCGTTAAAAATTTATTTAAGCTAGATAGTATGAGAACATATACAAAGAAAACCGCACGATGTAACTCACCGCTTACCGAAATTACGAAAGCCGTTAAACGGGTTAAAAGTGGGAGTCTCTACGTTCGGTATCAAGAGATTACCATTTTTTGTAAGTGACTCTTTCCCAATACGTGATAAAATTTGAACAGGGACACTTAAATAGAGTTGGATACCAGCCAAGTCTTCAATTTGTCTCCTCCACACCAACGGCTGAACTAGCGAGTTACCTCAAACATGTCTCAAATTGGCCTTTGAGTGTGCTATAGCATTTGGACTAAACGTACATATCACCGTCTTGGCACACAAATAAAATGGCTGTGGCAGAATAGCTAACAATTTTTCTAAAAAAAAAAAAAAACAGTACTTTCCATCCGAACTCCAGAAGCTACCAGCCTTCCTAGAGCAACAAGCTTTAATAAAACAAATGTGGCTAATTTTTTCCAAAAACTAGCTGAAGTTCTCCATAGATTTAACCAGGGTTAACTACGGTAAGGAGTCAAGCAAGTAGAGAGTGAAAGAGGAGTGCTTGTAACGGTTTGTTGTGCTGTAAGTGCTGGTGGAAACTCTATTCCACCTAGATAAAATAATTCAGAATGGATGATTGCAGCAGAATTTTATACGTGGGTGGAACATTTCATTTCTCATGTGCGATCATCAAATACGAACCTGACAATCATGAGTCACACTTAGCTATTAAAACTATTAATCTTGCTAAATGTAACACAGTTACATTACTATCTTTCCCACCGCATTGTTCCCATCGGCTTAAGGTTAAGAAAAAATTCCATCAAGTGTATGACTATATAAGAGATTCCTCGAACCTGATTACCAGAGCCCATTACCAAAGGCTTCAGAGTAATTGGAATAGAACTTTTTGATGAACATATTTTAGAATATGCAGAATTTCTTCCATCAAGTGTAACAGACCGACCTTATAATAAACAGGAGGCACCAATTCAAACTCATGGTAATGTTAGTGGACCTAACGAAGCTTCAGTTATCCAAATATCTGATACCGCTGTAAAGGAAGGAACTAATGCCCAGCTACAAATTTTAAACAAATTGGACGATGGTACTTGCTATGAATGATTATCTAACGCTGACAACACAACTTGACAATAAAATTTGAAGAAATTGATATTAAGTTTCTACCAATTATATATGCCACAGAAGAAAAGTTTTTAAAAATCACGAGGTCCATACATTGTATTTTCTTTAGAATAAATATATTGATATTTTACTTTAATAATAGGATTGGTGTTAAACCAACTAGACGGAGCAAATAATTTCGATGTAAATTTGCCTGGGCCATCGGATAATCAATCGCCACTGTCTACCTTACAACCGCAAAATAAAATAAATACAATTTTCGAACTAAATTTCGTCCGTCCTTTCCCGAAAGCAGGTCACAGGAAAGAAAACCAATGCGGAGAGAAAAAAAGGAAAAGTGCAATACTAACTGACACACCACAAATGGAGGTATTGGAGTGGAGGCGACTAGACTTCCTTGAAACGAAGCTTAAACCTAACCACCAAGTTATACGAAAGACACGATTGGTTTTGTTTAGTTTGTGGTGAGGCTTATTCGCCTAGTAAAGCCGGAAAATGTGTGTATCATGCAAACTGTGGGCTTATTATCAATGTATTTCGAATTTAATAAATATTGAATTTATTTATTGTTAAATGCTTATATTTACTTGAGGAATATTGTATGGGACAAGTTATCCTCACCTATGTTTCAACTTACCCTATGTTCAACTTCGATTCCACAGTCATTTCACTCAACTCAAATTGTAGATGTACATATGTCGAAATAAGATGTCATCGATGGATACCTGTAAATAAACAATTGTAAGGTTAATAACGTATAATATCCAGTATAGAATTTAACTTAGCTTGTGTTAATCCAATTGTAAACACTGTTGAGTATAACCTAAAAAATCATTTTTTGACAATTCAATTTGTAGCTCAATTCGAATTGTCAATCGAATTGAGTGCGTTTATGTGTTTAATACTCTTTTATTTTTTACACCTATCGTAGAGCATTAGTACTACTGTAATTGTCAAAATATTCTAAATAAAGAAAATTGTTTTTTTTTCTCTCTTGCGATTCAACCAGTGAAGTCATCACATCAAATACAAAAATTATTAGAACAATTAAGAATAAAATTTAAATAAAAGTAAAGTGGCTTTTGTTTTATATCACCTTGTACAAAAGTGTTCGTACATTGTTTTGGTCCTTCGAGCCGGATAGAAACTAACCGGCAAGTATTTATAAAAGCTTCTATAAAACAAAAGCAATCACCGCATGTGCATTAATAGTTCGCCATTTTGATAAAACATATCAAATTATATCAAGCAACCGCGTGTGTGTGATAAGTTCGTGATTTCCTGTAAATTAATTGTGTACGGAGAAGCCAATTATGGAAAAATTAACTAAAAAAAAGGCATTATTAAAGGACAATTCACTCGTCTCGCTAATTATATTGAGGCGAATGGCGCGAAGCTTTCATACGATGAGTTATGCATTCGATGTGACAATGCGCACAAATTATACACGGAATTTATTGCTACCGAAGATGCCTTGTTTGACATTGATTCAACCGTACCGTCTGAAATGGACATCGTTGATGACAGTTATTATTCAATCATTCCCAACCTAAAAGGCCTAATGCGTGCTACGTCGGAAACTAACCCATCAATTGTTCATGATTCACCACTGGATAGCAGTATCGCGGTCAATCCAACATCAGATTTCAAGTTACCGTCATTAACAATGCCGTCATTCGATGGTAACCTCAAAGACTGGCAATCGTTCTATGACATATTTTCATCGACCGTACATGAAAATACTTCGTTATCTCCAGCGCAGAAGTTCAAATACCTCAAGGGACTTTTGAAAGGAAATGCCTACAATTTAATCAGTCATCTTCGGGTAGACGTCGCCAGTTACATTGAGGCTATTCAACGACTCGTCAAGCAATATGACAAGAAAAAACCGATTGTAGAGGCGCACATCAAATCTTTTCTTGAACTACCGAGAGTATCAAAAGCAAATGCTGCCCAACTTGTAGCATTCCATGACAACATAGATGAGGTCGTCAGAGGCTTAAAGGCGTTAGGCAAGGAGGCAGAGGCACGTGACCCCTGGCTAATTTTTATGGCAACTGATCGACTTGATGATGAGACCAGGAAAGCTTGGAGGTACAAAACAGCAGAGGAAGATTTTCCAACAGTCCAAGGTTTTCTTGACTTTTTATTGAACCGCGTAGATGCACTCACAGAGATCAAACCGACCAGTGTCAAGGACACCAAATCACATCATTCGTCTAAGGTGTTACATGTTGACTCATTATCATTACCATCATGTATACTCTGCAATGTCGAACGACATCGCCTTTTTGAATGTACCAAGTTCAAATCCATGACAATCAATGATCGAAAACAATTTCTAAAGGAAAAGCAGCGATGTTTTAACTGTCTCGGAGGAGACCACAGCGTTTATCAGTGCCGATCCAGAAGAACATGCCAACTTTGCCATCGGAGACATCACACCCTCGTTCATTCTCAACCAACTGCAAGTCAAGGTACATCGTTAGAAGCCAAACAATCCACTAGCACGACCCTAACTGCCTCCCTAGGAGGAAACCAAAACCCAGCTGTGGTCAGTCATGCTGTTTGTGCAAATGCAATATTACCTACTGTGTTGGTTGAAGTTCGAGATGGCTACAACAACTGGCATACCATTCGAGGCCTGCTAGACTCAGGTTCGACCAGGTCACTCATCAAAGAATCGTGCGTAAATAGATTAAACCTGAGCAAGGCGAATGCAAGAATCTTCTTACAAGGCATTGGTGGAACGAAAGCGGGCTGCTCAAAGGGAACTACAAATATCACAATCAGATCGAGAATTAATCATGAAATCTCATACAATATTGATGCCCTAATCGTCACCAAATTGACCTCGCAATTACCAACCAATCCGGTGGTAGTGCACATACCAAGTGATAACATGATTAGTTTGGCTGATCCTACTTTTGGAAAACCAGGTCCTGTCGATTTACTTATAGGCAGTGATTATTTCTTTGAAATACTGAATGCCGGACAGATGTTGATCGATCAACAAAATGTTATCTTCCAAAACACTCAACTGGGTTGGATCGTGGCCGGCGGAAGATCGTCGCAAGACATGTCCACTACATCAAATCAGATGCATTTCACGGAACAACAAGAAGTGGACATCGATAAGACATTACGACAATTTTGGGAAACTGAAAGCCTCCCACGACCAGTCGAGTATACATCTGAAGAATCGAAATGCATTGAACATTATACAGCCAATGTAAACTGCAACAAAAATGGAAGGATAACAGTTGCCTTACCATTCAGGAGAACTCCACCTCAGCTGGGTCATTCATTCAAAATTGCATTGCGTCAATTCCAAGCACTGGAAAACAGATTTAGTTCAAATGTTCAATTACAAACAGAATATGTGACCTTTATGCGAGAATATGAGCGACTAGGCCACATGAGGCCCATACCAAGCCATAAAATCGACCAGCCTGGCAGTCAACCATATTACTTACCACATCATAGCGTTGTTAAGAGTTCGGATTGTTCGAAGCTTCGAGTTGTATTTAATGGATCACAGAAAACATCGTCAGGTCAGTCACTGAATGATGAGCTAATGGTCGGGCCAACAGTCCAGCAAAATCTGTTTGAAATCACATTACGGTACAGAAAACACAAATTTGTTTTCAGCGCGGACATCGAAAAGATGTACCGTCAAGTGATGGTCCGAGAATAGGACACTGACTACCAGCGTATACTGTGGCGGGAATCATCTAAGCATCAATTGCAGCACTACAAATTACTGACAGTCACATATGGTACTGCACCCGCACCCTTCTTGGCCACTTATTCATTGACCTATATCGCCAATAAATTTCATGCCAAATATCCAAACACATCTAAAGTATTAAACTCGGATGTATACGTTGACGATGTGATCACCGGTTCAAATACGCTAAACGGAGCGTTAGTACTGCGAAATGAATTAATTGAAATTCTGGGATCTACAGGATTTAAACTAAGAAAGTGGTCGGCAAATCATCCCCATCTTTTGGATGACATCAACCAAGCTGATCTGCAACCAGTAACACGATCATTTAACGACAGTGGGAAGATGATATCCATATTAGGACTGTATTATGAACCATCCAGCGACGTTTTCAGGTTCAAAGTGGATATCCCAGAACATTCTGTTATGACAAAACGTAGTTTATTGTCAGAGTCATCGAAGATCTTCGATCCACTGGGTTGGCTATCTCCGACCACGATCGTTATTAAAGTCATGTTCCAACAGTTATGGCTCGAGAAACTTGGATGGGACGATACCTTGCCAGAGTCGTGTAAGATGAATTGGAAGAGGTTGAGAAATGACCTCAGTACAATCGAGCAATTGGAAATCAAAAGATGGCTGTATTCGACCGAGACAATAGAAATCCATGGGTTCTGTGATGCGTCAAAGGACGCCTATGCTGCGGGTTTGTACTCTCGTGTAATCATATCACCAACAGAAGCTTACACTAATATTATCGCAGCCAAAGCAAAGGTAGCTCCCATAAAAACGGTATCAATTCCCAAATTGGAGCTCTGCGCGGCTACATTATTGGTTAAGTTAATGGAAACTGTTACAACGGCGCTAAATTTTGAGATCACACCAAAACAACTCTTTTACACCGATGCCAAGATAGTATTGGACTGGTTATCTAAACCGCCGAAATCATGGCCAACATATGTGGCAAATCGAACTGGACTAATACTATCCTACTCGAATCGAAACCAGTGGCATCATGTCAAATCAGCAGAAAATCCAGCTGATCGGGCAACTCGGGGAGTGCCCCCAAGTGAGCTGAAAAATGATACCTTGTGGTGGATGGGTCTTACATGGTTATGTACCAACCCATTGATCATTCCATCTGAAGTCATTCAAGTGGCTCAAGACGATGAACCAGATTCGCAGTCCTACCATATAGTGCAAGAGGTCGATAGGTTTGACCAGCAGCTAGAAGAGATGATTGCACGGGTTTCAAAGTATCCAATAATAATACGAATAGTAGCTCGTATCCGCAGATATATCTTAAACGCAAAACGATCAACTGAACCAAAATCGTACGGAAGTTTCACAGTTAATGACCTCAACCAAGCCGAGAATTACATATTCAAGCATGTGCAAGCCCAAGCGTTTTCCGAGGACATCAAGTCAATACATTCAGGAAAGCTATCACCAAAAAGTAAGTTATTTAAACTTTATTCATTCGCAGACAATCACGGACTGCTAAGGGTTAGTGGCAGATTAGCCAATGCACCACTCAACTTTGACACTCAACACACGATCATTCTTCCATCAAATCATGTATTGGTGCAGAGAATGATAGAACACTATCATCGAAAGCTATGTCATGCAGGAATTTCGCAGCTTACTAGCTACACAAAACAAAGATTTCACATTGTTCGCGGAAAACATCTTATAAAGAAGACCATTCACCACTGCATTACGTGTCACCGTCACAAAGTCAAGGTTCAAACTCAGTTAATGGGCCAGCTGCCATCATCAAGGGTGACTTATATTAGGCCATTTATCAAAAGTGGTCTCGATTATGCTGGGCCATATCGAATTAAAGCTCATCAGTTACGGAATTCAAAAATAATTAAAGGCTACATCTGTATTTTTGTGTGTATGGCAATTAAAGCGGTTCACATCGAGCTGGTAACTAGTCTAAGTACAGACTCATTTATAGGAGCATTGCGTCGATTTCAAAGTACAAGAGGAATCTGCACGGACCTGTATTCTGGTAACGCGACTAATTTCATCGGGGCCATCAATCAATTACAAGAGCTCCAAGAGATGTTTAACTCAACACAATTTTCTCACAAGGTCAGTACCTGGGCAGCAGAACAGGGTACACAATGGCATCTCATACCACCGGCAGCGCCTAACTTTGGAGGTTTGTGGGAAGCTGCCGTCAAATCGACGAAGTTTCATATAAAACGCGTCATCGGAGAAACCATTATGTCATATGAAGAACTACTAACATTCCTGAAAGAAATAGAAGCCATACTTAACTCACGTCCGCTATGTCGCAACGATGAAAGTGCGGACCCACTAACACCAGCACATTTCATATTGGGCCATCCAATGACACTTATACCAGAACCATCATTATTGAATACCAAAATTAATACATTGTCTAGATGGCAAATGATTCAAAAACTGATTCAGCAATTTTGGGTTCGCTGGCATGCTGAATACTTAACCACTCTGAACAAATTTCAAAAATGTAATCAAGCCGTCAATCAAGTTAAAATTGGTGATCTAGTCATTTTAAAGGAAGAAAACGTACCACCAGCAAGATGGCCATTAGCGAGAATTTTAGAAGTTCATCCTGGACAAGACAATTTAATACGGGTTGTAAGTGTACAAACCGCCACGAATACGTTTAAGCGTCCGATTACTAAGATCTGTATAATTCCATTAATTGACTCATCCGAGTCAAGGGCGGCGGAATGTTCAACTTCGATTCCACAGTCATTTCACTCAACTCAAATTGTAGATGTACATATGTCGAAATAAGATGTCATAGATGGATACCTGTAAATAAACAATTGTAAGGTTAATAACGTATAATATCCAGTATAGAATTTAACTTAGCTTGTGTTAATCCAATTGTAAACACTGTTGAGTATAACCTAAAAAATCATTTTTTGACAATTCAATTTGTAGCTCAATTCGAATTGTCAATCGAATTGAGTGCGTTTATGTGTTTAATACTCTTTTATTTTTTACACCTATCGTAGAGCATTAGTACTACTGTAATTGTCAAAATATTCTAAATAAAGAAAATTGTTTTTTTTTTCTCTCTTGCGATTCAACCAGTGAAGTCATCACATCAAATACAAAAATTATTAGAACAATTAAGAATAAAATTTAAATAAAAGTAAAGTGGCTTTTGTTTTATATCACCTTGTACAAAAGTGTTCGTACACCCTATATACGGAACAGGTTGTAACATTAAGATACTGTTTTTGTTTGCTTAATTGTAAGAAACATAAAATTAAAAGTTAATAATATTTTTTAAAATAAGGAGAGAAAATACTTAAATTTCATATTATATAAATATGAGTTACCTACACCATATAGATATTTATATTTATATGAGGCAAAAAGCAAAAATTGGTTCGACCTACCCCGGTCTCGCTATTTATGGTCTCCAAACTGCCCGATTCTTTTATTTTATTCCTGTGGATTCCTTGAATTTTTATCCTTTGAGTTTCTCTCGACAGTACAGTAAGTATACCAAAGAGTTTCTTTAACAATTACTAATGCAGCTATCGTAATGAAAATGGGCAGCTTCGAAATATTAACCTGAATTATAATTAAACTATTGGCAACACAAACAGTTTTTTTTCGAAAGACAAGGGGGAATGAGTAGCTGAATGCTTCGAAATTTCGTGCTTGCCTGCCAAGTTTGTGTGTGGTCCTTTGCACAATAGAGATTTGTATTTGCTACAAATCCAATTAAATAGGCTCTTCGTTTTCGGTTTAAACGGTACGTCTACCCATCCACGAAAATCCTTGCCTTTATTCGAGGAAACCAAAGAGTTTGCATTTCGAGCAATAAGCAAGATATATCGTAAAGATTTAAAGTACCTACCTACAATGTATAATAGAAGGGATACCAGAATTTTCTCAAAAATAAAAATCTCCCAAAAAATACAAAATAACGTACCCCATTAAAAGGGAAGACCAACATTACATTTTTGTTAACTGCAATATGAAAACAAAAGGAAGCTGCATAGTTTACGTCATCCGGCTTAGGGCCGCTTACACAACTCGATTGGGTCAACGCGATATGATCCGATTAGTTTGAACACTAACAATCGTAGAAAATGAAGCATTTTTGAATAATTTATGGTGTTTAACAATTATTCACACATTAAAATAGAGAACTCGACAAAGCAGCTTAGCATTGCACCCTTTGCGCAAGGATGACAGGAAGACGTCAGAAAAATTTCAAAAATATTTACATTTATAATAATACTTACGTTTGTATTCCCTTACTAAAATTAAAAAACTTCTCAAAGCCGCGACAAGGGTATGGATGAGTAATCAGTTAGAAAAATTATAAAAAAAAAATCAGTACAAATCGGAAGGGGTTCTTAGTTATCAAAAATAGTGAGTAGAACCAGAAGCATGCGAATGGTTAATATGGAACGGCTATTATCGAAGGAATGAAAAAAAATCCGCTTAGTCAAATGGAAATTCAAACTAAGTCTTTAAAATGACTTGAATAATATTGATGATGATGCTGATGGTACTGATAGTGATGCTGAGATACTGACGGTGATGCTGTTGATACAGAAGAAAATTAACGTGATAAAACTAGTGAACATGTCATGGTGAGTCGTGAGTGCTCTTTTCGTTTTAAACGACGAACTGGTATCCGCAATGTTCACACTGTTGATGAATCTGCCAGCGCAGATAAATAGGTTGCTTTAAACTATCTGATCGAATTGAATGAACTAATACAACAACGATGCTACAAAAACATACAAATTTTCAACGTTGATGAAACGGAATTATTTTGGAAAAAGTTGCCGTCACGCAATTTTATTGTGCTAATGAAAGGTCCCAACCATCTCACACTGTTATTAGGAGGAAATGCAGCAAGTGATTCAAATTAAAACCGATACTTGTGTACCGTGCAGAAAATCCTTGAGCCCTTTAGGAACGTTTCCAAAAACGATCTTCTAGTGTTCAAATTAGAAAGCGTGGGTTACAAAATCTTGATTTGAAGATTGGTTCACCAATTGTATTTTTTCCCTACTACAGAACGTTATTGCAAAGAAAAGGGATTGGATTTTAAGATTTTCTTGATTTTGGATAATGCCCTGGTCATCCGACTGATCTTGTTCGAGCCGAATGTTAACAAATGCAATTTGTTGCTACATAGAATTGTATGAAGAAAAAAAAACCCAAGGAGAAACAGGTACAAAAATCTATCTTCCAATTTTTAAATAGGAAAAATTAAATTGCGAAGTTAACCTGTATTTTTTGTTTAATTAATTTTAATAAAGACTGAATTTGAATGCATCTATATTTATTTAAATTTTGCGAGAAATTTTTTTTTGGAAACAATCAACATTTTTTCTATATATTGAGAACCTCAATTAGTCCGGTTTCAAATAGTACGGGAAATTCGGCCAACCGATTCGGACAATTCGAGGTATGTATTTATCATTTTACAAATAGAAGTTGAGGGCTGCTTCCACCAAACCGCCGCTTTTCCGAGGAATACTAGGAAAGCGGCAAATACAAATATTATATAGACTCGTAGCTATTAGTTTATGTAGCATTATATTTTTAATAAGAATGTGTGCCAAACAACTCTTTCCAAAAGTTAAATTCCAAGATTTTGTATTCAGTGTTTTCGATTATAATATTTTCAAATTTGTTATGTTAAAATTCGTGACCTTATATGTTTTTCATTTTTTTTAACACTAATGCTTATCCCAGTGAAGTTATATTAGTACCATATATATTGCGTATAATTCACCAATAATTCGACTACATGTTTCCAACGTTTAAACAGAAAGTAATCAAAGGTGTAATTAGAAATTCAGCCGCTATATCCTAATGAGATTGAGTGAAACGGCAAATTTTAATATCAGCCATTGACAAAGACTACCAGCGTATTATTTGGAGAGATGATGAACACATGAAAAAAGTTTTTTCGTAAACCTCATTCAAATGAAAACTGAAGATTAGAAACTCTCGATCATTTTGCATTTCTCGGTACTGCAACGACACGTCACAACGTTCGCTTGTCGTTCCAAATAACAACGGTTTAACTTCCCTGACTTGTCTGTGGTTGAGTAAGCACGCTGAATAAGTAAAATGCGCGGGAAAATTACCTGTTGTTTGAAGATAGAAAATTGCGGCGACTATGCGTTATGTGGCAGGGTGGGGATCATTGTTCCATTGGCTGTATAAGAATGGAAAAGAAAATCGCGAGGGCAGTCGAAAAAAGTTTTTGGCTGAACGTTGATGAGTTAAAACAATTTAAAATTTGAGAAAAAATATATTTAAACAATAAGTTAACGGTTATTGATTTTTTAGATAGTGCTTTTGAGATAAATGTACTAATTTAGTAAATATTGCTAAGATTTGGTATATATATTTAATTAATAATAATGATCATATAGTGATAAGTGGCATAGTTAAAATCCCGAACTTAAAACAAAATTCTTAATGTATATCTTGAGTTTAAACATTAAAAACGTTGGGATCGATTTGTACGTTTTCTAAAAGTGCAGTGTAAAAATTCATTTAACATAAAAGTAATAATAAGACTGAAAAATTTTGACAAACAAACAAAACAAAATAATAGTAACTAAGGACAATACTAAAAATTAACTTTATGGTGAATAATACCGTTGTTTTAGTACTAATTAGCATATGAAGAATTATTAATTAATTTTTTTGATGCTCTGTTAAGGTGCTATTCCATGGGAAAATTTTACTGAATAGTAAAATTAAAGGAAGAAAACAATATATAATTGCAAGTTGGCGAAATGAAACAAAAAATCGAATCAGTAAAAACAAAAAAATTGTGTGTAGTTGTGACACTCCTCTAAAAAGTATCAAATCGAGAACTTTTCATAGGAGTGTCACTAACACACGTACATATAATTTGTAAACGATGGAAAGTAATTCTCGCACACACTAATAATTTTAATACGATGACGATTTTATGGTACAGATATTTTCAATTTTATTTTCTGTGACGGAAATTGTTCGAAAAAATGAAATTCTGATATGAGTAATAATTATATTTAATTTTTTAGATAATTTAGAGACGAATAAAAAATCGAATAATACAAAATACTTTATTTTTTAGGCAATGATTGGTTATGTTTTGGTTTAATGTCAAATTTCCTCTTTTGCTATAAAAAAATGAAAAGAAAAAGCATGACAATAAATGACGTTTAAATTTTCAAATTTTCATTCCGTACATTTGAAAAATATAGAACCATGTGAAGTTATCCTAGTTTTTCATCCCAGAAAAAATAAAAATATTCATCAGATCCCATCCCATCCCAGTTAAATTTTGAATACGAAAGAATAACATAAAATTAAAATATTTTCATCCCATCCCAGTTTTTTTCGTTTTTCATTTATCATACACACATATAAGAAAAAATTGTATTTTGCTCTAAATTTTTATTTATTTGCTAAGAACTTTGTGGGCCAGAAATAATTCTTTATGTTTTGAGAAGGCAGTAGTGAGGACCATTTCTGATAAACAGCTGAGTACCAGCCGTATGGTGCAATTTGCACAATCGGCCAACTTCCAAATTGTTCCATATAAAATTATCAGTTTTATGAACATTATGGTGTCCATCTCCTAAGAACTTTGTGGGCCGGAAATAATTCTTGGTGTTTTGAGTAGGCGGTAATGAGGACTATCTTTGATAAATAGCTGGGTACCAGCCGTATGGTGCAATTTGCACAATCGGCCAACATCCAAATTGTTCCATATAAAATTATCAGTTTTATGAACATTATGGTGTCCATCTCCTAAGAACTTTGTGGGCCGGAAATAATTCTTGGTGTTTTGAGTAGGCAGTAGTGATAGTGAGGACTATCTCTGATAAACACCTGAGTACCAGCCGTTAGGTGCAATTTGCACAATCGGCCAACTTCCAAGTTGTTCCATATAAAATTATCAGTTTTATGAACATTATTGTGTCCATCTCCTAAGAACTTTGTGGGCCGGAAATAATTCTTGGTGTTTTGAGTAGGCAGTAGTGAGGACTATCTCTGATAAACAGCTGAGTACCAGCCGTATGGTGCAATTTGCACAATCGGCCAACTTCCAAATTGTTCCATATAAAATTATCAGTTTTATGAACATTATGGTGTCCATCTAATAAGAACTTTAGGCAGTAGTGAGGACCATGGGTTCTATTCTTGATCCATTACGAAAATTTTCTGTACCGAAAATTTTCGTAATGCTATTTTCTAATAATAATGGTGAAATCAAAAATTAGTATTCTTGAAACCATTACGAAAATAACGAAGGAAGTAATAAAGAAATAATAAAATTTTGAGAGAGATGATGAAAATGCCAGTCACAAAAATGGTATTCTTGAAATCGGATTACGAAAATTCTCGCAACGGAACGTTACTAAAATTTTCGGATGTTGCATTTCGTAATGAAATCATTTTAATTTTTGTTTTAATTATATTCATATAAGGACGTTCATTAAACCCAATAATTTCTGCTGGTGGTTAAAATTCAACACGTGTTGTTAAAATTCATATGTCTTTACATTTCGCTAAATATTTATTATATTGTTACCATAAAAAAAGGACACATTTTTAATTTGTTTATTGTATTCTTAAAGATTTCCGCGGTAAGTACAATTGAGAGCTGGGGGTAACCGAAAACAAAAGAGTACCTATTTTCTTTTTTTGTTTATTATGTTCTTAAAAATAAGGGCAATAGTTACATGGGTGTATTTTTAAATATCGCGTGTTGTAATTGGAATTTAATTGATATACCGTCAAAGGCGGGTAACACTAATGCTAGTGACATCTGTCTAAAAAAGTAACATCACCAATATAAAGAAGGGAATAATAGTATATTATTATTTAACAAGCATATAATTCACAAAGATGAAGTTTACCCACACGAGCCGATAGGCGAGTGTTGTAAATCATCTGAGTGAGTAACAGCCATTATATGCGAGTAGAATACATACTTTGTCCACTCCATCGACATACTTTGTCCATTTCCGTCGACATTTTGACGTCTCAATTTAATTATAATGAAAATGGCAAAAGACTACTAGATAAAATTTCAAAAATGAAATTTTTACTTGGTGCTAGTGAATAATGGAAGAAGAGACTACTAGTTAAACTAGCAATGAATAATGTAAATTATTATAATTGAAGAAACAAATGAATAATGAGTATATTATACGTTAGTCGCGGACAATAGTACATTGTGTCATTAGGATTAAAAGTGATACTTTGTTTGACGAGCAATTATATTTGCATGCGAGGCGAAGCGCAGCGTAGCCGAGCAAAAGCAAATATTTGCGAGTCAAACAAAGTCACTTTTAATCCGAATAACACATACTATTTTTTCTTCAACGAAGAAATGCTTATTATAAACTAATTATACAAGTAAGTACAAATTATGTAATTAAAATTTCAAAATTGAAAGTAATTTTGTTGAAATATTTTGTGAAACTAAGGAGATCATGACTTTTGTTTGGTTTGACTATTGTAAGTGTCAAACTGCCAAGCTATAATTATAATATTTTTCTTGCGAACAAAATGTTTGAATCAGAAGATTTATCAAATTTACCTCCGGATGTGGTTCAAACAGCAAAGGAAATTGTATTAAACCTATTGCCATCAAAATCAAGATTGAACATTTTATTGAAATATTTTGTATAGTTAAGGAGGCCTTGACTTTTTTTTTTGTTTGTGTATCTTACCAAGTTATGACGTCTCATTTACTTTTAATATTGAAAACAGTGTTAAAGGAGCATTTACACCTAGGATTAAAAGTTCAGCCTAGCAACACTCACATTTTTTTAATCGTAACAAAAAGGCCAACTTTAATGCCCAATAATAGTATTAAAACAAGCTACTTTTAAGACGTTTGGAGAAAAAAGATTTTTATTTTCCTATGAAACGTAAACCAAATCATATGGGATTTTAAAATGCATTATTTTGTGTTGTCTTTATTTTAAATTTAAATGAAAAATTTTCTTTTTTTTTTATAAATAAAATAATTTTAAATGAAATATAGTATTTCGAACTGCAGCTTGTACACAATTTCAATTGATATTTTGGTTTTAGATTGCGTTCATTGATTTTTATTCTCAAACATCGTCAGGCTCCGTGCTTTTAAAAAAAAATTCATTTCGTAGATTACTATATTATACTAGTTTTATTACTTTACCAATGCTATTACTAATAGCCGTGATTTATAATAAAACTAATCTATTAATCTACGAAGGAAAAATTTAAAAAAATACACGAAATCTAACGATGTTTGAGAATAAAAATCAATTTATCAAGCTGAAATTCGAAATATTTAATTTAAAATTTTCCAGTTTTTTTTTATTAATACATATTACTTTTAAGCATCAACAGAAAATATTAAGTTTTATGAACATCATTATACCATAATGTTCAAAAATGATAATTTCATATGGAACAATTTGGAAGTTATTGTGCAATATTGTAAAAATTGCACCCTACGGTTGGTACTCAGCTGTTAATCAGAGATAGTCCTCACTACTGCCTACTCAAAACACCAAGAATTATTTCCAGCCCACAAAATTCTTAGGAGATGGACACCACAACGTTCATAAAACTGATAATTTTATTTTATTAATTTTTGGTTGAATATTAATTAATTCATGTAATATCTAATATGCTACCGGTGGTTAGACCATTTTAATTGTGTTTCGATTAACACGAGAAGTATATTAGTATTTACGAACAGTAATTCAACGAAACCGACTAATAGACGTAATTCTGTTTATTTTAATTATATGATTTTAATACGAGTATGTTCCGAAGATTGTAAGAGAATTCAGTCCAGTTTCGAACTGATGAGCTTATGATTATGAAAAAATCAATCTTCTCATCAGGCCGCGGGGACTGGACTGATTATACCACAATTTACATTCTAGTTCAGTAAATCAGTTCGAAACTGAATTGAATTCTCTTACAATCTTCGGAACATACTCGTATTAAAATCAGATAATTTTATATGGAACAATTTGGAAGTTGGCCGATTGTGCAAATTGCACCATACGGCTGGTACTCAGCTGTTTATCAGAGATAGTCCTCACTACTGCCTACTCAAAACACCAAGAATTATTTCCGGCCCACAAAGTTCTTAGGAGATGGACACCATAGTGTTCATAAAACTGATAATTTTATATGGAACAATTTGGAAGTTGGCCGATTGTGCAAATTGCACCATACGGCTGGTACTCAGCTGTTTATCAGAGATAGTCCTCACTACTGCCTACTCAAAACACCAAGAATTATTTCCGGCCCACAAAGTTCTTAGGAGATGGACACCATAGTGTTCATAAAACTGATAATTTTATATGGAACATTTTGGAAGTTGGCCGATTGTGCAAATTGCACCATACGGCTGGTACCCAGCTATTTATCAGAGATAGTCCTCACTACTGCCTACTCAAAACACCAAGAATTATTTCCGGCCCACAAAGTTCTTAGGAGATGGACACCATAATGTTCATAAAACTGATAATTTTATATGGAACAATTTGGAAGTTGGCCGATTGTGCAAATTGCACCATACGGCTGGTACTCAGCTGTTTATCAGAGATGGTCCTCACTACTGCCTACTCAAAACATAAAGTATTATTTCCGGCCCACAAAGTTCTTAGCAAATAAAATTGATGTAATTTAGAGCAAAATACAATTTTTTCTTATATGTGTGTATGATAATTGAAAAACGAAAAAAACTGGGATGGGATCAAAATATTTTAATTTTTTGTTATTCTTTCGTATTCAAAATTTAACTGGGATGGGATGGGATAGTGTTACCTGATGAATATTTTTATTTTTTCTGGGATGAAAAACTGGGATAACTTCACATGCTTAAATATAGTTGTGCTCTAAAATAAGTGGTTATAAGTGCTAATCTTGTGTTTAGTGTTTAAAATAATAATTAATATAAAATAATAAAAGTACGTGAGGGAACGTGACAATTTTTAGTCATAAGGGCCCCTATTCTCGAATTCCACATCCATTTTCCACATGGGAACAAGCAGGTGGAAGAAATTCCCCATATACGAAAATGTCTATATCCCATGTGTTTTACACACGAATTACAATTTCCGAAAGTTTTGATTAATTTTGACAGATGTCCGCATGAGGAAAAAGAATGTGGAATTCGAGAATACGGCCCAAGGTATGTTTAATCTTTTTGGTTTATTTATTATGTTATTATTTATCATGTTGTTGGATAAATATCGACGGGATTTTATAATATTTTTACTACGAATATCCTAACGAAATACGGTTTCTTCTCTTAAATTCTAATTTGGTTTTGTGTCAAGATCGATAAAATTGATTATGGTGAGTTCAAGGATACAGCATAAATTGAATTGATAGATTGATTGCGCATTATCTAACTACTATAAATTTTGATATTAGCTGTGAATCAACCTCATCAACAACAATTACTCCCACCCCAGCTCAGCAAGACAACAATCTCGGTATAATCCAATTTCTTCTAATATTTTGTGTACATTTTAATTAATCAATTTCATATTTCAGAAATAATAATTGACGCTGCCAGGGGCCGACCAGCCATTTGGAACATTCAGGATGAAATATATAAGGACAAGAATGTCAGTATAAGGCTGTGGGAAGAAGTTACCCGAGAATCAAGTAATGATTTATATTTTATTACTTTATATTTTATAGAAAAATTTACAAATGTTTTTATTTTTAAAGATTTTAAAGTCAACCCTAGTAATTTTGCGCTTTGTAGAAAACAATGGGATACCGCAAAGGCAACATACGTTCGGTCCAAAAAGACGCTCCAAGTGGCTCAAAAGGTGCAGCGAAGAAGCAATACAAATACGCCCGCATACTTTCGTTCTTAGACGATACTACAGAGCCCAGAAGGTAGATATGTTAACACTATAAATTAATCTTAATCTTTAATTTTTGAATGTCTTTTTTTTAGATAATTTTAAGAATTTTTTAGCTTTTTAAAATAATAAATAAAAAAATTTTCGTCCTTTCAAGGAAAAAAAATCTTAAAATTATAAATTAATCGAGCCCTATTTTTCTTGTTCTAGATCAATAGAACTAGGTGGAGTTCCTGTGGAAGGTAGTTCAAGTCCTAAGCCATTATTAAGCAGCAGCAGAAAGGGTAAGTGTAGATAATATTGCATTATACCATATAAGATACTGGTATAAAATTGAAAATACACTTTTATTAATATTTTTTATTCTTTTTTTTATAAGGAACGGCTGCAAAACTTGAATCATACTTAGAGGAATCTTTACAGATAAAACGGCCCAACGTGGAAGCGGTAGAAAAAATGCAACCATCTGCCGCTTCAACAGCTAATATTCCTTCTCCAAACTCAATGGACGTGGGGGTTGATGGGTTTTTGGCGCAGCTGAAACCATACCTCACTGGATAGCGCACATTTTTGCGAATTCAAGCACAACAAGGGATTTTGAATGTGCTCTCCGACGTATGGAAAATCCAGGTTTTTAAAATATTTATTCCAATTTTATTTATCCTTAATTAAATTTTTTTGGTTTTGCAAGAAAATGAAAAGAATTAAATTTTAATAAATTATTTTTATTTGTTTTTTAAAAAAGACTGAAATACGAGTATATCTGTACTAAAAAGCAAAAGTCGCTTATCTGCATATGAGTAGTTATGAGAAAATGAAGGTTGAAGTTTTAAAATCAAATGGAAATACATTGAGAGTATTATACGTATTACCTCATAACTTTTTTATTTTTTAAGCGATTTTCACCAAAATTTGATACAATCCAAATAGTGAACAAATTTAATTATTGATGCGAAATTCATAAAAACCGCTTAAAGTCACTTACGCGACTTTTGCTTTTAAGTACAGAATTATATTGATTGTTAAATTGATTTTTTATAATAAAAGACTGATATTGGTATTATTTATTTTTATGTTGAATTTAAAATTTATGGTTTATTATTTTTTTTTATTGAATATTACTACTTATAATAAAAGATTATTTATTGAATTTAATATTTTTATTATGTAAAATGTTACGTAAAACAGAAAACGCCGCTTCTTATTACTCCTCATAACTCCGCTTCTATTTACATCAGGATAAATTTGGTTTTCTTATATAAAATTGATGTCTGTGAATAATAAATATAAATTTTATTTAATCTGAAATGAATGAAAATTAAAGGTTACTTACCATTTTTGTCTGTCCGAGAAGTCATATACAAATTTTAGATTTGAGCAGACTGCCACTCTATCTGCCCCTCTGCAGAAAAGTAGTCAGCATATCTCTCCCGAGTCAATTTTGCCGAATTGGTAGAGTTTCTATTCATTGGTTGAAGTGGCGTGAAGTTGGTGAAATTATTCTTCGATGTGCCTTAAATTATAGGTTAATGGTGTAATATTTTAATAAATTGTACGCTTGCAGTATGTGAATTAAATATTTACCTGGAATGACAACTCTGCTTAGATCTTGATCTATAAGATCTGGAGTTACATACCCAGCATTTTGTTGGTTTAGCCAATTGTGTAGGCATACGCAAGATTGGATGATGTCGTCCACCAAAGTAACATCCGCTAAAATCGTCGGTCGCAATATTCTCCATTTAGCCGAAAGAATGCCGAAACAATTTTCTATCATTCGGCGAGTCCGACTAAGCCGATAATTAAATATTTTATGTTTGGAATTTTGGATGGTGGTAAACGGCTTAATCATATTTTCTGTCATAGCAAAGGCATCGTCGGCCACAAAAACATAAGGCACAGCAGTGAATGTATCGCTGACATTGCTTGGTTCAGGTATCCTAAAAAAAGATAATAAGAAAATAATAAGAAAGACTCACAAATACTTCAAGGGGGCTTCCACCTTTTGTGAAATGAATTCCCGGTTCATACTGTATTTACTAACGGGAGAGTTTTAGCATAAAATTGTTTGCCGAAATTAGTTTCTCTCGAAAAATTCCTCCATCACTCTGGCGTCCGGCAGCCCCAATATCGCACCAAACAAAGTTATATTTATGGTCGCATATTGCCATCAATACAATGGATGAAGTTTTTTTGTGGTTGTAAAACTCCGACCCAGATTTTTTTGGGGCCTAAAATACAATATAAAATTATATTTAATTGAATTTTAAAATGTTAACTATCTTATTTGAATAGCGACGTGTTTTCCGTCGATTGCTCCTATGCAATGAGGGAAATTCCACCTTTCCTCAAAACCAGATGCCACCGTTTTGAAATATTCCGCAGATATTTTGGGAAACACATTACCTTGTAGTACAGCTGTTATGCACTTCGTTGTTTCGCTCACAATTCTATGAATGCTAGTTTGTGAGCATTTATAGGCAATTCCGATGCTGGTTTGCGATTCACCCGTTGCGAGATACCTAAAGAATTTTAAATTATTTATTTTACTTTCAAAATACATATACTTATAGGCATATGTGTATAAAATTTCTAATTATATATTATATTTCTAATAATGCTTACCGTAGCGTCACTGCCAATCTTAAACTGGGACTCAAAGGTTCTCTAACAACAGTCCCTTTTTCAATTATTGGCTCGACCATCGACAGCAATTCATGAAATTGCACCAACACATTCATCCGTGTGTACGTATAGAACAGCTTCGGATCTTGTTTTAGCTCACTTAAGACGCTGTTAAAAGCGCCAGATCGGGTTCGCTCTAAATAATACGGCCGTACCCAGAATTTCCTTTTTTTTTTTGGTGTTTTTTTAGTTGGAATTAAATTTAATTCAACATATCTTTCGTCATCACTGCCAAATATGATGTTCAACGGATCCAAATAAACATCCACATTCACTTTATCAACCATATTGTCGTTAATTTTCACTTCATTGATTGATAATTTAACAATTAATTCTACAACAGGAAATAATTTTGATTTTTTGTAGGTTAAATTACAATTACTGTCAAAATTCCCCTTAAAACTTTTGCTATAAAAAAAAAAATAAAAAAAACCTTGTCTTTGTCTATTATATGGTGTTTGATTTTTTTTTCTCTTTTTGGCGTATTTTACTATTCAGTAAAATTTTCCCATGGAATAACACCTTTAATCTTAAAAATTATGGAAAATTAATAATTTTTGTTAGTACAAGGTTATTAGATTAAGTTTAGTTTTAATGCATTTAAAAAAAAAGCACAATTTTTTTTTTTGGTATGAACTATTTGATCGATTATTGAAAAACCAAATAAATTATATACACTGATGAATTGAAATTTTGTTGAGTTTTCTATATTTCGATGGTAATTTTTGAAGTTCGTTTGTTTCGAGAATTTGGTCGCTTTTCAGTGATGAGAATGTAGACCCGTTACTCCTTCCTATCCTCTTAGTTTTTTTTATGTTTGTCAGTTAACATTGTCTCGCACTGCATACACTTAACTTCGGGAATCCCCACGCCCACCGTGAGTTTTAGCCGGCTTATTATGACCATGCCGAGGCTCTGAGAGTATGAACAAACTTATTTCAGTAACGATTGGCATTTTCTTGTGACCGAGGTTTTCGTGAGCCACTTATGCCACTACGGTCGTTACAGTACTTACTAATTTTCTCTTCTTAGTAAGGAGGTATTCTAGCAAGAGGCTTAAATTTTGGGCGCTTTGTCGAGCTAAATAAAAAAAGAGTTGGTGACAAAACACTATGTACAACTTCATTTTTAAACTTTTTCTATAAATTTTTAGATCCCAGCTCCCAGCTTCCGTGAACCAGAAGATTTATTTTGGGAATATATCAAAAATATACAACTTACAGAAAATATGAGAAAAATAAAAAATCTTAAGTTTGCAAGAAACTTGTATAATAAGTTTCTCAAAATTCGCCGTTGGTAAACAAAAGGCGTGTGTTGGCCATATCTCAATTTTTAGTCTAATAAATAATAGACAAATTTAATAATATTTTAATATCGAATTTTTTATTTATTTATTGCTCTTAACCAAACAAACAAATTATTATTAACAAATACAAAATATAAATATACAAAACAGAAACGTGTCTGCAGTTTCGATTATCCACATATGTATGTATGTATGTATATGGTGTTAAAAGTTAAATTTATTACAAGGAGAAAAGGGAATTCTTCAAAATAGTACAATAATTGTAAAAAGAAACAACAAAATAACTTGCGAAATAGCTTTGAAAAAGAAAAATGGAATTTTATAAAACAAAAAGTATTTATCAAACATAAATCCAACATCTCTAATTTCAAATAACCAATCTTTCATCATATCCTAGATCATCGTACCCTTTGTTAGGCGCCAATCGATTAAAAAAGGTGGACGCGGGATACTATGTAATATTTGCGAAATAATTCGGAAGAATATGGCGGTACAGAGTACAGTGCTGACCTCTTCGAAAACAAAATAATCTTAAGATTATAAATCGTATTGAAGATAGGCCAAGTGTGCTCATATCGACGCTTGAAAAATATAACACGAATTATATACTTTTTTAAAATGTGTAACAGTTCTATCGTATAAAAATGTAACTTAGGCTCCTAAAAGAATTAAGATTACTTACAATTTTATGTGGTTTTAGGGTTGGGTTACCACATCGATTATCTCTCGGGGAACTTCAATTTGCCATCCAATCAACAATTAAATACCGCAACTACGTAGTAATAGTTTTGAACAGTTTATTATTTTATCTTTTATGGTTTTAGCTTTTCCTTTTCCCAGGTTCCTCCTTTCTAATGTTTCTTCGTTAACCGCGTGTTTCTTGCTGTCAAATTTTTTAATATACCCTATCTATATTTTTCTTTCTTTTTTATATTACAGCGCATGCCAGCGGATGCCTTCCTTACTGATCTAACTATTTATACTTTATATATATTGAGGGCGTTACAAAAATACACTCCACCCCAACAAGGTAAACCGTAGTTGAGGCGGGAGTCGACACAAGCAACATAAAATTTTAATAGAACATTGACTGGACAACATTTAAGTAACAAATAAATTGCCCTTAACATCGAATTAACTTGATTTTTGACTGTTTGGACATGTAACATCCAATTTAAATTTGCATCAACATTCATTCCTAAATATTTAAATAAATTAACTTTTCCAATTTTAGTGCAAAAACTGTTGCAATTACGTAAGTTACAATTACTTCTACAATGTGTGTAGAATAAGTTAGCTCAGTAGCAGTCATACCAAACTAAGTTATAACAATGTAGTCAGCAAAACCAATAGTTTTACCATTTAAGTTTAATTTAAAAATTGAATTGATGTAATCTAAAAACAAAATAGGACCAACAGAACGAACCTTTTTGAGCCCATGTTCAATATTAAATAGTGCGCTTAGTGATTTATCTAATAAGATTCGAACCATTTCTGTGGTATACCTCTAAAACCAATGAACTGAAGCTTACACCAAAGTAGCTTGTGATTCACCTTAAAAGCTCCCTTAATAACGATGAAGACTGCACCAATACACTTCTTCTCATTAAGATTAATACAAATTCCATTTAAGAAATCAATTAGCGCAGATTCAGTATGTTTATCAGATCTTAAGCCGTGTTGCTGAGAACTAAGAAAGTGAAATTTATCAAGAATCTTTTCAATACGAGGTTTCACTGGTTTTTCTATAATCTTCAAAATTGTGGGTTGTAGAGCGTTGGGCCGATAATTGTCCTTGATAATGATATCCCCCTGCTTCAGAGATAGACAATAAGTCTGAGATAATCCTGCTCAGAATCTCATTAACAACATACCTGGTATTTTTACTAAAATAGATGTGTTTATCAGAAACTATAGATGCATTCATTAACTTTTATTACACATTTCGAGAAAGTAGTTTTGTAGTTTTTTTTCTCTGGGTGTTTTTTTACATTTCCAACTTTTTTTTTCTTGTATCCATTAAAAGTAGCAACTTGGTTGATATCCACGGTTTATGTTGGTTTCTTCAATTATGCTTAACTAAATTTTTAATCCATAAACCAGCAACTTGATTTAACATTGATACTACATTGATTAAAATCGTGGTGGGATTACTAAGGCCTAATACGCCAGAGAAATGAATTGATGATATTATAGTATTTGTCTGAATTTACTGGTGTGAAATTTTCTGCAAACCAATGCTTTTTCTTTCAAATAATTATCAGGAACAGTTATACCAATTTTAACCAACGCATGGTCAAAAATATGTAAATTATGCAATGATACATCCAACGTAGCACGATCACTAAACACGGGTAAAACAATGATCAATGCAAGTAGCATTGTGTTATTAGTAACTCTTGTGGTAGAATTAATAAGTGGCAAAAAACATTCGACGACAACATAAACATATTCATTATTAGAAGGTGGAAAGTTCTAAATATCAACGTTCAAATCACCAACAATAATCATATTTTGGTTTTTAATTATTGAGATGGCATTTGGAAATTCACACACAAACAGATATATAGTATAGATATATATATATATATATATATATATATATATATATATATATATATATATATATATATATATATATATATATATATTTATTTATTTATGTTTATTTCATGAAACAGATAGTTTCAAAATATTAGCTAAATTTAAAGAAATAGTTTCATAAGTACATTGTAAATTTGAATCATAAAATGCACAAACACCGCCCGCTCTACAGTTATTGCTACAACAACCTATACATTCATAATGGGGAAGATTTAACTTAGCTCATTATCATATATCCGTATCTTGGAAAGAAAAATAATTGATAGGTTTGCGTCAAAGGTGCTCATATTTACAACTAATTTATCAAAATTTTCTACGAATGTTTTGAGGAACAACAGAGAAATTCTAGATGTTGGTTACAGAGTTTTCGTTAGCGTTATTAGAATTCGATGTTACTGTCAATCGGCTGGCAGCAATTTAAAATTGGTTAGAGTTTGCTGAAGTACATGAAACCTCCATTGACGCAGCTGCCAAACATTATGATTTCTTGTAAACTTACTTGGCGATGAGCTGCGGTTAGTGAGGGGCAAACAGCTGCAATTCTTAAACCGATGTTGTTATCGTGAAGCGTACGCCTAATTATTTGGTAGAAAATAAGACGTTACATTAGTTCTCAAAACTCATTTTGACGGCATTTTGCTGTGGATCGTCGATTTCGCAGTGCATTTGATCGAATACGCCGGTACTCTAGGCTAGAAGTAACACAATTTCGCCATGATCCAAGTCTTCTTGTCAATGTAACAGTTTCCTCTAACCTTTTGAAAACGATAGTTGTTGAGGTTTAGGGCGCAAGCTGCTTTAAAAGAATTAAATAAAATAACAATCGACGATCAGCTAAAACAATGGGTTAAACTTAAAATTTGTTGGTCTTTAAAATTCCCAAGGGTAAAAGGTTCAATTGAAAGTATAAACGGTTGAATTTGAAGTGTAAAAGGCTCTATTTGAAATGTTAAACCTGTGTACAAATGTATAAAAATTTATAAGAAAAGAGAATCATAGTACCATCACAAACAAACCATCTATTCTTTGTTTTTTGACGATCACCAGCCCTCTGCTTATTTTTCACTTTTTGGAAAACGTAGCCACTTATATATTAAAATGAATAAAATAAAATTCAGTTTTCAATAAAATATTCAGAAGGAAAAAGGTGGTAATTTCAATTAATTTCTCTCTTTGAATGAAATGTGTTGCAAAAGAAATGTCGGCGTACAAGCTACGATTTGGCCACCACCTTGGCCACCACTACTACTATATGTGCACATTTGTATAGGTTTGGACGAAATATCCCCAATATTGATGAATTCTTGATATTCCTAATGACCCTTTAGATGAACATTCAATAAGAACATTCAAGAGCGATTCATCAATGTACTCATTGATGGAATGTTTACTAAAGCATTTCTTATTAACTTTGGATAGAAAGTGTGTTGTAAAATAGTAAATAACTTCGTAAGAGGCCCAAAGGAAATGCTTGTGAGATCTCTGCATGACACATTCCGTAATTTGTAACGATATGGAAACGAAAGCACGCAGTAAAATACAAAATATCATACATTCAGTTCATTAAAAGACATTGGGATGATTTAATAAATATTTATTTAAAATGGTTTATCTGTAACTGTGATTTACACAATGTTTAAAAACAAACTGAAAAACAAATTGAAGTATTGCTTGGTGCAATTGCTAGAAAGGAGAAATAACGAGGAGTAAGTACCAGAATGCCATCAGTAACTTCCCTGACTTATTTTTCAATATTTCCAATTATTCACGTTTTTGATGTGAAAACAACTTTAGCGGGGGGTTAAGTCAAAAATTTCTTGTAAAAAAGGAACGGAAAATCCTGTACGAACGCAAATTATATACGAGAAAAACGAACACAAAATACACCGAACTTGCACGCTATAATTCAAATTACCCGTGCGATTCTGACGTTAAGACCGCTAAGAGTATCACAGCTAAGAGAAATTTTGGTAAGAGGTTTTTTTAAGAGAATCTCTTAATTGGTGTTCTGCTGGTAGTACTCTTAAATATCTCTTATTTAAATACGTTTATTTTTTATGAAGCACATAAATATCTGAGAAATTTACGCTAAATACAAGCATCGAACAAAAAATCACTGGAAAATATAGAAAATTTATCTTAGGTTGATAATTAAAGGTTTATTAAAATTAATAATTTATAAGAATAAAATATTTCAGATATTTTTTTTATTATCAAATTTTAGGTTATGTTTAATTTTAAACAAACAATAAATAAAATATTTTATTTTTCGAATACAACATTAAATTTTATTTTGAAACTTACTACGGTAAAATTGTTTTTCTTTAATACGACTACGGGAAACGTCAAACTTTTGATACTTATGACCACCTATTTCGTATGGCTAAGTTAAGAGATTTTTTAAGAGAATCTTCTAGCTAAGAGCATCAACAGAATCGCAAAATAGTTTTACATAAGGGAATTCTCTTAACTAAGAGAAATCTCTTAGTTAAGACCTCTATGACTGTACGTTAGAATCGCACGGTGCAATTTTCGTCAGATTAAAATAGAAAATCACAAAAATGATATGCCTGTGTAGTGTGATGGCCGGTCTCCACTCGTCACGACGAAGAAAATTTGGCACGAGCTTGTGCCAATTATTGTTTATTGGGTAAAATTGGTATGAATACATAAACAAAGCTGATTGTGCTCATGCGCATTACTCGTGACGAAGAGAACCAAAACATCACAATATCCACCTTTTTTGAAATTTTGTCCCGACGAAGTGAGAGCAATTTGTATTTTACTCTCAATTATTTGTGCCATGCCAAAAAAAATTTTATTTCTTCAAAATCATTAGAGAATTAATAATAAATGTAACAATAACAATAAACATATTTTATTGATAATGAAATGTTACTTTTGAATTATTTTAATTTAATAATGATTTTTGTAACAAGGCTTGACTTGTACATAGTTTTTAATTGTAATTTCAGTTGGAGAATTTTATTTGATTGCTATCGGTGGCAAAACGAGCGACATTCATATTATTAAAGGCTTAATACATTTCTTTCAGCTTAACATATTTGTCAGCAGCTTGAATTTAATTTATTTATACAAATAAAAAAAAAATCCTAAAGTAAAACTACAAATATAAACGGGAGGACAAGTCTATATTTGGTTTGAATGAATATTGTATTAATCCAAAATGACACATGTAAATAGATTTCCATTTTATAAACAAAAACAGAGAAAATATAATTATTTGTTATGTTAGTAGTTGTAAGTATAATATAGCAATTTTGTCATGACGTCATGTCATTTTTTGATCGTCGCGACGAATGGAGACTGGCCATAAGTGATCAACACGCAAACGCAAGTATTAAATATTATACATCATAGCGAGCTGTGAAAATGACACTTAAACATTGAGACAAATAAAATAATAATTTTGAAATTTCTTCAAAGAGCTTTGTTTAGCATGGGCTATAGGGAACAAAACCTATAAAAGTGGTAAACAGTTTCGAATTACATTTTTTAAAGATGCGCGCAAGGAAGAAGCTGCAGGGAGGCACGCTGAGTCTTTCGAGCTGCTATGATTTTACTGTGAAAATACCGCTTATGTCTAATAAAACCGCCCTATTTTATTTAGCTCAAACAGATTAAATCAGCGGGGCTACTTTGCTTTGTTCACCGGGTTTGCCGTAACCATTTACAACATTCTAAATTTGAAATCTTCAACAAGATTGCCGTGTATGAACATTGGTGTATTTAGAAGCGTACTGGGCAGGTTTAGATGATTAACTTAACATAACTTTTATTTGCTTAAGGGCAGCAAGACATGGCATTCTGAAATATAATCCTTTGTGTTTCTCATTGGCAACAAATAAATTATAAATTTCAATTTTTAATTAAACAATTAATGTCGGTAAGGTTCGCAAACCCAAAATAGAATAACTTATTGACTTTTAAACCAAAAATGTAACGTAATTTAAATACTGAGTGAACAGCAGCCGGCAAACTGTATTGGTTTCTCAGGCCCATCGAAGAGGCTTGAAAAAATTCTTTAGCGAGTTGAGCATGAATTTGCCCGTTGTTTTTTTTTACATATACATACCACGAAACTTGAATGATTGACAACTATACACAGCTTCCCTAGAACTTAACTTTTTGTAAATTCTCTTTTCATCATCTCACGTTGGGAAAATTGCAGTGACATGAATTGGCGGTGCGGAATCGAATTTTTTAATCAGGTTACACCAATAAAATAAATAAAATTATTGTTAAAGAATAAAGAAACGCTCCTGCAATGTCTTATCCGTTTCGAATAATGTTTTCAACTAGGTTATGTGTATTCATAATTAAAATATTTAAAAAAATGTTTATCCTTATCAAAAGCGAACCAACTCAAAGCATAATACCTACATTTCTTTAACTTTAAGATTTACGTTCAAAAAGTCTTAATTTAAAACACACGAAAAACTTAAAACAAAAGAAAGTGTGATAAGATTATGATAGTGTTTCCAATTATTTATTTCAACTAGAATTTTTCAAGTTTTATTTTTGTACTGTTTGTTCTTTTCAAATTAAAAATTAAATTAAAATTGTAGAACAAACCTATTCACTAAGAATTAAGAAAATAATAGTAATAATAATAAAATTAATTTACTTAACTTTTTCTTTCCTTTAACTAGTTTATTTATATAACAATTGCCATCATAAAAACTTAAATTTTTTTTTAAATTTCTATATAAAGTAGTTTTATTTCCAAGTTGCTACTCTCGGGAAAATAATTAAAATAATAAGAAAATAAAAGTAGAATAAAGCTTTTTTTGCTCGACGTTTTTCTTTTTTTTTTTTTTTTTTTTTTGTAATAAAACAATTACCCTAAGGCTCCACTTTTTTTGGTTGGTTAATAAAAAAAATGGAATATTTCAACAAATAGTTTTTTCGTATTACGTAATATTTATTTTAAAACTATGAAAATATTTTTTTTTTTGTGAAATAGTTATTAAGGATGTAAGTTATTTTTCAAAGAATTATTATTTTATGATATGAAATAAAAATTTCATATTACTCGTATGTACGTATGTATTTACTCGTAAATATAACTAAATTGACAAACAAGCTTCAGCGAAAATTTAAGCATCTTAAATTATTACACAATGCAAGAACTAAGCAAATAAGTTTTCAAAATCTATTTTTGGGGGATTTATTTCGTTAAAGAGGTATTCTGTTAATTTTTTCAGGTTGAGTTTTTAATGGGAACCTCTATGGGTGGTTATTCATAAATATATTCTAAATAATCTACTGGCTGAAAATTGACAAGTTATTGTTCGATATCTTACGAGAAAGCACTTAATTCATAGGATTTTTGGGGTTTAAACAACAAAGAATGACGTTCGTTCATTGACATCGAAGGACTTAAGATTACATAAATAATTCCATCCAAAAAATCTGAATTAGTGATTTTGTGAAGTGGAAGTCCAAAATTATGGTTCAAATTTGTTATGGGGGAAAACCTCGTAATTGAGAGGTTTTAGTTGACACACTTTTGATTGAAACAAAATTTCCAAACAATTTCAATTAATTTATTTTAGTTTAATTAAACTTTTTTTTTATTAAATAATTAAATAATTAATTTATAAAATACAATTGACGATCTATTATGTAGATCTTTATGTTATGGAAGAGTGACGATGACTGACTATTTTGATGTTTATGTAATATTGAATATTTGACTTATCATAACAAATGAGAGAGACGTTTAAAAGTATTTATTTGTGATTATCGATAAGTTACAGTGGATGAGTATATTTCATAACAAAGTGGATGAGTACATTCCACAACACCCCACCACTTAGTGTGAAAATGATGCTGAAGGAATCATTTTTACCAAACTATCAGTCATTGCAACCAAATTTACAATAATTTACTTATAACTTATAAGTATAACTTATTTAGTTTTTATTTATTTTTTTTTTGTTTTTAAAGATACATGTGAACTTATAAATTTTTTTTTTTTTCTATTAGTAAATATTACATTTACAAATCTTATTATAATTTTAGGAATTTTTATTATTTAATTTTTTTTTTTTTTTTTTTTTTTTTTTTTTTTTAATTACAATAATAATAAATTTTATTTAAGTACAGAGGGTATGATCAAATTCAAATAAAACATAATTGTAATTTTAAAATAAGTATATTAAAGATATACGAAATTTGAACTTCTTATTTTATTGCGAATGTATGAAATCATGCTGTGAATAATTTTATTCTATTATTGTGAACTACTTTTGGTTTGTTTCCAACTTGAATTTCAGTGTTTTCGTTGGAGATTTTCCATTTTACAATGTATGGGCCTAACCACGGGGTGATAATTTACCCTTACGAGCTTCATTTGTTAGAAGTACATAATCGCCGACGTTAAATTGTACATTTCTTACTACTCTGTCAAAATATTCCTTCGACCTGTGTTTTTTTAAAACCAAGTGTTTTCGAGCTATTTCAAAGGATGTTTGTAACCTATACTTAAATTCGTTTGCGTAATCATAATAGTTATAGTTAACGTTATGTTCATTGGCGATAGAGTTTGGAATGTTAGGCTTCCGTCCATATACTAGTTCGTACGGCACATTTTGTGTTGAGGAATGATACGCGAACATACAATAGGGCATCCACACATCCCAATTTAACAAATCTGTTTCTGTAACATTTCTTAAGTAATCTCCTAGTGTTCTATGAGACCTTTCAAGGGCTCCGTTGGTCTGCGGATGATAGGCGGTTGAGTTTAGTTTGTCGATGTTTAATTTACGGCAGATATTTTTGAAAACATGACTCATAAAATTGGAGCCTTGGTCTGTGTGTATTTGGCAAGGAGCACCAAACTGACAAATGAAATTTAAAAGGAATGCGTTCGAAACACTTTCCACTTCCTGATTAGGTAATGGAACCGCTAGAGAAAATTTTGTAAGGTCATCTTGTAATGTCAGTTTGTATTTGTTGCTATTATAAGAAGACGGCAAAGGACTTACAATGTCCATAAATATTTTATGGAAAGGATGCGTCGAAGTAGTTGTAATGGCCATTGGTAATTTATTTTTTGGCGTTACTTTATTATTTTGACAACTTTCGCAATGTTTGATAAATGATTTTATTTTTTTATACATATTCGGAAACTCATAATAGCATTTTAAATGACGATAAGTTCTGTAAATTCCAGAAGGTCTACCCAATGGAGTAACGTGATATTCCTTAATTAATTTGTTTATCTTCGATTCATCACTTAGCTTGATAATTTTTGGATTTACACTATTTGCTGTTGGTTTCTCTATTTCTGGAATATTTTCAGAGTCATTGTTTGTATTTTTATTAAGGTCTTTTTCTGTGGAACTGAACCATCTAAATCAAGTTTAACTTCGTTATCTTGTTTTTTAGTTTGACTACTGGTTAATACATTTAATTCGTTTGGAAGCTCAATACGGCTTAGCGAATCGGCATTGCTGTTAAGTTTGCCCTTTTTATATCGAACTGAAAAATCATATTCCTCTAATCTAAGGCGCCATCTAGTTAATCGCGATGTATTTTTTAAATTTTTCAGGTAGACTAAAGGATGATGATCACTTACAACGATAAATTTAGTTCCAAACACGTAAGGCCGGAATTGTTCTATAGCCCAGACAACTGATAATAATTCCTTCTCAATAGTAGAATAATGTTTTTCATGACAATTGAGAATTCTACTAGCAAATGCGATGGGATGATCAAAGTCATCATGTTGTTGCAATAGTACAACACCTAGTGCAGTATCACTCGCATCTATGGTTACTACGAATTCCTTAGAAAAATCTGGATACCTTAATATCGGAGGATTGACGAGGAATGTTTTTAACCGAATAAATGATTCCTCACAAAATGGATCCCATATATATTTTGAATTCTTTTTTAAGAGTGAAGTAAGTGGCTGAGCGATTTCTGCGAAACTCTTTATAAATCGCCTGTAATACCCAATTAACCCTAAAAAGGATTTGATCTGTTTTTGGGTACTTGGTTTAGGATAATTTTCGATGGCACTTACTTTTTTTGGATCTGGCTTTATTCCATGTCGTGTAATTATGTGTCCTAAATAGTAAAGCTCTTTCCTCAAAAAATTGCACTTAGACGGATTAAGCTTTAAGTTATAACGTTTGAGACACCATAATACATTCAAAAAACTATTGTGTTCTATTAGATCATGACCATAAATGACTATGTCATCCAAATAAACGAAGCATTTGATTCCGTTTAAACCGGAGAATACGGTATTCATTAAACGTTGAAAGGTAGCCGGAGCCCCCTTCAGATATGGCTCAGAAATGGCATACGTCGAAATTCAAAATGGCCCATCTCTGAACTGAATGCAGTTTTTAGGTGGTCGGTAGGCTCAACGGCGACCTCATAATATCCATTGCTCAAGTTCAAGGTACTGAAATAATTGGCTTTACCTAACTGATCTAAAATATCAGCAATATTGGGCTGTGGATAAGCATCTCCTATCGACAGCTCATTTAATTTACGGAAATCTACTACAAGTCTCCACTTCCGTTGGTTATTTCCTGAATTAGTTTTTCCGCTGCTTGTAGATATTTGAAAATCTTCATAACTCTTCTTAGGAACTAATAGAATAGGGGAGTTCCACGGACTGGTACTTGGAACTATTATTTCATTTTCTAGCATATTAGCAATTTGTGAATTTATTTCAAACTTAAAGGAATGAGGAGGTTTTCCCACGAGTTGATCTTAAGTAAATCATAGTGTTCAATATCACTAAGATCTAAATCAACGTCATTTAACTCAATTGGATAATCATTGGTGTTTATCACACTAACATAAGTTGAGTTATCATGAGTTAGAACTAAACCATTTGCTACAAAAACACCAGACAAAATTTGTTTAGATTGACAAAACGACTGTGATCCATTTGGTTTGCTACTATACTAGGCAATCTTAGAATTTTCTCGGAACGAGCTGGAATGCGATTATTTTTTGGCAAAGATTGAATATTTAGTCGAATGGATTTTGTACCAGAAATAATTTCTAACGTATCGGAGTTGAAGTCAATCTTGCATTGATATTTTTTTAAGAAATCGTTCCCAATAATACCATCACATGAAATAGGAAAGTCATCAGGGAATAAATGAAATGTTTGGTGAACAGTATTTGTATTAGGAAGAATAATTTTCGCATTGCATGTACCGAGAGTTTGTAAAGTTCACTTCACATTTATTACTGGGATGACATAGAACATCACTGTCAATGCAACCATGTTTTATTAAAGTAATGTCGGATCCAGTATCTAATAAAAATGTTGGAACTTTCGGTATGGAAATATTTAATGGAATGGTAATAAATTTTCTACCACTTAATTGACTTGCTAAACATATTTGAATCACTGGAATTTCGAAAATAAATAATTCTGATAAACTGGGAAGATTATTTATGTCTGTTCTATTTGGTTTACTACTATTAATATTTATAGATTCCGTTACATCAATTCTTTGGCCCGAACTACATGTGGAACCAAATTCTGTGAAGTCGGTTCGGACCTTGGGCAGTTTTCCGAGGGATGATCCTGTAAAATTAGAGATTGATTATTTGCACTTGGCAATCTATTGTGATCACTTATGATTTTCTTTCTACATTGCGGAATATAGTATGATGACCGTGACACTTACAGTAGTTACAGAACACAACAGTTATTGATTTAGCTGATGAAGAAGCAAAATTAGATTTTATTGGAACATTTGTAAATTGATTCCAGGAACTAGAACGATTAGGTTGATAAAAATTGGGGTTTGCTGATGGATTATTTGTAAATGACGATGTTGGTTTATTTAGGCGAAAACAATTTACCGCTGAATGTCCTAATTTGGAACAAATTTGACATCGAATTTGTCTAGTCGAAATTGGTATATTTGTATTTGTAATATTTATTCGTTTACCTAGCAGAGCTTCTTCTTCGCAGGCTCTTGTCAGATCTTCTTTTAGAGTAAAGCATCTGCATGGTTTGATGTAGCTCCTGATAGGTTCTAATAAACCTTCAACATATAGTATGCAGTTAGAGCCAGTTTTGAATTTGACGATCGTACATAATTTGCTGCTTCTGCATCTTCTCTGACAATGCTTGCTTCATTGAGGCATATCGTCAATTGCTCTATCCTTGCTGCATATGTTCGGGCATCTTCGTTTCGTTGCTGTTTAATATTAAATAATTCCACGTGTAATTGTTCTAATAAACGAATTTCTGCAAATCCTTGAGTACCTTGAGGCCTTGAGTAAAGTTATAAATTTTATTTTTTCAGAAGCTTTTAAAGGATCGTGTATTAAATCACAGCACGATAAGAATTTGTGTAGCTCTAACGGATTTCCATTGAAATCAGGTATTATTTTTAAAGCTAAATTGGGATTAAAGTCTTCTGCCTTTACGTCACTGTTAATGTTGGGAACACTATTATAAAGTATTTAATTAATTTACCACAATTTTCTGACGCACTTTCGTTACTGCTATCTTCACTATCAATAACTATAACGGATAAGTAGACTGATCTGCATTTTTTTGTTAATTTACTCGATGGATCAGCTTTAACAAAATAATTTATTTTAGGCACAGGTCGAAGATTATATTTTGAGTTGATTATTGAATCTCTCGACATTCGAAATTTACGATTTAACCGCAAAATAATAAATTCAGTAATTTCATATATTCACAATAAATTAATAATAAAAAAAATTTAATGATAACCGATTAATTAAAATTAAAATATTAGGGTTATTTGAATTAGAATATTTAATAGTTAAATATTATATTTAAACTATTATTATTACTTTTCCAAATAATTTAAATGGAAATTCAATTTTCAATTCAAAAAAATACTTAAATAGTAAATCATAGAAATAATTAAGAATTTTTTTTTTTTTTTAAATTTAGATAACTCTACAATTAACTTACAGTTCACCAAGGTTATAACTGCCAAATGGTATCGTCCGGTACATCCGCATGGAAAAATGTTGATTTTTTTTTCATCTCCCGATTGTAGAATTTCAGCTTTTGTAGAAGTTTATATAAAATTGTTTAGTCCGGACAATTGCTGGTTAATTTTAATGATGATTTTAATACTCGGAACACCATATCATCGGAACACCATATCATTGTTGGATGAAACTGATAATAAGATCATGTCCTGGTGCTTTTTTCCGGTTTATACAATTTTTAATTGTATTCTTAACTTTCGTCCAATTATACTTTATAGGTTTTAAGGATAAACATCCATTTGCCGGGTAGCACGGAAAAATTATCTTCTTCCTGTGATGCGAATAGAGCTGTTATAGATGAACAGCAAAAGCATTGGCTTTCTCTTAATCTAATCGGTGGATTCGAATTTGTTGACCTTTTTTAATTTGCTTTACAAAGAATAAACAGTCCCCTCAGTTGCCGAGAGATCACCCTAATTTGGACGTTTTGGACGTTCTGGTTTTCTTCTTCCCGCAAAGCAAATCTTAGGCCCTTAATCGCTCGATATAATTTCTATTTCAATAACGATGATTTTGTTTGCTGCCATTAAAGGCAAATTTTTCGCTTCTCCTGGATTACTTCCTGTATATTATGAGACAGTTTATAAATTTTTTCAGAATTGCTTATGATGGGTATAGCCACTTTCTTTGATAATGCCATGACATCTTTTAGATTTTCTGCCGCCACATCAATATCTGCTGATGTGATAAGAGGAATATTCAGTAATTTTGTTCAACTAGCCTCCTTTTGTTTTTTAGGACATTGATACTTACTGTTACTATATTACCGTTGAGTGATCAGAATACAGATCATAGCAATCGGTGGTCTTTTTCGGTGGAAGAAATCAGGAATTTTCTTTTTATCAGTCGGCCAGTAAATTTCTTTTTTTTTTATTCGACCGGCAGATAAATAACCCAGAAACTGTTCCTCTATAGCTTTATAAAGTTATTTGCATTTCGGTGATATTAATCCGGAACTCCATTGAGTATGTTTGGCATTGCAATCACACTCCGCAAGAAATGTATTATCCAGCTGGCTGAAATAATAAAAGCACTGCAGTTTTTTAGCATGCATGTTTTAGAGGACAGTGCACTGCCCATATGACACAGTTTCCAGACCACACCTGCAGACAGTATATGTATGTGTTCTTCCTCATATTTTGTAAGTTCTATCGTCTTGTTGTCAATATCTGACTTGTTGTCATAAATACAGCACCCAATAACTTTGAAATAACTATTTTTGGTGAACCGTGTTTCATAGCTCGTTGGCCGTTTGCATTCCATATCAGTTCTCTCCATCATCGCCATGAAGCTTTGCATCATATAAGTCAACTTGTTTAAAGCTTGTTGGGGATTATAAACTATAAAAATACCTACCATCAAAATTCTCAACATAAAGCACATAAAAAATCAACAAATCGCAGCATATAACCTGAAAATATAAACAACATCATTAATACGTCATCCATATAAATCGTAACCTGAAATTTAAAATACAAGAAATTGTAATTATTGTTAGTATATTTACTTCTAAAACTTTTCATAATGCATGTACACTTTCTTAGAATTAAGAAAATCATTTATTTACTAAAATTATGTCCGTTATCGAGTTATTTAAGTTATACTTACATGTTTATGAAAACTTATCGCCGACATTTGTTGTAAACGTCAAATTTTCCTTCACTTACAGACAAGGTAGTAAAATTTCTTGGTTGCGTACACTCATTGGGAGTGTTCACACGCAGTTAACACTACAACGCAACACGACAACTTCTCGCGTTTACACGAAATAAGAGGATTGTTGTTACTTATCTATGTATGTGTAAAACTATTTTCATTTCGTATTGAATTCTTGAAGTGGTAAAACCAAATTATTTGTGAAATTATTATTTTTTTTTTTGTTACCAAAAATTATTTTGTTTGGATATTGAAATCAAACTGTATTTTGTTAAAATTGACGGTAAGTCATTTAACAATCGTGCATTTTCATTATATAAATTTATAATTTAAAATATTTCTAATAAACAGTGCGATGGCGGAAAAGCATGATGCGGTTGCGGGTATGCTAGCATCAGCAGCTGCCTGTTTATTTTTGGCAGCCGCAATAGAAGAGAAAAAAAAATCTAAAAGATCTTGGGTAAAACCGTATAGAAGGAATAGAAAACCAGATGGAAATACACAAAATTTGATGAAGGAATTAAATCCAAACTCGGCCGATTTCAAAAATTTTTTAAGGATGGATGAAGAAACTTTCAATTTTATATTGCGAGCTATTAGACACGACATTACCAAGCAAGACACTGTTATGAGGAGGGCTATAACAGCTGAAGAAAAATTAGCGATTACGTTAAGGTTTTTAGCAACTGGCGAAAATTTTATGGAATTAGATTACAATTCCAAATTGTCCAAGTCGTTTCTATCAACAGCGATTATGGATGTTTGTAACGCTATATCCCGAAACTTGAAGGATCAGTTTATAAAGGTAAATTAAACAATATATACGTTTTTAAAGCAAATTTTATTTTATTAAACTTTATAATTTTTTTCTAATTGGTAATCAAGGTCCTCAAATACATCATCCATTGCCATCTCTAGTAAATTTTTTTTTTAGGTTGTGGTGTGTTTGGTACATCCGGTCCTTTTAAGATTTCATACTGTAGAATTTTGATTTGTTTTTCCTCGGGAATAACTAAAGGGGATGCGAATTGTGGAACTGGTGAGGGTAAGGAATTTTCGAAGGAGGTCGAGGAGGATGAAGTAAGATTCCAAGTTGTAGAAGCAGAACGTTTCGGATCGGAAGTTAGGATTGAAAAATGTTCAGTCGAAGATAATGAAGATGAAGCTATTGATGATGAGATGGAATAATGAGATTTCCGATATTTAAGATAGTTTTCTATTGGGATTGGTAAGGGTGAAGAATTTACTATAAAGTTTGATGTTGTAAGTTTAGGTGGGTCGTTTTCATTTTCAATGGAAATTGAGGACTTAAAAGTATTAGTTCGCGGTATTATATTTGGATGGCTAGTTTCAGGAAATTGTTGACTATAACTGTTATCGGATGAAAATGAAAAAGGTGAGGGTATGGGTGATGGTGTTGATGTAGGGTATTTTATATTTTGGTTGTTGGTTGGTCCGCTCTGGTAATGCGTTGGAAAGATAGGTTTAAAATAAACTTCGTCCTGTAACATAGTTTTCTCCTCTCTAATTTTTTTTTGCTACCAGCTGCAGAATCTCCAATTTTAATTCGTCAAAATTGACTTCCAATTGAATTTTGGACAGCCCGCTGCAGAGGTATTCGCAAAACTTTTCCTCTCTTGTCAATTTATTTTTTGTTGGCCTTTCAATATATGTTTTGTTCGACTCTAGAGCGCTCAGTACTTTTTGCTGCAGTATTTCCACCTTGTTTGCCTTCCTTTTCTGAAAATATAAAAAAAAACAATCAATTAAGTAGCAAAAAATATATACCACCAAAGTTAACAAATAAAATTATTTTATTTTAGTTTCCAACAACCCACGATGAATGGACTAAAATCGCGGAAGATTTCTACTTAAAGTGGCAATTTCCCAATTGTTTAGGAGCTCTTGATGGGAAACACATAGCTTTTCGTCCATTAAAAAAGAATGCACCACTTTATTTTAATTATAAAGGATTTCACAGCATTGTGCTACTTGGCCTGGCAGATGCTTTTGCAAAATTTATTTTTGTTGACGTTGGCTGCAACGGAAGGATCAGTGATGGCGGTGTCTTGCAACGTTCAAACTTACAATATATGTATACTTAAACAGCCTGAAAAATACTTGCCACGCAAGAAATATGTAGGAAATGGGAAGTTATTGCCTCATATATTCGTCGCGGATAACGCCTACAGAAAATTTAATGACATCTTATGCTTTTACAACGACGGATGAATGTAAGAAAACGTTTAACCGTCGATTAAGTCGCGCCCGTCAAAATATAAAACGCGCATTTGGGATTTTAAGTAGTAGGTTTCAAATATTTAAAACAACGATAAACCTTCATCGAAAGAAAGTAAAAGAAATTGTCATTTGCTGTTGTGTGTTGCACAATCTTTTAATCACTATGAGCCGGTGGTACATGGAAGAAATTAATGCGGATGAAAATGATACTTCTCATCAGACGGTATCAACTTCAACAAATTACCCAAATTTAACAACTGGTGATGCTGTCAGGAAAGAACTGACAGAGTATTTTAATCAAGAAGGGTCTTTGTAAAAGTAAAATAATTGAATTTATAATAAAAATTAAATAAAATAAAGTATATTTTACGCTTTTAACTTACTTTTTTTAATTTATTTTCTATTGCTTCTTCTGCTTGTTCAACTTCATCTACTCCAATCTGAAAAAGGAAACTGTTGGAGCCACTGCTGGCAAGAAAACTGAAAACAAAACACCAATTAGAATTAATCTTAAAATTTATTTTATTACTTATCTTTAAACATTTGAATTTAATCCATTATATCCATATTGTTGTTGTATAATATCTTAACCTAAAATCTTATAAGAAAAATGTTTACGTAAAATTTATTTCCAACTAGAATCAAACTTAATACATATTTAAACTTAATTACTTACGTTGATTTGATATTACAAACTATTGCTGCATATGTGTGTCCTGAATTAATTATAAACAAACTTGAATTAATTTACATTTTAATTTAATAACACTTTATCTAACCTTTTTTTTTGCATTGTTTACTAAAATTAAATTCTAATTTGACAACTTATTTAAACCTTACAAATGTTAAAACATATTTTATAATTCAATTGAAATAAGCGGGTGCGTTCAATAACTTTATAGCTTAACTATAATATTGGCCACCTATCATAAACCAAACCAACTAGAAATATTGTAAAAAATTCCATTTTTATTATAATTAAAACTTCTTTTTAAACCAACAACCGAAGTGTTCACATCATAATTAAAAATAATAAATTTACCTACCACCATTTTGTATAACCATTATACAACAAAGTTTTTTTTTTATTTATTTTGCTTTGAGAACAAAACATACCAAAGGTTTATCGCACCTTCAAATTTGTACCGGGTTTATTTTATTGTGGAATCCAAAACCTTGGTACAAACAGAAACACTAATAAGTACTTATTTGAATATAATTTCGTTTTATATATTCAATTACATGTTTTAATTGAGAAAATAATTATTATTAAAACTAACGTACCATGTCTAATTCGATTGTGGATGTACTATCTTCTGCATCATTACAGTGTACCAAAAAAGATAGCTCATTATAGCACCATAATTTCGGTACATACACGTCGTCGGCACTGGCTACGCTTTTTTTTTAATTTAAAATTTTTCCTTTTTCTCTACACATCTGGCTTTGTAACGTGCGTAGTTTATTTTTTATTGTTTGCAGTGTACAGTTTTTTTTAACTTTTATTAACTCCTTTAATATTGAATTTAATGATTCACTCCGTTTCACTTTATTCGTAAAATTATTGTTTAGCGGATTCCATAAGCATGGATTATTCCGAAGTCCTTTAATTAAAATTAATGTGTGTTGCCGACTCCAATTCTCACCAGTACTCTCCACTTCCGACATGATATTTTGTTTTTAAATATTTTATAAAAATTCCGCTTAGATTTTATAATAGCACTCTGTTTCAAACACAAAGTTTTATTTTTAATATCTCAGCAACCAAATTGAAAATAAAAGAAATTTATTTTTTGTTGGTGGTATTCACTCATCAAAATAAAAATTAGAAGTAATATCGGTTTAGAAAAAAAAAAAAATTCGAACCACAATAAATTTTTTTATTGTTTTATCTTTGTGTTTGTGAGTTGCAACTTGTTACTCACATAAAATTTATGTTCAAAAAGCGCAACAAGAGTATTTTCCCCCTCCAGTTAGTTTTTTGGCAAAGAGGTAAAAAACGAGGAAATGTTGTGTTGCAGTGTTAACTTCGTGTGAACAGCCGGATTCATTGTGTGGGACGCATTCATAAATGGTTTTAGACCAATTAACTTTTAGTACACTTTTTTGACAAAAAGGTAATAAAAAGGAAAATTAGTCAGTGTCATTTTGTGCGGTTTAGAATTTCAACTTACATTTGAAATTAAAATTAAAATAAAATTAAATTAGTGTGAAAAGGAAAATAAAGTTTATAATTAGTAGTGTAAAGTAAATAACTTGCCTTTTTACTTGTGCTTTTAATTGAAATCAGCCGTAATCATCTTTATCAGGGAGAGACTCGCAAGACCACTTGCTAATTTGGAAATCTTTATCGACGTAAGTGGATTGCCCCTACAAAGCTATTGAGATATGCGTACACTTTAGCAGTGGTACCTTTAAGGACACTTGCGTATGAAACCCCTTGGTGCACGCTAACGTTTTCAGTTGCGTACTGGTTTCCATTTTGAGCATTTGTGTAACTTCTGGTCGTGCTTTTTGTCTAGCTGAAGAATGAAGATTAAGCAATCGGTGCTCTGCTCGCTGCTTTGTATTGACACTCCTTTTCAATTCTAGATAAATTGGCATCACGACAACATGATTTCCATCACATTTGTTGCATTTTCTCACTGATGCTTCCTTTTTTGCTTTATTGCAAAGCCTTGAGTTATGAAGTTCACCACGTATAACACAAACATAGTTCAAAGTGCAATATGCTCTAGTCAGTCCATATTCTTGGTACTTACCACACTGTACCGGATCATTTCTTTTCCTGTGTTCTCCGATAGTAACTCCTTGATATTTCGAGGCCCCTTCTTCCGATTAACAATGTTGGTAATAGATTTACATTGGAAGATTTTATCAGTGAGAGCAGTTTGTATTTCGTTTTCATTAACGTAATTCTCTATTTCTTTCAGCATAATAATGATATGTATAGTAATGTTTACCAACTTGGTCAAAACTTTTAATTAATGCTCAGTAAGCATCAATATTGAGCGGTTGAATTTTTGTTTCTTTTATATATACTCGTTTGATCCCGGAAATATAAAAATCCACCTTCCGCAATATACTCGATCGTTTTTCCAAGTTCTCTATTTGATGGTTTGACGGTTTCTCAATCTTTGGAGTTTTTTTTCGTGCCGCGTTTCCTCATCGATCATTCAATATTATATAAGAATACCTAATAGCTTAGTGAATTTATTCGTGCTGGCGCCGGTTGCTGATCTAGGGCTTCTCCTTTGTTGCGATCAGACAGTAATATATCGGTCTATTCCCGTTGGCACTAAAACTGACCTACATCACTGCTTATTTTATTGTCATCAATTTAGCGACGATGCACTTTCATTTTCTTTATGATTCTACACACCAATAACATATTATTAATAACTTCTAGTTCACATTGATATAAATTGCCTGGTAAAGCAATTTTTTGAGCATTTAAAATTTGTTGTTACTTTGGACTATGCTGTACATTTTTATTTGTATTAATAATAATTGAGGTCGCAACATTTAATGACAAATTGCTTGCGGACATCACTTTCTGCTGATTTGGTTCGGGCTTTTTTACTTGAGGCGGATTATATTCACATCTCAATATTTTTAAAAAAAAAAAATAATAACTGCCGATTGAACTTTTCACACAAGAAATAAGTAAACTATTTTAAATGTTTTGTCGGTGGTAGCAAAATTGCAACTTCATGTTAAATTAAATAAAAAGTTGTAAAAAGCTGAGTAAAAATATTCAAATCAAAATACAGTAAATATTCGAAAAACGCAACTTTGATGAATCTATTTTTTTATAAAAGTTGCCTTTTCCAAATAAAAGTTGCGTTTTTCAAATTATGGTTGTTAATTTTATATTAACACATTTCGATAGTTATAGGGATTCACAATACTTAATATTTGTAATTAATATGTTAATACAGGTAACCCTCGATTAACGCGGTGTTCAAAACTAACGTGTAAAACGAAACCGCGTTATTCGAGACATGAATCTGATTTAAAACCACAACGCCAGGCCACGACTACTTCCAACAGCCATTTAGAGTTGATGGTTTCAATTCTTTAATAGAATGCGCAATGAATGAAATGCATTTTATCATCGTGTAACTCTTCCATATATTGCTAACAGTCAGTTCGGAATTGGCATCTAATTTGTCTAGAATGAATTCGAATGTTTTACTTATGAAATTTGCTATATCAATATTACTTTAATTGCTTTATTTTTATTCAGATAAAACATTATAGATAACAAAACCAAATAACTAATATAAAAGAAAATAACAATGTACAATTAAAAAGTAATGATATATACATTTTGTTAAATAATTTGATTTAAAAATATTATTGTAAAGAATTTTTCCTCAGGACCACCTTTTCTCTTATTCTTCGTAAAAAAATAATTTCATGTAAATCCAAGTTTGTTTCAGCATAATCCACCCCTATATTGAAAGCCTTTACTACTTCGTCGATGTTATGAGAACTTTCTTCAATTAAATCCGAAATTTGACCATTTACTTCTGAAATATTATCATCATTCACATCAACCATTGTTCCAATAGTTTCATTGGATCCATCAGCCCAGTCCAAAATTTCATCATCAGTCAAATTTTCTTGCGGTAAAAGTCGACGATAAAGTTGTGCAAGTGGTATATTATCTTCCTCTTCATAAAGTTCTAGGCTCTCATCATAAATTTCATTGTTGGAAGCAAATAATTTTTTAAATCCTTGTACAATAACAGAAGGTTTTACTTCATCCCAAGCAGTTGTTATCATAAATACAACGTCTTTTAAAGTAACTTCTTTAAGTTTATCAATTGTAGAATCACCAGACATTGCTAATAAATTACACATTAATTTTTTTCTATATGCCAGTTTCATAGACTTAATGATATTTTGGTCCAATGGCTGAAGAATAGAAGTATTGTTACTTGGCAAAAACGGGAGCGATACGAAATCCCGCATTATAAAACCTCGCATTATAAAATCTCGCATTTGGAAAATTAAAAATCTTGCATTTCAAAATCTCGCATTTCCAAAATCTTGCATTACAAAATCTCGCATTTTTAAAATCTTACATTTCCAAAATCTCGCATTACAAAATCAAGCAGAAAAGTTCAAACAACAAGGCTGGAAAAAACTTGTTGTCTTTTTAAAAATATTATTCAGGGAATAATAAAATAATTTAATTCAAAACAATCTATTTCAAAATAATTTATTCATAAAACTATCCCAACAATATATTACGCACAATAGGCTTCAAAAAATATGTTTTTTTAAATTTTGTTTCTTTTCATAATTATTCTTTTTATATTGTTATTTTTTTGTATAAGTTTTTTGTTTTTTGGCGTTTTTTCACCTCATTGTACTTTTTCGATCCGCGCCTTTGCTAAAATACTTTATTTACCCAAATCTCCTAATAATTTGTATATGCCGGCGTGTCGTTTTCCGACTATCATTTTGAGACATTGGTGCCACGCTTCGACGCTATTTTGCGTACGCCGGAATGTCTCTGAACCAATAATATTTTCACCAATAGCCCAAAATTCGTTGACTGTATTCACCAATATATTTTTTTTAAACCAACATAAAATTTTTTTAGCGTCTTCGTCATCAAAGTTTCTGCACATGCTCTGGTAATAATTCAAAACTTCATTTGGTGGAACAAAGGCTATACTTTTAATCATCCTGATTTGAATTGAAAAATTTTCCTCGTTACTATATTTAGCCATAAGTCCCTCTGAAATAGGCATCCTTTGAACGAAGCTTTTGGGGAAAAACTTTGGAAGCAAATTTTTCGTAAATTATAAAATAATTGATCATAAACTTTCTGGATTTTTTACTCATCAAACAAAAAACCAACGGAACTATTTCTCCCTCAATACCTCCATGTATTGAAAAAAGTTGTCGCTTTATAGATGGAAGTATATCGAAAGTTCCATCCATAATCCGACAACTTGAATCACCAAGGAGTCTTAAAGAAGAAATAGTTCCCATCAAAATAATCTTCTCTCCATCAAAATAATCTTCGTTTAATATAAATAATTCTCCTTCAACGTAACGGAGATTTTCCGGAATTTTAATACTTTCGAGATTTTCAGGTTCCTTAAGTTTATTTTTAACGACTCGGTGAATTTTCATTTTTTGTGCCATTTTGGTTGGCAGGTAAACACGTGAGTGGCTTGGTGTATTTACAACAGAATCTCTCAATATAGTATATGAGATGGTAATGCATCTGTATTCTTTTAGCACAATGTTTGACATCTGAATTTTCTTGTGCAACAATCTTTTCGTGTGCTATATTTTAAACTTTTTAATTTTTGTTGAATGTTAATTAATTCTTGTAATTTCTAAATATGCTACCGGTCTTACGACACTTTTTTTAAATGTGTTTTTTATTAACACGTAGAAACATTTTAGTATTTACGAACGGTAATTCAACGAAAACCGGCTAATAGACAGAATTCTATTTATTTAATTTTTAATTTTTAATATGTTCCGAAGATTATAAGAGAATTCAATCCAGTTTCGAACTGATGAGCTTATGATTATGAAAAAATCAATCCTCTCATCAGGCCGCGGCGACTGGACTGACTATACCACAATTTACATTCTATATATACAGAATGTCCTGTGCTTTATGTACTAGCGAATCGTACTAATACAGATAAATTCAATTACAATTTTTTCTTCTTCACGACAATCACATAAGCTGTGAACGCTAATTTTACTTTTTAATTTTTGTTGAATGTTAATTAGTTCTTGTAATTTCTAAATATGCTACCGGTCTTACGACACTTTTTTTAAATGTGTTTTTTATTAACACGTAGAAACATTTTAGTATTTACGAACGGTAATTCAAAACCGGCTAATAGACAGAATTCTATTTATTTAATTTTTAATTTTTAATATGTTCCGAAGATTATAAGAGAATTCAATCCAGTTTCGAACTGATGAGCTTATGATTATGAAAAAATCAATCCTCTCATCAGGCCGCGGCGACTGGACTGACTATACCACAATTTACATTCTATATATACAGAATGTCCTGTGCTTTATGTACTAGCGAATCGTACTAATACAGATAAATTCAATTACAATTTTTTCTTCTTCACGACAATCACATAAGCTGTGAACGCTAATTTTACTTTTTAATTTTTGTTGAATGTTAATTAATTCTTGTAATTTCTAAATATGCTACCGGTCTTACGACACTTTTTAAGCAGAAAAACCGCAAAAACCTACAATTGGGTTTGCAGCAAGCAAACAACAATAATTTGTTTCCTCCTTTGTTGGCCGTGGTAATGGCAATATTCATGGTAATAATCTGTGTATACATATTATATGTAATATATTTGTGGTGGTATATTTTGGAAAAGAAAGAGATATTCACATTTTGTTAGCTGCTAATATATATTTAATATTATGTTTGAGTTGTTAGAAGTACAAAGATTAAATGTTATTATTATTTTTTTCTGAGATTTTTAATTGCGTATGTTTTCAGCGTATTTATTTATTTATTGTTTATCAGCCTGCTTAATCTTACATTTCCCATTAAAATTTCCCATACAGTTAATCTCGCATTACAATTTCCCGTAATGCGAGATTTTGAAATGCGTGATTTTGAAATGCAAGATATTGTAAGGCGAGATTTTGAAATGCGAGATTACATACCCATCTCGGTAAAAACATAACAGAAATAGCACCATCAGCTGTTATAAGTTCTTGTTCCGACAAATGACATGTTGCGTTATCTAGTAGTAGCACTGCCTTTATAGGCAGTTTTTTCGACTCTAAATAACGAGTTACCTCAGGTACAAAACTATTAAAAAACCAGTCTTTAAATAAAATTCTAGTTTGCCATGCATTTTTAGATGACCGATAATGTATTTTTGGTAACACAACATTTTTAAAGGCCCTAGGATTTTTTGCTGTACCAATGATCATTAATGGTAGTCTATGCTCGCCATTAGCATTAACACAAGGCATAACGGTAATTCTTTCCTTAGAGTTTTTTCGTCCTGGAGCATTTCTTTCATGTTGTACCACTAATGTTTTGCTGTTTAAATTCTTGAAAACTAAACCGGTTTCATCAGCGTTAAAAATCTGCTCTGGAAGCAATTTTTCTATTCTTATTTTTTCAACAAATTCGTTAATGAATAAAGGTATTTGTGACTCAGCAGCAGATAGTTGTTCTCCACAAATTTTTAAAGTTCTAATGGAATATCGTTTTTTAAAGTTTTGAACCCAACCTACACTAGCTACCTTTTTTCTAGGCATACATTTGAGTGAATATTCATAGCCTTGATTTGTAGTGCTTCGTTGTTTAAAACATTGTGTTTAATTCTTTCATTGAGAAACCATGTATACAACTCTCGTTCAACCTCTGGAAAAACAGCTTTTGAAATTCTCCTAATTTTCTTTGGATTCATTTTCGTGTTTTCTGCAAAATCTTAAATTTTTTGCTTATTTTGCATTATTCTACAGATAGAGCTTTTATTGATACTATAGATCTTGCACAAATCCTTGATTTTCTCTCCCTTTGCTATTTTCTCAAGAATAGAACATTTTTCACGAAGAGTTAAGTTTGGTTTTCGTTTTCTCATTATAAAAGGGTGACGTAAAAATGTTGATACGCGATAAAATTTTGCAATTCAGCACAGAAAACACAACAATATTATAATAGTTGTCTTTTGCAAATAAATTTTAATAATTGGATCTAAAAAGAGTTGCGTTCACAAAGGTTGCTTTATACGAAAAGTTGCATTTTTCAAAGTTGCCTTTTTTGAATATTTACTATATGTAGATTATTATAAAATAGTTAGAAATGTTTTATCTAACGGACAAAATTATAAAGGCGTTACTAAACGAAAGCGAGGACATTGCTCAATTCATTTAGTTTTATGTCAAATTCTTTCGGGTTACTCGAAATAAAGTAACTTTTTTATCTCCTAAAGAATATGAAAATATTTTTGTAGTTGTGTTGGTGTAAAAAGAGAAAAATAAAGTGAGGTTATGTTTTACTGTCAGTCAGACCAGTAAAACTTTTTTTATTTTGATAACAAAAAGATGGAACCAATTAATTTTAGCGCATTAATATTCAATAAACAACAAATGAAATATCAAAATGGAGTTTTATTTTTGTTTCCAATTCACTTTGACATTTCACATTTCTATGTATTTGTAAAGAGTAAAGCAAATCTATGAAAAAATCTAGAGTAAAGCAAAATGCTCTCGAGCAAAAAATAAAGTGCTTTATTTTCCCAGAAAGAATTTGTAATGTCAAATTGTTACCCTTCGAGTAAAATTTTTTACCCTCAGGGTGTTTTTTTTTCCGAAAGAATTTAACATTAGTTTAATATAGATAGCAAATCGACGGATTCCAAATTGTTCACCTGTGGCCCTATTCTGATAATTCCCGGGGAATAGAAATTTTAAATTTTGTTGCAGTATTATTCCCTTTTCCCCAAAGTGTATTCTGGTGTTCGGGAAAGATTTTTATTGGGAAAAAATTATTCCCCATTACAGCAGTTTTGACGTTTGTTTTTCCACACCGATTTTATGAAAGAATTGATGGGGAATAGATTTTTAATGAAAATGTTGGTTTATATGTAGTTGTTATTAATAATTACTAATATTAATACTGTTAATAATTTTAAAGATAGCATTATAATAAATAAGAGTTATTATAATAATTTTGATACAACTAAATTTATTTTCCCTGTATATTTATTCCCCAATTGACAGAATCCACTTTAAGAAAATGGGGAATAAAAAGTTGGAAATATGTATCTGGGAATAACTGCTGTAAAAAAAATTATTCCCCGTTCCCCGGAAATTACCAGAATAGGGCCACTGGAGTAGTATTGGTCGTACGATTCACCGCAGAACTGGAAACTTCAATTGGACAGGGTTCAACGCCGCGCTATCCAAATAATACGGAATCCCAGACTTACCCAAGAACTAGACAGCTTACAGCATCGCAGAGATGTTGCAGAACTCTGCGTCTTCTACAGATGCTTACATGGTAAATGTTCTGCAGAACTATCGGAGAAAATACCACCATTCGTTACAACAACAAGAGTAACAAGAGGAACAACCAATGCACATAGGTTTACGGTGAAGCTCCCGAAACCTCGAACTGAAGAAATTAAGCGCGAATTTGTATATCGAACATCAAAAAAGTGGAATTCGCTAATACACTTCAAATTTCCGGAGGAATACAAAATGAATAAATTTAAGGTAGCTATTAATCTTTACTTGAAGGATCGCGCATTGGGTGCAGAAGCTCTGACAGTTACAAGGAGCTAGGACCGTTAATAAGTCCGCTCTGCACCCAATTAAAATATGTATATTAAAAAAAAAATAAAAATAAAAATAAAAAAATTTGCGTAATAAACCATTGTCGAATGTTAGCTAATGCTTCAAAAAACAATTAGCAGTTTAAAATAAACGAAATCACATAAATAATTTTATCATAAAAATGATAACTATTGGCGTGTAAAGCTTTTATCAAACCGAAAATCAATCAAAATCCGTTACGCCCAATGAAAAATATCACTTGTCACTGGTTCATCAGCAGAATAAACCAGACAAAATCATTAATTTATTTATTTCACATTTTTGTCTAGCTTTTGTTGACGCTTCTAAGAAAAAATGTTATATTGATGCGATAACATTGGTATGGCGGCATATTGACGTTAAAAGCGTCTACACAAAGGAAACAAAAAATCAAAAATATATCCCAAACTATCTAAAATCCAATTAATTTTATTTGCCTAGAAAAATATTTGATCCATTAACAATGACAAAAGATGAATGAGTTAGAATTTCCATAGTTTTTCCAATGGATGCTGCTATATTTCTTACACGCATATACTTACACACTATTCACAGATATAGAGAGATAAAATGACAAAGATCGAATACATTATTTTTCTCGCACAAAAGCTTTAAAGCATTCTTTTTTGCTCACAAGATGACTGACACCATCTGTTCTGATTAAATTAAAGCATTTATTGATTTTTTTTTTTTTTTGTAAACCTTTTGCTTTTCGAATTATTTGGAAACAAAACGTAAAGCGTAAAACCTGGATATAAAAGTTTACGGTATCATGTAATTTTTCTTTTTCAAATTTGGAAAAGTATGGATATGGATAAGCAGAGAAATATGGAGCATACGTGACTTGTTAATATTATTATGTTTTATTTCAAGGGTAGCCGATTTTTTTTCCGTAAATAGTACACAAAAAAAAGTTTTATAAATTATTTAGTTAAAATAATATTTTTCATAAAGATTTGATTGTTTTGAAGAAAAGTTTTGTGGCAAAAGTTTTATTCGTGCCATGGAACATGGCATTTCAATTATTTATGTAAGTATTAAATAAATTGACCGAACATTTAATGTGATACTGTGAAAGCAAGAGGATGAAAGTTTTATGAGAATAGCATACAGTTTTTCAACACAAACATATTTATAACAATATTTTCGATTTATTTCCAGAAATGGTTAGCTAAATAATATGTATATTTTTATGGAAAAGCTCCAAAAATAACCGCTAGAAGGTGATTGATTGCGATTGAGATCTTATATACGTTGTTGCATGAAATTAAAATGGTTCAATCTGCTCTCCAGAAAAAACCCCTTTTGAGTTCTGTCATTCTTCCTAGACACTGACGATTTGTTAGTACTTAGCAGAGAAAACTATTAACCTTAAAAACTGGACACTAAAATACAAAATTTTACAAGGAAATACTACTAGGTTGCACTGATGGATGTAAATTAGCGTCTGTGAAAATAAGATCCACAAGTGAGATTGTGCACTTCATGCATCAATTTTAACCAAAAAACGGAACTTAATTCCCCACTCCTTCGTCGCCATTACTATCATCAACATTATAAATACTCGTATTATCGTTGTTATTACTTTCATTATTATTAATAATTTGGACGTAATTAACTAAACTGGTGACTGTATGCTACGACTCCGTTCAAAAAATTGGCGATAAATATAAGGATTCACAAACTCTTTAACCAGTACACCCGCTGGCCACATATTTCCGTCCAGTAATTTCTCCACAATATTTGCTGAAGTATTCACTTTAAATGAAGCATACTCCATTTCAAAACGATCCTTCAGTTTAAGGTAACGAAAATCGTGAATATCAAATTTATCCTTGATATATTCCATTTCAGCTTCCGTTTTTGAATTCTGAAGGCGGGAAATGAAAAACTATTTTCTTGCATCAGCTGCACAAATGACATTATCAATTTCAACTGATGAACCAATAATAACAATATTTCCAATAATATTATTGTTATTGTTGTATTTTGACTGCGTCGATATATACGCTGCAAACTTACTATTTGCATCACCGGTAACGGTATTATTATTAATTGTATCTTTTGACCGAGTATATGCTGATGGCCCAGTTTCATTTGTGACAACAGGTAATTTTTCTTCACTTCTTTCTTTAATACTTCTATTCTTGCTTTTTTTGTTTTTATGAATCGAATTCCAGTTGGATGGCGATAAAGATGAAGGTAATGTTGATGAAGGTGATAATGATGATGACTATGATGATACAGGATATTGTCGTTGTAATGGAGTGGGTATGCTTGTGCCAGTTATTACACTACGGTTATTTTTTTTTTTTTTAAATATGATGAGATGAAGGCTGTATCAACAATTTTAATTTGTCAAGATCAGCAATAATTGATGCAGTTTTAGCGCCATTAACGTCCAAACGATTTTCACACACGAATTGTGGTGGATTTAGGGAACAAGCGTAAAAGCTGCTTGTACCTGATTCCTAAACGCGACAGTAACGATTGGAAACCTTGTGGGGATTATCGGAGATTTATTGAGGTGACAGTACAATACAGGTATCCCCTTTCACATATTCAGAATTTTTCACTGAACTTGCTTACCACCAGATACCACTGGCAATGGAAGATGTATACAAGACAGCTATCACAACCTCTTTTGGACTTTTTGAGTTTATGAGAATGCCGTATGGTCGGCAGAATGCTGCACAAACTTTCCAGCGTTTCATCGATAATGTCATAGAAGGATTGAATTTCGTATAAACTTATATCGGCGATATTTTGGTTGCTAGCCGGTCAGATTCCGAACACTTAAAACATATTCGCATCCTCTTCCAACTCCTTACAGATTTCGGCATTATCCTAAAACCCTCGAAGTATGTGTTCAGTGCAGCCTCCCTAAATTTTCATAGTCACGAAACCTCTAAAGGTGGAATATGACCATCTTCAGGGGGAATCGTAACTATAAACATTTTCCCCCAATTCACATCTATAAGGCAAGTGCAGCGTTTTATCGGAATGGTTAACTACTATCACTGATTCATTCCTCACTTAGCCGAACTGCCTGCTCCAATGCACTCTCATTAGCAATACTTCAACAAGGCAAAAAGAAAAATTTTATTTGGCACCTGATTGACAGGTACCTATGGATAAAACCAAAACCGCCCTGGCTCAAGTAATACCTCTTGCCCATCTCTTGAAGCGTGGAAAATTCCGGATAATCACGGACGCTTCCAACACCGTGCTCGGGGCTGTATTCGAGCAGTAAAACAAAGAATGTTGGGAAGCATTGGGATTTTTCTCCCAAAATCTCTCCCGCTCGGAACGTAGTTCTTCTCGTAAGAAAGTATTTACTATCCTTACCGACCATAAACCTCTGACTACTGCCATGTCGTTAAAGTAGGAGCGAAGTCCCCGCCAAACTCGTCAGTTAGACCATATATCTCAATTTTTTAATTTGGTAGCAGACACGTTATCAAGACAAGACGAAAACGAAGTTAAAATATGGAAAGACCCGTCTCACTTCAGGAATCAGACAACGAGCTAAAAACGCTTTTAAGCTTTAACAGTCATCCAGGTACTAAATTAAAAATTCAAAAGATTCCTCCGAACTAGCAGTCTGGTGTGAGACATCGACGAGCATTAATCATTCGTATATACCGACAGAGCTACATCTGGAAGTACTCCAGAACTCGTCATCGCGTGAACTGATATCGTCAAAACACAGTATGAATTTAGACATGGAAGCTATTATTTTGGTGGATATGCGAACAACAACGGTAGTGCGTGCTTTTTTAGACCAGTACATCTCGAGATTCGGTGTACCACTCGAGATAACAACTGATCAAGGCAGTCAGTTTGAAAGTAATCTCTTTAAGGAATTTAACCAACTGTTTAGTTCACAGAGAATACGGACTACGACTTACCATCCACAGGCAAATGGAATGGTGGAGCGATTCCATCGCCCCGTTAAAGTCTCATTATACGCTAGACAAAACACCCCGAACTGGAGCACTAAGCTACCATTTATTCTCCTTGGAATTAGAGCTTCAGTCAACCATGACCTCGGATGCACTCGAACGGATCTTATCTATGGACAGTCACTAAAGGTTCCTGGAGTACTTGTATTGCATCTCTCCTATGCGACATCGACCAATCCCACTTCACTGGTCGATCGCCTGCGACAGTCGATGTGCAACGTCCCCGCTCCCCTTATAACAGTATTTTTATACCTAAGGGCTTAACGAACTGTCACCAAGTTTTCGTCAGAGTGGACAGAGTTAAGACCGGCTTAACTCCTCCGTATAAGCGGCCATATAAAGTAGTGAAACGACTTCGTAAGTATTTTGTTAAACAAATGAAAGGAACTTACAAATCATATTTTCTTTGATTACAAATCATATTATCTTTCATTAACAAAATACAAAATATCCCGTACTTACCGAATAAAATTTAAAAAAAAAAAAATTGTCAGGGAGACGAAGTCCAACGCTTGAACTAAGAGTTTCATTTAATATAATTAAAATCAAAAAAGTATTGTATTCAACAAGGGAAAAATCATAAGTGTCGAATGAAATAAAGATTATAAAAGTTGTATAGTTGCTGTGATTATACTCAATGGGGTCAATTTAACGGCCACTATAGCTTTGTCATAAGATGAAGGAATTTTGGGTCACTGTGCTTTACTGAACACGACTGTTGACAGAAAATTTGACAAAAATTGCATTTAGCCATTCAATTTAAAAAAAAAAGTTATGATACAATAACCCTTCGTGATATTGCAGCAGTCCGCTGTACTGGCTGCGCCCGCAGATTTAATATAAATATTACAGAAGAAAAAGTTCTCTTTTGCACATAGCAGCAAAGTTTCAGCGGAAAGCTCATATTCCTCTGCTTAGAATTCGCTGCTTTATTAAATAGCAGATCTAGTCTCCTATTGGTGCACACCAATTAATGGATCGTTAGTTAGGCAAAAAATGTCAAAATATCCAGTATTGGCTCGCACATCCATCGATACAAATCTTGATTTCAATATCTGCAAAGCGTTGCCTGCAGCGATCTTCAATCCCAATTAAATAACTCAGCTGTAATATTATTTATCAAATATATAGTATACATTGAAATCTTCATATTATAAAATACAGCTTTGGTCACAAAACAAATACCACAAAGTTTCAATCCACCATTTAAAGAAGATTAACTTCCGTAAGTGGCTTGTCGACATAAACAAACAAAACATGTTTTATGGAGTGATCTTCTTAACGTCTTTTATTTTAATTTTTTGTTTCATTTTCAGTTCACAAACAATTAGATGAATAGAAGGAAGAATACAGCAACAAAATGCTACTTTATTCATAGCAAATAGAAAATCCTCTACTTGACATCTTTATGCACCAACTTGATAAAAAAAAGGAAGAAAAAATTCACAAAATCTTCATTTCGTTCCTTTTGTAAGTGTGTATACTGTTTTTTCACTATAGCAGTATTTACAATGAAAAGAAGAGAGCACCACTTGAATCCACACACACTTGATGCATTAGAGACATTTCTTAAAAAATAAAAATTATAAATTCAACAACAACAAAACATCCTTTTCAACCATTTCAATGGTACGGAATACATATTTTATTTACATTTAAGATTTTCATATGTACACATAATATTTTGGTCGTCTATAGATGGATGATGGCTGTGCTGTGATGCTGTGTTGATATTTATGATGAATATACTTGTTATGTATATGTGAACAAAAGATGGATTTAAAATTAGTTTGAAAAGACTGTTGATTTTAAGGATCTTATTTATGAAGAGAGTTGCTGCTTATAGACGTACAAAGAAAAATAATAAACCCAACAACTTATAAAGTCGTGGAGACTGTTAAAGTGGAATTAATTAGAAAAAAAAAATGTATTTCCCCTTCAGTTTTTGATTTTATTTTTAAACCTCCTAATTATCCTACAATTCATGCCGACTCCTTTATTAAATACAATACACATACAACTATGTGGATATACGAAAAGAAATCCTTAATTGCTTTCTTTTTGATTGTCATTTGTGACACATGAATCACAAAATTGACTGCAATTTTCTCAACAAAAATTTTAAGGGGGATATTAGAAACTAAGGTTGTTGTTGTTGTCACTGCTGTGTGTACGCACAACTCGATTCAATAGCAAATCATTAAAATTTATTTATAAACTGGAAGCTGTATATTTATGTATAATTTGAGTAGAATAAGAAAGTTATACATAATCAGAATAATTGAACCATTACTATCCAAATGAATATATTTTTTGCTGTTTTTGTAACAGGGTATTTTTAATGATATCAACAAATTTGGGATTTTAAAGAAACCACCTCCTGATTTATAAGGGATAGGAAAATATATAAATTATTCCTGTGGGCGACTAATCTTTTAATGAATAATTTCTGTATTATACATAGAATTTAAAAAAAATGACTCGAGAGTCGAATAATTTTTACTGGAAAAATCGGGATTGTCCCGGAACTTCAGTTCGTGTGTATAAAAGGACGAATAGGTTAGGATTAATATTAGTAAGTTGAAAGCGATAGAGCGAAGGTTAAACACGTAGACAAAAACGTAAAAAGGTTACTTTTGAATTTGTTCTCGAACATTTTTCGTTTAGTTTCCCTTGACCATAATCGTAAAGTAACATAATATTGAGACTCTCCACGAGGAACAAAAAAAAACACAAGATAACCAACACCATACTTACTGTACAACAAGTGACAGTAATAATTAGAATATTTATTTTTGGTTTGATAATATTTTGAAATACGCACAAACTAGTAAAAAAATTAATTTAACAAATTACGAATAACATCCTAAATTCACAATATTAAAAAACCGGTTAACCATTTTACTATTGACGGTTACCCTCATTACATGCATTTGTTTTTGTATCTACATAACCATGGTCCTGGTATTGTTCTAGTCTATGCCATAATAGAGCAGGAGCCGTAGAGTAATAAAAATGAACGACATGGTACACGGTTTCTCTATACGCGATTCAAAGGATGCGAGTAGCAGGGACAGCAGAGACGCAACGATTTCAACAACAACGTCAAGCAACACTACCTACAGTTAGTACAAATTTGGGTGACCGCATGGGAACATGATGATGGAACGAAATCTCGCCCCCCTCTCACAACCGCCGATGGAAAAAATGGTGGAGGGAATAATAATAGTTGTTTACAGCTTTTCAGAAAAAAAAAAGAGTTTGCGGTACCAGGAAATTTGTGTTGTCATTGTGTGTCTTTCTCTTCTTACAGGTTGGAGCAGTAGAGATGAACTTTAAAATTGAATTGTCTTGTGTTAAATAAATTACTAAAAAATATATTACTAACAAATTTACTAACTATCAACTACTTAGGTGTCTGGAACCGGGTTGAGTCTTTGTTGCTAACATTCCTTTCCCATCCCTCGATCTTGTTATATGTAAAAAGGTGTACGACGGCGGCCTGGCCAGGGGCGGATATTAGACTTATGTGGTTATCGATGTGGCGCCTTTCTTTACGCGGGGTTTGGCTTCATGAAGAATGGTGTCGTGTTGTTGTAACATGGGTATAGTGGTGGTGTGTGTGGTATTCGCATTTATAATACGGGAGACTTGCTTAATGCTTGATCGTACATCGCAATCAATCAATCAATCAATATATTAAAAGTAAAACTGGAGCATACATACCTTTAATTTTGTTAAGTGGATTTTTATCCGAATATTTACAAAGTTTATTAAACAAAATAAACCTTAATTTATTTACCGATGTGACTGTGGGGTTGCCATACATCGAACACACAAAATTTTCTAGTTTTGAAGAAACATCCTCTTCCACTTCTTCAGATAAACCTAACGCAGAAAAGATTCCTGAAATTCATGATTTTGTTGTAGTAATTTGAATGGTTTTATTTTTCCTTTTCCATGAAATGCCGCTGAAAAATCACATCCAGTGAAAGCATAGAATGCTGGTAAAGATTTACAAAGCGAACTTCCGAGATGTTCATATAATTTGTGAAGTTCTATATATCTTAAAGAATTATTAGATACCCGCCCAACTTTCATATAAATTTTCAAATTTGGAAAATTATACATATTTCCCAATATAATTATCATAATATCCGTATCTATTGCTCGAACAACTACATTTTGTGACATGCTATTTATCTTGCTTAGATGAAATACAATTTTTACATCAGCTTCTTCGTGCTCACAGTATAGGTCTGCAACATTTTCACAGCATATTTCACCTTTAATTGCACTAAATTTATAACATTCGTTTTCGGCTGAACAATACAATATTTTTTCATTAAAACAACTGTAAAAATTTGATCCATAATTTTGTAGCGTTGTATCAAAAAAATTTACAAATTTGGTTTTGAATGATTCCGATTGTAGAGCCTGATGGAGATTACGAGGTAATTTTTGGTCAAGTCCAACTATATTATAAACATCTTGACGGTTCGACATACGTCTGTTTCGTTCTACATCTTTTATAGATGGACTAAGATAGGTATCGTAAATGCTTAATCAAACCACCATAAGTTGTAGGAACATCACTAAGCATATGCAAAAACGATATTCCATCAAAAATAATTGTATCAATTGAAGATGGTTGAGAACTATTTACTTTTCTTCGATATGTATTAAAAGTTTAGATTTTTGCGTCTTGTGAGGAGTTCCATCCGGGTGACATAACGACAATGGTATTGGTGTTAAAGGATAAGTTTATACCAATTCCATATTAATTTGTTTTTCAATGGCAATGAAGATGATCCTGGCAAAGAAATTACGTTCCAGTTTTACACTTCGTAATTTATCACTACTACCAGTCTCTCTTTTCGTTGATATAGACTCTTTTGAAAAATTCGAACTTATATTTTTTTTTATAGGTTTTAGAAATCTTTGCGGTTCTTCTAAGCACTCTGTTATAAAACAATTTTTCTGGTTGTCCCCGAAATCAAAAATTTTTAACAAAAATTTTGAAGTAACGGCAGAAGTTGATTTTTCAGAACTAACATTAAAAAGCTTTGGGGTTTCTAATGTTTTGAATGGATTGCAGCAATTTATAATTTATATTTTTAATTTTTGCAAGTCCTCATTATTTTTCTTAATCATATTTGGACGTAAATCTTTAGAAACATCGTCATTGGAATTAAGATGTAAACTGTTAAAAAATGTTGAGCATAATGAAGTCCTTAAATAATGACTTTTTGACCATCGTTGTCTTGCTGTGATGGAATTCGATTCGTAAATGCAGATATCCCTGTATATTTGTTAGCTGCATCTGCATTAATAGTTTGTTCCAATGTTAAATCTATTGGTAATTTCGAAAAAATTTTCTTGGTACGTTTTATGCCAAATCCACCATTTCTAAAGCTATTCTCTAAGCCTGGATGCGTTTGGTTTAAGTTGTATACATTTTTTAAATATTTAGTCAGCCATCGAGCATAATTACAATGGTTAAATGTAAAAAATAGTGGAGATATTTTTTCAAGACAAATTAAATAGGCTTCGAAATGCCCCATTCTTATACAACGAGAAAATTCACGATATAACGAAACCAATTCAATATAAATACACCAAAACTTAGCTGTTTCACCTTGTTCTCCAGTTAATGTCTGTTCTTTATATATATAATATTTCTCTAATATGTCTGAAAGATCTTTCGAAATGTTGGGAGATTCTTCAAATGCTTCTAATGATTCTAATTCATATTTTATTAATATAGAATCGATTAAAATTGCTTTTTTTCCAAAAACTTCTCAAAGTGTAACATTTGAAATGCTGTTCCCAAAAGCAAATGTAGTCGTTTGCACCTATAATAAAAATAAGAATGAAATAAAATAGGAAAGTTATCTTTACATATCATGAATACCTATTGTAATGTTTTCCTGTAATAAAGGTATAAGTGGAACGTAAAGCAAGAATTCCACTTTCTTGGAGGATATATTCACCACCGGATCCATCTCAGTATTTACCAATTACCTTGAAGTAAGCTAACTCTATATGAAATGCCCCTAATTGTATAAATAAGTTATCGTAAATGGGCGATTCATTTTCTTGTATCTCCAATGCGATTTTTGCTATAGCCAAATCATATGTAACAGTCATATAAGTTTGGTGGCATTTTTCCATTATTTCCAACGATCTCCTCATAGTTTCGGCTACGGTTGAAGCCGAAGTTGGAGAACTATTTATTTGTGGGAGATACCAAACACCTTGTGGGATATTATTATCAATAATGATTCTAGAGTTCCAACCAACCCACATTGGAACGTTTTCACATTTAAGAACTAAGGACATTATCCATAAGTTATCTATTTTTTTATATGTTTGTATTTGGGAAGTTTCGTTTAAACATATTCCATCTGACAAAGCAGCATTTCTTGCTTTTTTATATAATGGTTCTATATAAGTTCTTTCTCTATCGTAAGCTCTTCGTTTACGTTTGTACCCAGTAGATGTTGAAGGTAATGAAATTGATTTTTGGAGATATTGGGTTTCTGCATCTATGTTTTGATAAGCTATTCCAACGGTGTCATGTAATGTATTTTTCCCGTTAGCAGTTTCCACATAACAATCATAGTTGTCATAAGCTAATCCTGTATTTAAATTAGGATTAGGAAACATGCCTTCAGGTAAAATACCATCCTGTTGTGCATCTGAAGAGGAAACCAATTCAGTTTCATATTCCTCAACCAAGTTATAATTAATTGAGTGCCCCAATCGATTTAAAATGGTTACTATTTTTTTACTACCCAATATAGTTTTTATTGCCATTCCTTTGATGTTTAATTTTATAATTAATAAAAAATGTAATCTGAATAGTACTTAGATATTATTACCCAATTGAATATTTTTAGCCGGCTTTATATCACCGTTAGTAGCACAATATATAATGTCACTACATATTGCATTTACTTTTGAAATTTTAAATGGATCATTAGTTTCTTTATGGCTGCAAATACAGTTCATTATGAAATTTTTCAAAATTTCAGGGATTTCACATTCACCGTTTATTAGCGCTGGTAACGTAACATTATTGGGGACTGGTTTTTCTTTAGATTCATTATAGTCTCACGAATTTTTTTTGCAGTGTTACTGGTAAAAATAATAGGAATACTATATTAATAATTTTTTAATTTATGTTTTTGCTATTTACTCTATACAAATAAGTTTATTGTTCGGCGAAATTACTAACTAATTACTAATATAATAAGATTTCAAATTCTTACTTGAACATTTCAATATAGTTATCCGTTTGCATTTTTTGATGGTACAAAATGTCACAATTTGGTAAGGCAGTACCACTCTTGTAAAATACTGTAGTTTTTCTACTAATTTTTGTAACAGTTACTTTACTTCCAAACTCGTCCATAATACGCTTTTGCAAGTAGTATTTATTAATGTACGAAGGAACAACAAAATCATTTTCCGAATAAAGCTTAATAAAGTATATGTATGTATTTATCATAAATACAATTCAAATACACATATTCCTCATCTATCAGTACCGATTTTTTTAATATGCCTGATATACTATCAAAAGCTTTGCTGTAGTTTACACGATATTTTTTATCTTCACAATCTACATTTGATATAATTTGTTCGCAATTTTTAATATATTTTAGTTTACAATCATTGTGATAAAATAAAAAAGTGTGTGATAACGATAATTTTTCAATCATTCTTGCACCATCACAAAGGATTGCATATTTCTGAAAATCTTTTACAGTTTCCTCTAAGAAACATTTTACAAGAATAGATTTTTTGTTTTTCCTCTTGTTTTTTATACCACAAAATACACAATCTTTATCAATTCGCGAGACAACCGAAGTTTCTGTTAATGAATCTAGAAATGTATTTTAACCATATAAACTCAATCTGTACTAATAAGTTAAAAAATATGGGAAAAACACAGAAGTTGATGCAATGAATTATTTTTTTTATATTTAAACTTACCTGTAGTATTATAAGGCTCCATTAGAAAAAATGTAATTCTAGTTTTGCTAATGCACCACTTTTGCGATTCTATACACTTGAGAAAATAACTGAATACTAAACATTTGAACATGCTATTACATAAAATTGTTTCAGTTGTTGTAGAAATAGATTACTTTATATATGTAAAATTGACCATCTTTGTCATCGCCTATATAAAAACCAAGTATATATTTGGAAAGCTCGCATTAAAACCTTTCAAATGATTTACGAATTTGCCGTGTACCTTATTGTTTTTTTTTAACAACGACAACACCTGTTTCAAATCTCATTTTCTTACTGAAGGTCACCAAAAACTGTTCGACGCTTGAATGATTTTTTTTATGATTGGAGATCTACATTATGTTAGTCAAATAACTATCCGTGTACCTTGTCGTTTTTTTTTAATAACGACACTTACCACTTTGAGAGTCAATTTGAAGGACATCGTCAACAAAAATTATTATTTTATTTTTACGTTTCAGTTCGAAATTTTATTATCCTTTGAATCGCGTATGGAGAAACCGTGTACCATGTCGTTCATTTTTATTACTCTACCGCTCCCGGTCTATAAGTATAACCCATTATTTTATTTTCGGATAGCTTTGCAATCTTTTCTGGAGCTCAAAGCCCTACTAACTTTTTCACAGTTCGCCTTTAACGTTTCCTACGAGGTGTGTTGTTTTTACATGATAATAATATTAAAAATAATATATTTAAATATACTTTTATATTTAATTATAATATATTTAATTATAGTTTTATATACTGGAACTTTCCAAGCATTGCTGACGATTTTCAGAACATCTGGCTCAACATCGCTTTCGCACAGTCTTCTTCATTTTTTAATCGCAGTTCATTAAGCTCCAATATTCAAAATTTCTAATAAATAGACCACGGTGTTTCAAATTTTTCAACTGCCTTTATTAGTTCGAATGAAAAACATTTCAATTCTGTACAATTTTGGATAAAACGAAATACCCTGCATTGGCAATTAAATATATATTTTGGCGAGCTACTGTGACCTCAAAAAAAAACTGCCGCAAATCTTTTTATGAAGGCAACTGTCCATAATAAAAGTGTACATAGAACCTACGAGGGGAGAATTTTCAGGCAGAAAGATACAGATATATTTTCCCCTTAGTAACACTTTAATGTTTGTTTGTTTAATCATTCTCTTGCAATATCAGAAAGAACCACTCGTATTGAGAGTCATTTCCAAAAATGTAAAATATTGAATTTCGTGCAGATATTAAATTCCTCATAAAACAAGGGAAATATGTTGAAAAAATTGTAACTGAAATGGGAGAAGTTTATGGTATCAATTGCCCTGGACAAACAATGATTTAAAGAGAGAGAGAGAGAGTCTTTAGAAGATGCCGGTATGGCAAAAGTCAGTACAAGGTACCAAGAATGCTCAAACCGCATAAAAAAAATGTCGTCTTTATTGTTGGCGGATGTATTCAACGGAATTGTTACTAGAGACGAAACTTGGGTTCATCATTATGATCTAGAATCTAAAGCTTCGTGCACCACTCCATGGACTTCTTGGAGTGGCGCCGAAAGGGTAGTTTACTCTCTAAAAGTTCAAAGTCGTGCCTTCTTATTGATTATAAAAGAATAGGCACCACTATAACAGGAGCATACTCCGCTGCAATATTATATCGTTTGAAAGGGCAAATCAAATGCAAAAGGAAAGGAAAATTCACCAGTTCTGCGCCACCTGTTCTTCGGATTCTTTAAACTGCACTAGCCATTTAAAGCAGCGTTTGCTGGTCCGCTCGAATTATAAATTGTATTCCATACAGGTATTTGTGGAAATGTTTAACGCATTCCACAACGGCCAGTAATTCTCATCGGGTTACACAATAATTTCTTTCTGATATGAATAGTATTCGGCTGAAGTAACAAATCACTCGTTCTTCCACTCCATGTTGTTGAGAATATCGGTGTTTGGCATAATGCTGTTTTCAGCCGCTCGAATCACGTTTGGTAGGCTTCAGTCCACTGGAACGGTTGGCTTATCTCGGTTAGTTTGTGCAGGCTGGTAACTATGTACGAGAAGTTTGCGACAAATCTCCAGTAGTATGTGCAGAGCACCAGGAAGCTTCTAACCTTATGCTCATTCCTCGGCACTGGGCAACTTCGTACTGCGTCCATTTTCTCTGGATAAGTGCGGATTCCTTTCTCCGACATGATATGCCCCAAGTACTTCACTTCGTTTTTGAAGAGAGCACACTGGCCGGAGCCTACTATCATTCCCGCAGCCTTGATACATCGTACCCCTCCCACAGATTTTTGAAGCGTTCGTCGAAAGGTTTCCGATTACAATGATGTCGTCTAGGTAAACGAGACATGCCTTCCAGTGCAGCCATCTCAAAATTTGCTCTATTAGTCTATCGAACGTAGCTGGTGTATTGTACAGGCCAAAAAGCATAACGGTGAATTGCCATAGACCGACATAGATCTTCTTCAAGTGCAGGGTGCGTAATAACGTTGTTTCTGACAGTGTGTCTGGTGTATCATCCATCCGGGGTAATGGGTAGCTGTCCTTCTTCGTAACATCATTTAGTTTTCGGTAATCTGCGCAAAACCTCATTGACCCGTTTTTCTTTTGCACTAGAACTACCGGTGAACTCCATGGACTGTTGGATGGCTCAATGATTTTATCCCGGCATATCTGTTGTATCATTAAGTCCTCCTGTTTAGCCAATGGCAATCTTCTGGGTACCTATCGAATTGGTGGTGTACTTCCCGTTTTGATTCTGTACTGTAACACCTCCATTCGGCCGTATCTATCCTTGCTGCTTGGGAATACCTCGGCGTACTCTGACAACATTTGTACTGCCATCGCGAATTTCTCGTCTTTCAAATGCTGCCACAATCGTTGAATTGATTTCTTCGCCTCGCTATTATTTTTACACTTACCAACATTGGCCTCGATACTGCATTGGGCGATACTAATAGCAGGCTGGATTTTCCCGAGGACGACACCGGACCGGAGTCAGGAGTAATTGTACTCGGCTTGCTGTTTTTTGTTCCTTCAACGACGAGATTATAGTTGCTTTGCGTAACATTTGCAATTATGATGGTGGTCCTGGGACTTTTCGTTTCTCCGGCCAACGTTTGCTCCTTAAAGCTGACGGAGTTAAACTACTTGAAGTCTCCTTCAAAGTTGATAACCCTTATTGGCCCTTCTTTGCTCGACTGGTATGATGGACGAGGATTTTGATTTTCCAGTTTTGCTCTAGGAGCTCGACATGCTCTGCCCAAGTGTCCTCGTTTATTGCACCTGTAGCACCTTGGTCTGGCTGCTGTGGTCCTCGAACTTTTTTTCCTTAAATGCTTTTAACGACTCCCTGATCATAGCCCGAATTTGACTCACGTTTGCAGCTTCTAATTTCTTTAATATAGCAGTTTCTGGATAAAGCGTCTGCTCGTACCGCATTGATGAAAGCATTCACGCCAGACTGTTTACAATATTCGACTTACTACAATATTCGCCTGGCAAATCGTGTGATTTCTACTTCTAATTGTTGGAGACTTCAGCTTTGGATTGCCTGCGGTTTTCTAGTTGTACCGTGTGAAGCTCCTGCATATGGGAGTCTCCGTATCGTAACTCCAACGCGTTCATCAGCTGCTCGTAGTTCCGTTGCGATTTCGGCACACACTGGATGGTATCCGCTGCTTTTTTCCTTAACGCCAAAATTAAACCAAATGATAACTGTTCCGCGTCCCATTTATTAATTTTGGCTGATGCCGTGAATTGCATTTTGAAATTTGCCCATCGAATACTGGCGGTTTCATGTAGCTGGAGCTGCCGTTTCGGTGGTGATCTGAAGAGTTCGACTGCACGATACCTTCTCCCACCGTACTATAAGGCCATCATTTCCTTTTCTAGCTCCATTACTTCATTTTGAAGTTTTTTAAGATTTTCTTCCATGTTTCTGATTTTCCGTATTTTGAAGATGCAATTTTTTGTCGACATCGTCCTCAAGCGCGGTTATTTTTTATTGTACTCCTTCGATTGATTGTTGGAGCTCTTCCCCTCTTGTGATTTCAACTAGGATGATATCTTCTCCTCTTGTGATTTTAACTGGGATGACATCTTCTCCTATTGTGATTTTAACTTGGATGACATCTTCTCTTCTTGTGATTTTAACTGGGATGTTAACGTTTGCTAAAGCCCCAAAAACAGCGTAGCTAGATCTGATTATCCGGTCGGCTGCGATGTTGAAAGGTTTTGATATTCTGAAGCTGGCACCTTTTGTTCATTGCGTGATTTCTACACATGCATCAATGATTCGAGCCGCAATTGTAATTCTGATCTTGTTCCATCGTTCATCCTGTTGACATCCATTTCTTACACCTGGGTTTTCCGGATTGCAAAATCCCACTTCTGACACCAATTTGTTACGAACTGAGTTTATCTGGATTTTGCAATTAAAAAACACTGTGTACTTTTAGTTCACTTGACTCGACTTTATTTCACTTTACTTTTATAGACTTTAATATTTACTTTTACTTTACTTATTTAAATCTGTCCGCTTGTGGTCGTTCGTGTTTATATACCAGTTTAATACTGCTCAATCACACAGCAAATCATCTCCATTATTTGGTATTCTGTTTGTAACACATAATCATCTGGAAATATCGTTTATGGCTTGTCATAATTATCATCATTCATCATTGTCGATGGGCTGTATGTATGTATTTGTGTTGTTATTTATTTACTCTTGAATTACTAAACCGGGGTGGTTAGTTTTGTACGCTACATCTCGGCCGTTCTTGTTTTTACTAGATCAATATGAGTTTGTGCGTTCAGGCCAAAACATGCTTGGATGTCCATAATAAATAATTGTAATAAAAACATTGCCTACGACGAGCATCAAACTATCGGCCTTTCTCTCCATACCATTCCCCAGCCATCTGAACTATCGCTTTTCATAACGTGCATTTTTTGTATGATGGCCATATAGTCGTCACAATATTTTGAAAATTAAAAATAAGGGAAAAAATATACGTTCCTCATTCTGGGAACTTAAAATTCACCCACACGGGTGTGATGTGGTTCTATGTTCACATAAAGTAGGAGGTGAAAAAGTGCACCAGCCTAAACAAGAAATGATTTTTCACAATCGACCTAGTAATAGGATAGGCGGAACTATTTCCAATTCGAAGAAGATAATTTTTCAAATAATATGTTTCTGGTGAGGGGAAAATTAATATTAATAGTATATTATTCAACAAGCATATAATGACAGCTCTTATTTACGAAGATGAAATTTACCGACACGAACCGATAGGCGAGTGTCGTACATCATCTGAGTGAATAACAGCCTTTATATGCGAGTAGAATACGATAATTTATCCACGACCGATAAAAAATTGTGTTTTATTATCAAATCCTTTAAATAAACCTAAAATAATTTCCGTCGACATTTTGACGTATCAGTTTAATAATAAAGAAAATGGCAAGAGACTACTAGATAAAATTTCCAAAAATGAAATTTTTACTTGGTAGTAGTGAATAATGGAAAAAGGGACTACTAGATAAACTAGCAGTGAATAATGGATATCATTATGATTGAAGAAACAAACGCATAATGAGTAATTATACGTTAGTCGTGGACAAAAGGTTTTATTGTGTTGTCATGGCATCTACTAGTGAGCAATGAATTCAACCTGTGACTACTAAATCAACACGAAATTAGTGAATTCATCGTGAGATTTATTTTGTTTTCTCATATTCAATAAGATAGATAGCGTAAATGGGAGCTTTGTTTGGTTGGTGGAGACGAAGAATTTAATATATTTTTTTTTTTTCTTAAAAGGATCATCCGGCGCAAAGATGCTGGATAAAAGGTCAAACTTTTAAATTGCAAAGTGGTTTATATGTTACAAACAATAGGTATTTTGATTCCAAAATAATATTTAAAATTACAACTTGCAACAAAAAAATGATTTAAAATTTTGTTTAAATATTAGTAGTTATTCTACTAATCAGATATTCTACTAGTTTACGTATAGTTTTAGAAGTATTCCGTTTTGGCAGTAACCTTATGCGCTGACCGCTATTTGAAGTAGAGAAATACGGATCATTTTCACAATTAAGAACAGGAAGTCGAAACGATGGTAATGAAGAAAATATTACTGGAACATTTCAAAGCCAATCCAAGTTTCTCAATTCGACAAGCTGCATTAATGCGAAATATACCTTACTATAAAATTCAAAAAAGTATTTAAATTATCGGTTTCTCGCTTGTAAAATACACTTGGAGTAGCATTCAGACAGACAGATGGGGAGCGAAAAATTATACAATTTATGGCTAAGACCTAAGAAATTAAATTTTTTTTAACAATAATAAGTAAATTTAAGGTTGAATGACAAATAATTTAAACAAAATATTATGTCACCCGAATTTCAATTTAAAAATTTTATCCTCTTTTCAGCCTCCTTGTTGATGATCCGTTGAAGAAAGAAAATATGTACCAAGAATTCTTCGTATCCACCAACTAAACAAAACGTACATTTACCCTATCATTTCTTGAATTGAATAATGGATTTAATTCAGGATACAAGTATTCAGGATAAAAAACAGTTAAAAAGTAAATAGTTTAATTTTATTTTAAAAAAGGTTAAATGAAGAATAGTTAATTTTAATTGTAAAAAGTGTAACCATTAACAAACGGGAGCTTTTACTTTTACACCAATTATGTCCTCTAAGGGAGGCTTTTCGTCTGTTAGCGATTAATTTATGGGCGAATACAATCCCATGGTTTAATTTATCTTTAAAAAGTTGCATTCAATTTAAAAAAGTCTCAATTAGTTTTAACGCTTGGTTTTAGTCAGGCGTCTACAAGAAACTTTGATTTTAAAATTAGATGCTTTTATATTGAAACAGCTAGCCCACAAATTTAATAAAGTAAGTCTTTGGCAACATAGATATCCACATTTTTTCATTTTTTCTCCTTAAGGGATAACTTATAAACATTTCTATCGAGTAACAGATGAAAATTTACCGTTTCTTTTCACTTTATTTTAATACCACAAAAACCAATATAAATTAAACTAAATTTAATGAAGATTTCTAAACGCAAGCATGATTCGGAAATAAGTAAGCAAAAAAACTACATATTAAAAATCTACATTTTATATTAAATATCTAAATCCTTTGATAATGTTTCAATCAATACCGTTAATTTTTCTTCTCGGAAATCTTCAGTGGTTTTTCCTTTAAATATTTGGAGCGCGGCAAATATTGTTTATTCGTATCGTGTATTCGTTACACAAAAAAAAAAATTTAATAAAAATTTAATAAATTCAACTTGACTTAACAAAACAAGAAGATTTGGTTTTTTTTATTAAATTTTCAATTTCGGGTTGTATAATTCCAACAACAAAAAATAAAAGCAGCCCTCGAGAACATAAGTATATTAAAATTGAGTGTATAGTAAAAATGTATATAGCTATAAGAAGTTGTATTCGTCGAAGTACCTAATCAAATTTTGATTTGTCTTTTCGCAATTATTATGTTTGGTACCATGGTAATTACAAGACATAAAATACTTGAGAAGGCTGATAAACTGATTGAATTTCGATTTAGGTATTCCAATGGTAACACAATACATAAATCATAAATCCGTTTGTAAATCATTTTACATTTTCCAACATTTTAATTTTCCATTTTTTGCAGCGAAAAGAGAAAAACGAAAGGAAATCTATTTTGATGTATTACAAAATGATGACAAAACAGTTTCAAAATTTTAATAATAAAAAGGAAAAAAAATTATATCCTTTCTGTGTATCTTGTCGTATTTTGGGAATATAATATAATATGTATATTATAAGATACATGCGGGATGATGAGACGTTCATGAGAAAGAAACAAAAATATGGATATTTAAGAAACTTATCGATAAAATCTATGTACGTATGGAAAATGTATATAAGAAAATTTTATAAACAAAAAGAACAACAAAAAGAGACTGAAATAAGCGACAAAAAAATTGTAATGAATAAGAAAAGATTTATTGTCCCCTCTTTGACGTCCTCATTGTACAAGAATTGTGAAAAAGAAAATCGAAATAACAACGAGATTATCAAAATTCATTTCATATTTCCCATTGAATTATGGAAAAATAAATTACAAGATTTGTGAATTCAGAAACATAAAACATGCAAAGTTTGCAACATGAAATACATATAGTGTTGTACTATAATTGGATTTTATTTTAACTGAAATGAACATTTATGTCAAGGAATTTTGAATTTGATTTTTTCAAAATATTTTTTTGCAAACAGTTTAAAATTTCCAGATGGATTGGATTTATTATTCCAAAATGGACCAATTAGCAAGAAACAATTTTTTAATTTAAACTGTAATAAAATTCTCGTGAAATTTGTTCTAACTTAAATTAATTTACTGTTTGAGCAAAAATTTCAAAATAGGTTTCGTATGTTAGTATAAGTTTTGTCAATAAAAATTATTATTATCAAAATGAAAATGTATTTTTCACACATACAGATTCCTACGATGTTATATTGTGAGCGTTCAGGTACGCCAGCTGTTGGCAACATGCTGACTAAACTAATCATGTTATTTTTTTTTATTTTTTTAATTCAAACGATTTTTCGAAAATTTCATGTGAATGTACCGAAAAATACCGCAAACAACAAATTTGGTGATAAAAAAACATTAATAGAAGTAGAAATGGACTGTTGTTTTTTCGAGCTAGCTGAGATACTCGTAGATGCAAAAAAAATCACAATTGAAAACCGAAATTGAGTACAATTTTATTCTGGAAGCAAGAGATACAACTGTGTCGAAATCGAATCAAATGTGATGTTACAATATCCCACCGCGGCCCATATCCTTAAAATTCACCGGGGACTTTAGTATAAGGCAATTTAAATTTTCGACTGGAATAACAAATTTTACTAGAAAGTCACCCGTGATTTTTTCGGGAGAGTTTCAAGAATAACTGCCCTGTATCGCTAATGTATTGGAAAAGTTATATTCATAAATACTCGTACTGCAATATTTTATTCCATAAAAACATAGTTTGCCTTTATACTTATTACGGGCAATTTTCTATTCTGAATGTACCAGTTTCCAGAATCTACTATAGACTGAATAGTAAACATTTTAATAGTTCACACTTTTTCAAAATTTATATGCAATTTTATTTTATTTTCCAGAACCTAGGATTCCGCTGATCCCATTTTGGGAAACACTGATACACAACAATTCTATCAGGTACACACCTATATACACATAATTATTGATTCGCTGATCATTCTGAAATTTATTTCTTGGAGTGGCCATCATACAGCCCAGTCTTAAACTCTATTGAGCATGTTTTGGTTAAAATACTGTGGAATTGCGAGCCACTAGCTGGTTGAATCAAAAACACTCTAATTCCAAAAATTGTTGGTAAGTGGGATAAGGGTTTTGTCTCCTGTCTAATAAATTCAATGCCAAGAAGGTTGGCCGCGGTTATTGAAAATGATGAATTTTATATAAATTTTGTAATCTTTATTTATTTGTTTTTATTTTTTATTTACATACATATTGTTATGGTGACACCTAGGGTGTAATAGAATAAGTTAAATTAATAGCGCAAAGTTGTACTTTACTAAAAAGGAATATTCCATGGTAAAACAGTTCTAAATGTTTCTACACTATTTTTACTCGAAAAGTCATGAACTTTGTAGTTTAGTTTGTGTATATAAAAAGGTGAATTGGATCGAATTAGATTATTAGTTTTTGGTAAGCGAAAGTGTAAGGACTAAAAACATGAAGTAAAAGAGATTTAAAAAGTGAATTAGTGGTACAAATGATCAATAAAATTTGTGCGAAAATTAAATAAAGTGATTTTGTGAATTATTATTGTTATAATTCTGTTGAATTTATTTTTGGTGCTAAATCAATAAATTCGTTGAAGTGTGTTGTTTTATTCACAATCCAATGATATGAACTTTGATTGCACGAGGTTGAGCTTGTAGGAGACTTGGAGTGTGGTAGCCATAAAGCTGCTAAATGAAACAAACGTCTATGACACAATCATCTTACAAAATAAAAATTACATCTGAAATTCGCAATGTCACACAGCACGTGGCAACCAGTAGCGCTCAGTCTGGACAAGAATTCGTACCCCAAACGTTTATAGGATGAATTAAAGAGCAAGGTTCTTCTCCGAGAGTCCTCTCCAGCAATTGCCGCCGAGCTGGCACCGGCATTGCTAGATAATGAGGACGCTGTCCATCAGGAAAATATCAACAAGCTTATTTTATCCATGAAAAGCCATTCGGAAATCGTAATAAGGGCTCGTGTAACACGAAATATTTATTTTTTCGATATTTTCAAGTGATAGTTATGACATTATGCGGTTTGAATTATATCAAAACAACCTAGGTTATACGAAGCCATAGTCTAAAAAACGAAGCTTTCACAAGGGAACTTGAAACGAGGAAAAAACCAAACTTTTCTTATTAAAACGTGTAACGAACAGCACAGCACAATTTTCATTAAATAATAAACGCCATACTGTGTGCCCGTTAACAGACTCTCATGTGGTGAGTCCAGACAGCATCTTTCAGCCGGCTACACACAGAGAAATCCTCGCTGTAATATAGCTTAATAGGCTTACCCTAAGTATTGTTATCCATACGGGCGGGCCGTAATTGATTATTCTTACTTTCAGTATAAGTCAAGCATAAAAATATAAATTCGCCCTCATAAATCAAATTCCGTATTAAAGAATAAGAAATCGTACCATTAGAAATTGTAATTATTTAAATAAATACAGCTGTCTACACCCCAATCATTTCAATAAACACTATAAAGAATGTAATTCTCTGTATAACAACAATCCATTTTTATAAAATATTTATTCTTAGAAATTCCAGTTAAATGCTTGCAATAAGCAAACAAATAATAATTTTAATAAACATTATCTCAAATTAAGAATAAAAATGAAAATTAGTTCCTTAAAATAAGTATAATTATGTTTAATTCAAGAATATCAAAATTTCAAGAATAAGAAATCTTAGTACGGGAAATTATAATACTTTAAATAAGTACAACTTTCTTGAATGAAATTCTGTGCTTAAGAACATCTAATTTTTATAAAAGAATTTTTATACTTCGAAATCTCTATTACCATACTTGTAATAAGCGAAACAATTAATAATTTTAAGAAACATTATCTTAAATTAAGAATAAAACTGAAAACGATTTTCTTAAAATAAGAATAATGTTTAATTTAAGAAAATCGAAACTTGTCTAAACTATAAATACTCTAGAATAACTAATTATTACTATTAAAGTTGTATTCTTACCTTAACATACAATCAACTCGATTTTAGCACTAGAAATTCTTATAATAACTCTACATTATTATTGTATAATAATAATATAAAAAGAATTGTGTTACTTTAGAAAAGAACCCCATATTTGGTATTTAAGCATATACTTATGGTACAAATGTGCGTATAATATAAAAGAAAATTAAATAAAAGAAAATTTAATTTGAACTATTTAAAATACATTTATTTCAAATTTAGTGCTTATAAATAATAAATTTAACTAACAAAAAACATTAAAAAGCTGGTGAAATATTTACACAAAACAATTTTTACGTCAATTTAAATACTTATTTATACCCCTGTTATGGTTCTCATCTCACCGAGAAATACTATACAAATGTGACTAGATTTGTATGCAATTTTTCGGTGAGGTGAGAACTATAATAGGGCTATTAATAAGTACTTCAAAACTAAAAATTACAATGATTTATTTCTTCAATTTAATGCAGCTATTTGTTACTTAATATCCAATTAACTTTATGCATTAAAAAAAATAGTACAAAAATTATAGTTTAAGTTATAGTTAGTTATAATTTTGTGTCCATTTTTATACAACACATTTCTTCAATCAATTAAAAAAAATATACATTGTAAAATCAAAGAAAACTTAATTATAACTAATAAAAATATAATTATTTTCTTATTTACAATTTAGAACAAACTAGAATCTTATTTTTTACGTAGGTTGCAAAATTAAGAATAATTAAAATAATTTTTCCATTTATGATATAAATAATATATAATTGCATGAAACGGTGTAAAATATAATATAACAATTCAAGGGTTTGGTTTTAAAAAATAAAATACTAAATCTTTGTGACCAATCAAAACTAAACTTTTTTTTTTAGTCATACAGTTTTGTTTTATCATAATGTTGATATTTTAAATATTGTATAAACAGTTGATCAATAGTATTAAATGTTTATTTACAAAGACTATAATTGTGCTTTAGATTTTAATTATTTAAAAAAAATTGAGCCATATAAATAATTAAGAAAAATTTGAAAGTTATAATAATAAAACTAAACAAATCAAAATAATGTACAAATTAAAATATTTAGTTTGTTAAGCTGTCGAGTAAGGCAATTATACTAGCATCAATTTGATCGTAAGGTGTTTCTGTATTATAAAAATATTTTTGCAAAAATGTCCAAAATATTGTACTCTCTTTGCGAAAATTCAAATTAAAAAAAAAAAAAACATTTGAAAAGCAAGTCAATTGCACTTACTACATTATTAAGTTGGAGTTGAAATTCATCTACACAAATTTTAATATCTTTGACCTGTTCGCCATCTATTCTTTAGCACATGAAAGGCTGTAAAGTTTGTGTGTATTTTAAATATAATCCCTTTTTTTTTTTTGTTCTATGATATAGTCAAAATTTGTAGTTGATTTGATCTCTAATAATATTGAGGCGATGGCATCATCAATTATTACTTTGTATACTTTTTTGTTAGAGCTTTCTGTAGATCGGGCGGTTGTTTTTAAGATGGGATTAATTATTTTGATGATCCGTATAGATTTGTGATCTATAAGAATGAAAAAAAAAAGATAGTTTAAAATATTAGGTATTTTTGAAAGCTTGAGATCATGTTTAAACTCTAAAAAATATTAAATTACCTAAGTTTTCAAAATTGTTCTGCTCCAGGAACTGAAGATTTTTATTTTTAGTTAAAAGACTACGCAAGTAACTGCGTCCAATTTTTCACCAATAATAAATCCTTTTCCACGTATAAACACATAAAATCAATGTCAATTAAGTACTAAGGAATATCGAAAATAAATAATTTAAATTAATTTGACTGTTTGTTGAGATAATTTATGCCTAAATCAAACACTTATCAAACGAAAATTTTGAGACTGCTGCGTTTGGTGAAATAGTGTATAGTGTTTTGTGTTGCTTTTTTTAATATTAAATCTTTCTTTAATAATAAATTAATTATAAATAATTAATTGTATGTGTAAGTATTGAGGGTTTGACGGCCTACATGTTTTATAGTTTTACGCGATTTTATGAAGCGCCAAATGATTTTAATTTTGCACGTGTGTTTTAATGGCGGTTTATTTGCGCAATCTTTAAACATTTTATTTGATTAAATATGATTACATTTTTAAATGTTTTATTTGATTTATCGAATTTAAACAATTAATGTGATAACGTTCATGTAAGTATTTATATGCTTTATCGTGTTACGTCATTTTGCGAAATGCCAAACATTATTAATTTTGCTAGTAGTGTTTTTGGTAGCTTTTTGTACAAAATTCCTCAAATTCCTAACGGTTGTTATGAAAGTTTGATGGTTTCCATGTTTTATTGTTTTATGCGATGTAATGAAAAGCCAAATGACCTCAATTTTGAAAGTGTTTTAATGGCAGTTGATATTAAATATAATTAAATTTTTAAATATTTTATTTGATTTAAAGATTTCAAACAATTAGTTTGAAAACGTTTGTATAAATATTTATATGCTTTATCATGTTTTGCGAGGTGCCAAACATTCTAAATTTTACAAGTAGTATTTTAGGTAATTTTTTTGTACAAATTCCTAACGGTTTTTATGAAAATTTTGATGGTTACCATGTTTTATTGTTTTATGCGATTTTACAAAGCGCCAAATAATCTTAATTTTTGTAATTGTTTTAATGGCAGTTTATATTAAATATTATTAAATTTTCAAATATTTTATCTGATTTATTGAATTCAAACTATTACTATTATAAATTGTTTGAATTCAATGAATCAAATAAAATATATTAAAAAATTTAATCATATCAATATAAACTGCCAATAAAACACTTACAAAATTAAGATTATTTGGCGCTTCATAAAATCGCATAAAACAATAAAACATGGTAACCATCAAACTTTCAGAAGAACCGTTAGGAATTTTGTACAAAAATGACTTAAAACACTACTTGCAAAATTAAAAATGTTTGGCACTTCGCAAAATCACATAACACGATAAAACATATAAATACTTATATGAACGTTTTCACATTAAAAACATTTAAAAATGTAATCATATTTAATCAAATAAAATATTTAAAAATTGCGCATAAAAAAAACCGCCATTAAAACACACTTGCAAAATTAAAATCATTTGGCGCTTCATAAAATCGTATAAAACTATAAAACATGGAGGCCGTCAAACCTTCAATATTTACACATACACTTAATTAATTACTTATAATTAATTTATTATTAAAGAAAGATTTAATATATTAAAAATGCAACACAAAACACAATACACTATTTCACCAAACGCAGCAGAAAACTTTTTTTTATTTTTTCAGGAGAAAACCTGAATACTAAACAAAAACAGGAACGAATGCCGAGCGGTTGCATAATGAACAATGAAGCCTGATGCATTAATATGGTCGGCTTGTTTCGGTGACATGAATGCTTACTCATGTACGATTTAAAACGAAATAGAAAATTCTACAATAAAATAAAAACTAATATAACAATAGAACAAAGAAATAATAACTGCCGAAGAATTGCGATTTTTGTACGAATACCGAAAATTTTACATTTTATATTTTTCTTTATCGTTTGTTATTTTAAAATTGCATTGACATATTAGCTAATAGCTATTAACGTGTTAGCAGAAACAAAGAGAAATATATGTTTCATCGAAAACTATACACATACATAAATAGTCGCAGTGACAATGAGCCTGTATTGCGTATACCTTATATAAGAAAAATTATGCTTCAAAGGTGTGCTTATTCCATTTTTCAGCTGTATCTTGTGAACGATTTATTTTTGAACTACAAAATATTTTATTACAAGTAATTTTTCGTTGTGTTATGCAATGTTAAGTAAATCATTCATTATCAAATTGTACCAACCATTGTTCTAATGGTTATATTCATTTTGGAGTTATCACTGTCATTGTACTTACACTTTTGCCATGTTAATAAATTCGATCATATGCACATTTAATTCATAAAAATTCAATTGAGTTTTTAGATATAGAAAACCAGTGTACATTATAATAGGAGTTTATGATTAAATATGTAAAATCAATTTCCTTATGCAAATGCGCATGATTTAATTTATAAATGTAACAACAAATTATGATCCACCGAAGATAGTTGTTAATAAAGCAATTTTACCGGCATATTTTGTTTTTACGGTAAATCTGTAATTTTCCGAATCTAACTATCGGATTTTGGGTTGATTTAAATAATATCTTAATCATAAACTATAAAATTCGTTTAACTATTTTTTACAATAAGTACAGTAAGTTGATTTTGCTTGAAAATCCTGATAAGTATTATTTATGAAACTTCTAATATGGATTAAGATAAATGCTATTCATGATTACATCATTATTATTCGTGTTAAATTTGCATTTTAAAGATGAATATGTTTAATTTTTGGGCGCTTTCTAAGACATTAGAAATTGTACCTTGTATGGTTCTGTGTGAATATAAGAGGTGTTCAGCATTGAGGGTGTTGAGAGGGATAACGTAAAAATGTGATTTGGTATCTTTCGAATAAGGCGTAACTTATTCCAAAAAATTTTTGTGACCGTATATTATCTCAGAAACGCGTAGAGTTGCAGTATATACATATATATGTAATTCACACTTGGTGTGAAAAGCCCTTATAATTGTTTTCACTTATATAGTTGATTTTAGAAGTACGCAATACAATAGTAGAGATAAGTCGCGCATAAACTTCTTCACGCTATTTTTGATCATTTTTCGATTATATTATATATTGCTGAATACTTAGATGATATTTTATTTTAACAATTTCCAATTTTTTTACTTTAATTTGAATTAATTAATTAATTCATGCAATGTCTAATACGGCGAACCAGTAATTAAAATCTAATTAATATCAAATTAATTAATTTGTGTAAAGAGTCACCCTTAAACTATGTCACGCTCTTATGTGACGGAGGAGCAGGTGGGGGTTGATATTGGCTGATATGAGGATGCGTGACGATGAAGGAAGAAAGGATTTTATAAAAATGTGACGTCACGCATTTAAGCAGTATTTAAAACTGAAAAGAAATTGAATAGATATAAATTAACATAAATATTTTACACAAATTACAGATTAAAAAAATCAAATTACAGAAGTCGAAATGAGGGAGGAGGCGGGGGTATCAATTTTGTGACGAAGACGTGGAGGGAGTGTAAAAATTAATCAAAAATAGCGCTACGCAGTTTAAAGAGCATCCCTCATGCGCATAATCGAAACTGGATTAAGTTTTCCTTTAACCTTCGCATGGGCAGCAATTTCTTTTTGCGCCTGTAAAGATAATTTTTCTGTGTCTGTTTTGTATGGAAAATTTTTAAGATTTTTTTGTTTTTCTATATAAAATGCATTTTTCAAAAACAAAATAAAGAAATATTCACTGACTAGGAAAAACTGCCAGAAGGAAAAACGTCGTAGTTATTCAAAAAGGAAAAATTGAAATCGCCCATGCGAAGGTTAATTTTCGCAAAATTAAATAATCGCAAAACAAAATTAATAATCTTACATTTAGATTTCAAATGTTACATAAAGTATTATTGTGTTAAGGATAAGATTTTGTTATTCTTATACCCGACGTTTCGACGGCACATCCCGTCATTTTCAAGGTTATAATTTATACTATAATTTCAAAAAAAAAAAAAAAAAAATTATAACGAATGTTAGATGTTTAGATTTAAAGTACAAATACTAGAGTTTAATTTGAAATTTATAAATTACTCAGTTTAACAGAAAAATAGTTTAAGTTACAATTAGAGTGAAACAAATTTAAATTTAGAAGATCTATAAAATGTTGTCGTAATAATTTAACAAATACTTTGAAATTTCCTGGATATTTAACAAATTTTAAGATAAATTTTGATGTTTTTGATGTAAATGCTTTCCAAAATTAATCTTTTATTGAGATGTTGTTCCTTATCAAGTATCTCAGCGTCATCTATAGATAATGATTGAGTACTTCCACGTAGATGATTCTATAAAGCACTGTGTGACAGTTTAAACTCATACGTAGAATCGTAAATATGTTGACGAACCCGTTTTTTTAAATTTTGTTTAGTTTGACCCACATAGTCTTTTCCACACGAACATTTTAATTTATATATTAAATTTGATTGTAACTACATATATAGAAATTTTATCTTTTAATTTAGTGAATAAAACCATGTCCAAACTTTGAAATGCTCTACCAACAAGTCGTATCATTAAAAGATTTATATCATGACTTCTTTTCGTACTTGTTTATTTTACAATTATCACACTTACTTATGAATTCCGTAATTTTTTGTTTCGTTTTGGGGAAAAGATAAGTTCGCCCATTTTTTTAAAATTTTCATTAATTCCTCGGTGGTCGGTAATGTGAGTATTCTCTATTATTTTCAATTTTCTTTAACCAGGCCCTAGTTCTCACAAGTTGTTTTTTATCATGTGATGTATCTCTAAGTGCTTTTATAATAACACGAATTCTTTATCATCAGTATATAAGCCTGAGATGGTTTTTGTTACATACTTTTCAATATGTATTCAATATCTTCTTGCTCGAAAAGTATGTTGTTTGTATGTAAGAAATGTGATAACAAACCTTTCATTAATCTCTTCGTAGTTATCGTCGACTATAACGTAGATTTGCGGCTTGAACTTGTTAATTGGTGTTATTGGTTCATAATTAACATTAGTTTGCTTCACTATTGTTTCACTAATTTCTAAATGTGAGAAGTCATTTATAACTTCATTTATATTTTCTTCATTTAACGATGACTGATCAGCGCCTAAAACAGCTAATACATACATCTTTTTATTGACTTTATTGTCATTGAATTCATTGGTTGTAACATTATTGTTCCTTGTGTTTTTGTATTCAGAACCCTTATTAAGGATTGATTCATTTATGGAACGTATTGAGTCAATTGTCTCGAAAAAAGATGATGTTCCCTTCTTATAGCAGATTTGGTAATCGTACTCTTCGAGCTTGAGCCGCCATCCATCCAACTATTTTAGAATTAGTTCCTTAAAATAAGTATAATTATGTTTAATTCAAGAATATCAAAATTTCAAGAATAAGAAATCTTAGTACGGGAAATTATAATACTTTAAATAAGTACAACTTTCTTGAATGAAATTCTGTGCTTAAGAACATCTAATTTTTATAAAAGAATATTTATACTTCGAAATCTCTATTACCATACTTGTAATAAGCGAAACAATTAATAATTTTAAGAAACATTATCTTAAATTAAGAATAAAACTGAAAACGATTTTCTTAAAATAAGAATAATGTTTAATTTAAGAAAATCAAAACTTGTCTAAACTATAAATACTCTTATAGAATAACTAATTATTACTATTAAAGTTGTATTCTTACCTTAACATACAATCAACTCGATTTTAGCACTAGAAATTCTTATAATAACTCTACATTATTATTGTATAATAATAATATAAAAAGAATTGTGTTACTTTAGAAAAGAACCCCATATTTGGTATTTAAGCATATACTTATGGTACAAATGTGCGTATAATATAAAAGAAAATTAAATAAAAGAAAATTTAATTTGAACTATTTAAAATACATTTATTTCAAATTTAGTGCTTATAAATAATAAATTTAACTAACAAAAAACATTAAAAAGCTGGTGAAATATTTACACAAAACAATTTTTACGTCAATTTAAATACTTATTTATACCCCTGTTATGGTTCTCATCTCACCGAGAAATACTATACAAATGTGACTAGATTTGTATGCAATTTTTCGGTGAGGTGCAGTGCTGCCAGATTATTTTTTAGTTTATCTTGCCAAATTAAAAAAAAAATCTTTTTTTGAACTCAAAAATCTTTTTTTATTCGCGTTTTAACGCAAAGTGCCTGAGATCTGGTGAATTTTTTTTGAAAGACCGAAAGGTGATCAAAACTATAAAACATATGATTATTATGGTATTTCCACTTTATATTAGATTATAATTACCTTATTTATTGTATATAATAGTAAATTAATATATATTTAATGCCAAAAACCGGCGTTTAAAGGTCATTTAATTCCAATTAATAAAAGCCATAAATAAAATAATCAGTTAACCAACTTCTTGTTGTTTTATTATCACATATTCACATTTCAATAAAATATAAAAATATTTATCACATTTTAATAAAATAAAATATTACAAGTATTTATCACAAATTCACGTATAAACAAAATTAAAAATAACATATAAAAAAATTCAAATATATGTTAAATACTAATACTACATAATACCTAACTATATTAATTCTTTTTGTACATTTCTTGATTAAAATGTTGGTACATTTTTGATGTTGGTTCAAATGTGGTACAGTCTTTCCCATTTTTATTCATAAACTCTTTAGTGAGTAAAATTCCACTTAAAGTTGTAGGATCCAGTGAATTCCGAATTTTTGTTTTATTAAGATTAATTTGCGAAAAAATACGCTCAACATTTGCTGTTGCCACAGGAATCGTCAAAATTGCCATAATCACATTTTTCAGATTTGGGAAACAGAAATTACCATCGCAACGCTTTAATTCCAAAATAGTATGCCAAAATATGTCGATCTCCATTTTGTCGTGTAGCCCTAATTGTTCAAAATTTAACACCCTAACCTCTCTCCATTCATCGTCGATATTTTGATAATTGTCTTGACTGACGACATTAGGGAAAAAAATGATTAAATCTGTACATGTTTCGTTTTTTTTATTAATTATATTAATCGGAGCAAGGATTTGAAACGACTGCAAAATTTTGTCTCCAAAATCAAATTTCTTTAATAATTGGTGGCACAATTCCACATAAAATTTCTGGCAGTGTGATCGAAAATTGGTTTCATCTTTTTCCGACAGTACATGTGTCGAAGTTAGCGAGGTAATTACGTCTGCTCCCAAATAAATATCTTTTAATTCTTTGAAAAACTGACCTTCACAGGTATGTAGGTTTATGCTTTTCAAATGTTCATCATTTAAATATTCTTCCTTTACAAAATATTCGAAAATTTTATAATATAAACGCGTTACCTCTGAATACAGAAGGTGAAGTTGCGGTGACTCACTTTGAAATAAACGATTCAGTTTGTTTAAATCGTTCAATATAAATTTTAAAAATTTTAGGTAAAGCTCGAACTGAGGATTTTGCATACACTCATTAATTCGTTTCACAATTTCAAATTTGTTTATTTCTTCATGAATGAAAAATAGGCGAAGCACCGCGAATCTACTCAAAATTTGGTTTACCGTGGCTTCAAGTGATAGCCACCTAGTTTGTGCAGGATGAAGTAGTTTTTTGGGTCGATAGTCCAACAAAACTTGTAGTTCCGAAAATAGCTCTATTCTTTTTGGGCTGTTTTGGATAAAATTATACATATCTCGTGTGCAACTTTCCACAAATTTCGGCAAGTTTTTGCATGCATAGTTAGCACACAACGCGAACGAGTGACATGTGCATTTAAATATGACAATTGAAGGGCAATCGGTTTTTAACAATTTTGCCACCGAATGATTGGCACCAGTCATCGTATTTGCACCATCGGCTCCAAAACCAACCAAATACTTTTTAAAATTTATATTTTTGCTTTCTAAAAATGTGACAATTTTATTATAGAGAGAATTGGCATCACATACCTCGACTTTTAATAAGGCTAAAAATAAATCATGTATTTTGCCGTTAAATTCCGTCCGTACTACCAAACTAAGTAGCTTTGTTGATGATACGTCGGTTGACTCATCTATGCAAAGCGAGAAATATTTGGACTTCAATATTTCGCAGAGATCATATAGGTGCGATGCCCCTATAACATTTTTCATTAGTGCCGTAGTCTTTGTTCTGGCACATGTTAAATTTCTTAGAATTTCTGAATCCGGGATTGCAGATTTTAGCATAGGAATAAGGTGGTCCATCGTGGCAATCGAAATGTTATGCTCCGCACAAAAGGCAGTTAGTTGCATCGCGGCTTTAGCTACAGCAGTATTGACTTTCAAATTTGAAAATCTTAAGAGTTTGGAGCCTGTTTGATGCATTTTTATAGCATTTGAATTGGATAAATGCTTCGACGTTTTTGCGTGTTGTTTTAAATCACGGATTCCGCCAGAGATCTTTAGTTCGCATGAACATATTTTACAATATGGCATATTATTTTCTTTACTGAGCCATGGTTCAAGTAATGGGTCATCTTCCCAACTTTTTAGATATTTTGCAGTTTTTTTTTTGGTGGCTAAAACAATAACATTATAATAAAATGTAAAAATAAAACGTTTATAACTTTAAATAAAAAAAAGAAATTCTAACCGAATTTTGTTGGGATGAAGAACATAACCTCTTCTCACCAAGCTCTGCATTTGTATTCGTTGTTTGACTATGTTCTAAAAGTTTATTAATTGATATTTAAAATTATTAAATGTTCTGTTTTAAACAATAACTAAAACTTACCAAATTTCTTAAAATATTTTTCCATAATTAATGAAATTTACTCGACCAGAAAACTGTGATGCCATGCGAACGGCGGTTGAAAACATAAATCTTTTTTGACATTTCTCCCTAAACGCCATATAGTTGATAATTAGTACCCTACATTGCCCTATACACAACCATTTATGGATTCGATACATCTTTTTGAATTAAATAACATTCATTTAGATAATATAAAAGTTTTATTGTTAAAAAAACATTTTTTATTAGAAGAGAATTTAAAAAATCTTTTATTTCGAAGAAAATCTTTTTTTTTCGGCGAATTTTTTTTTATCTTTTTCAGGGTTCAAAAATCTTGCAAAAAAAGGGAAATCTTGCAATCTGGCAGCACTGGTGAGGTGAGAACTATAATAGGGCTATTAATAAGTACTTCAAAACTAAAAATTACAATGATTTATTTCTTCAATTTAATGCAGCTATTTGTTACTTAATATCCAATTAACTTTATGCATTAAAAAAAATAGTACAAAAATTATAGTTTAAGTTATAGTTAGTTATAATTTTGTGTCCATTTTTATACAACACATTTCTTCAATCAATTAAAAAAAATATACATTGTAAAATCAAAGAAAACTTAATTATAACTAATAAAAATATAATTATTTTCTTATTTACAATTTAGAACAAACTAGAATCTTATTTTTTACGTAGGTTGCAAAATTAAGAATAATTAAAATAATTTTTCCATTTATGATATAAATAATATATAATTGCATGAAACGGTGTAAAATATAATATAACAATTCAAGGGTTTGGTTTTAAAAAATAAAATACTAAATCTTTGTGACCAATCAAAACTAAACTTTTTTTTTTAGTCATACAGTTTTGTTTTATCATAATGTTGATATTTTAAATATTGTATAAACAGTTGATCAATAGTATTAAATGTTTATTTACAAAGACTATAATTGTGCTTTAGATTTTAATTATTTAAAAAAAATTGAGCCATATAAATAATTAAGAAAAATTTGAAAGTTATAATAATAAAACTAAACAAATCAAAATAATGTACAAATTAAAATATTTAGTTTGTTAAGCTGTCGAGTAAGGCAATTATACTAGCATCAATTTGATCGTAAGGTGTTTCTGTATTATAAAAATATTTTTGCAAAAATGTCCAAAATATTGTACTCTCTTTGCGAAAATTCAAATTAAAAAAAAAAAAAAACATTTGAAAAGCAAGTCAATTGCACTTACTACATTATTAAGTTGGAGTTGAAATTCATCTACACAAATTTTAATATCTTTGACCTGTTCGCCATCTATTCTTTAGCACATGAAAGGCTGTAAAGTTTGTGTGTATTTTAAATATAATCCCTTTTTTTTTTTTGTTCTATGATATAGTCAAAATTTGTAGTTGATTTGATCTCTAATAATATTGAGGCGATGGCATCATCAATTATTACTTTGTATACTTTTTTGTTAGAGCTTTCTGTAGATCGGGCGGTTGTTTTTAAGATGGGATTAATTATTTTGATGATCCGTATAGATTTGTGATCTATAAGAATGAAAAAAAAAAGATAGTTTAAAATATTAGGTATTTTTGAAAGCTTGAGATCATGTTTAAACTCTAAAAAATATTAAATTACCTAAGTTTTCAAAATTGTTCTGCTCCAGGAACTGAAGATTTTTATTTTTAGTTAAAAGACTACGCAAGTAACTGCGTCCAATTTTTCACCAATAATAAATCCTTTTCCACGTATAAACACATAAAATCAATGTCAATTAAGTACTAAGGAATATCGAAAATAAATAATTTAAATTAATTTGACTGTTTGTTGAGATAATTTATGCCTAAATCAAACACTTATCAAACGAAAATTTTGAGACTGCTGCGTTTGGTGAAATAGTGTATAGTGTTTTGTGTTGCTTTTTTTAATATTAAATCTTTCTTTAATAATAAATTAATTATAAATAATTAATTGTATGTGTAAGTATTGAGGGTTTGACGGCCTACATGTTTTATAGTTTTACGCGATTTTATGAAGCGCCAAATGATTTTAATTTTGCACGTGTGTTTTAATGGCGGTTTATTTGCGCAATCTTTAAACATTTTATTTGATTAAATATGATTACATTTTTAAATGTTTTATTTGATTTATCGAATTTAAACAATTAATGTGATAACGTTCATGTAAGTATTTATATGCTTTATCGTGTTACGTCATTTTGCGAAATGCCAAACATTATTAATTTTGCTAGTAGTGTTTTTGGTAGCTTTTTGTACAAAATTCCTCAAATTCCTAACGGTTGTTATGAAAGTTTGATGGTTTCCATGTTTTATTGTTTTATGCGATGTAATGAAAAGCCAAATGACCTCAATTTTGAAAGTGTTTTAATGGCAGTTGATATTAAATATAATTAAATTTTTAAATATTTTATTTGATTTAAAGATTTCAAACAATTAGTTTGAAAACGTTTGTATAAATATTTATATGCTTTATCATGTTTTGCGAGGTGCCAAACATTCTAAATTTTACAAGTAGTATTTTAGGTAATTTTTTTGTACAAATTCCTAACGGTTTTTATGAAAATTTTGATGGTTACCATGTTTTATTGTTTTATGCGATTTTACAAAGCGCCAAATAATCTTAATTTTTGTAATTGTTTTAATGGCAGTTTATATTAAATATTATTAAATTTTCAAATATTTTATCTGATTTATTGAATTCAAACTATTACTATTATAAATTGTTTGAATTCAATGAATCAAATAAAATATATTAAAAAATTTAATCATATCAATATAAACTGCCAATAAAACACTTACAAAATTAAGATTATTTGGCGCTTCATAAAATCGCATAAAACAATAAAACATGGTAACCATCAAACTTTCAGAAGAACCGTTAGGAATTTTGTACAAAAATGACTTAAAACACTACTTGCAAAATTAAAAATGTTTGGCACTTCGCAAAATCACATAACACGATAAAACATATAAATACTTATATGAACGTTTTCACATTAAAAACATTTAAAAATGTAATCATATTTAATCAAATAAAATATTTAAAAATTGCGCATAAAAAAAACCGCCATTAAAACACACTTGCAAAATTAAAATCATTTGGCGCTTCATAAAATCGTATAAAACTATAAAACATGGAGGCCGTCAAACCTTCAATATTTACACATACACTTAATTAATTACTTATAATTAATTTATTATTAAAGAAAGATTTAATATATTAAAAATGCAACACAAAACACAATACACTATTTCACCAAACGCAGCAGAAAACTTTTTTTTATTTTTTCAGGAGAAAACCTGAATACTAAACAAAAACTGAGGAACGAATGCCGAGCGGTTGCATAATGAACAATGAAGCCTGATGCATTAATATGGTCGGCTTGTTTCGGTGACATGAATGCTTACTCATGTACGATTTAAAACGAAATAGAAAATTCTACAATAAAATAAAAACTAATATAACAATAGAACAAAGAAATAATAACTGCCGAAGAATTGCGATTTTTGTACGAATACCGAAAATTTTACATTTTATATTTTTCTTTATCGTTTGTTATTTTAAAATTGCATTGACATATTAGCTAATAGCTATTAACGTGTTAGCAGAAACAAAGAGAAATATATGTTTCATCGAAAACTATACACATACATAAATAGTCGCAGTGACAATGAGCCTGTATTGCGTATACCTTATATAAGAAAAATTATGCTTCAAAGGTGTGCTTATTCCATTTTTCAGCTGTATCTTGTGAACGATTTATTTTTGAACTACAAAATATTTTATTACAAGTAATTTTTCGTTGTGTTATGCAATGTTAAGTAAATCATTCATTATCAAATTGTACCAACCATTGTTCTAATGGTTATATTCATTTTGGAGTTATCACTGTCATTGTACTTACACTTTTGCCATGTTAATAAATTCGATCATATGCACATTTAATTCATAAAAATTCAATTGAGTTTTTAGATATAGAAAACCAGTGTACATTATAATAGGAGTTTATGATTAAATATGTAAAATCAATTTCCTTATGCAAATGCGCATGATTTAATTTATAAATGTAACAACAAATTATGATCCACCGAAGATAGTTGTTAATAAAGCAATTTTACCGGCATATTTTGTTTTTACGGTAAATCTGTAATTTTCCGAATCTAACTATCGGATTTTGGGTTGATTTAAATAATATCTTAATCATAAACTATAAAATTCGTTTAACTATTTTTTACAATAAGTACAGTAAGTTGATTTTGCTTGAAAATCCTGATAAGTATTATTTATGAAACTTCTAATATGGATTAAGATAAATGCTATTCATGATTACATCATTATTATTCGTGTTAAATTTGCATTTTAAAGATGAATATGTTTAATTTTTGGGCGCTTTCTAAGACATTAGAAATTGTACCTTGTATGGTTCTGTGTGAATATAAGAGGTGTTCAGCATTGAGGGTGTTGAGAGGGATAACGTAAAAATGTGATTTGGTATCTTTCGAATAAGGCGTAACTTATTCCAAAAAATTTTTGTGACCGTATATTATCTCAGAAACGCGTAGAGTTGCAGTATATACATATATATGTAATTCACACTTGGTGTGAAAAGCCCTTATAATTGTTTTCACTTATATAGTTGATTTTAGAAGTACGCAATACAATAGTAGAGATAAGTCGCGCATAAACTTCTTCACGCTATTTTTGATCATTTTTCGATTATATTATATATTGCTGAATACTTAGATGATATTTTATTTTAACAATTTCCAATTTTTTTACTTTAATTTGAATTAATTAATTAATTCATGCAATGTCTAATACGGCGAACCAGTAATTAAAATCTAATTAATATCAAATTAATTAATTTGTGTAAAGAGTCACCCTTAAACTATGTCACGCTCTTATGTGACGGAGGAGCAGGTGGGGGTTGATATTGGCTGATATGAGGATGCGTGACGATGAAGGAAGAAAGGATTTTATAAAAATGTGACGTCACGCATTTAAGCAGTATTTAAAACTGAAAAGAAATTGAATAGATATAAATTAACATAAATATTTTACACAAATTACAGATTAAAAAAATCAAATTACAGAAGTCGAAATGAGGGAGGAGGCGGGGGTATCAATTTTGTGACGAAGACGTGGAGGGAGTGTAAAAATTAATCAAAAATAGCGCTACGCAGTTTAAAGAGCATCCCTCATGCGCATAATCGAAACTGGATTAAGTTTTCCTTTAACCTTCGCATGGGCAGCAATTTCTTTTTGCGCCTGTAAAGATAATTTTTCTGTGTCTGTTTTGTATGGAAAATTTTTAAGATTTTTTTGTTTTTCTATATAAAATGCATTTTTCAAAAACAAAATAAAGAAATATTCACTGACTAGGAAAAACTGCCAGAAGGAAAAACGTCGTAGTTATTCAAAAAGGAAAAATTGAAATCGCCCATGCGAAGGTTAATTTTCGCAAAATTAAATAATCGCAAAACAAAATTAATAATCTTACATTTAGATTTCAAATGTTACATAAAGTATTATTGTGTTAAGGATAAGATTTTGTTATTCTTATACCCGACGTTTCGACGGCACATCCCGTCATTTTCAAGGTTATAATTTATACTATAATTTCAAAAAAAAAAAAAAAAAAATTATAACGAATGTTAGATGTTTAGATTTAAAGTACAAATACTAGAGTTTAATTTGAAATTTATAAATTACTCAGTTTAACAGAAAAATAGTTTAAGTTACAATTAGAGTGAAACAAATTTAAATTTAGAAGATCTATAAAATGTTGTCGTAATAATTTAACAAATACTTTGAAATTTCCTGGATATTTAACAAATTTTAAGATAAATTTTGATGTTTTTGATGTAAATGCTTTCCAAAATTAATCTTTTATTGAGATGTTGTTCCTTATCAAGTATCTCAGCGTCATCTATAGATAATGATTGAGTACTTCCACGTAGATGATTCTATAAAGCACTGTGTGACAGTTTAAACTCATACGTAGAATCGTAAATATGTTGACGAACCCGTTTTTTTAAATTTTGTTTAGTTTGACCCACATACTCTTTTCCACACGAACATTTTAATTTATATATTAAATTTGATTGTAACTATATAGAAATTTTATCTTTTAATTTAGTGAATAAAACCATGTCCAAACTTTGAAATGCTCTACCAACAAGTCGTATCATTAAAAGATTTATATCATGACTTCTTTTCGTACTTGTTTATTTTACAATTATCACACTTACTTATGAATTCCGTAATTTTTTGTTTCGTTTTGGGGAAAAGATAAGTTCGCCCATTTTTTTAAAATTTTCGTTAATTCCTCGGTGGTCGGTAATGTGAGTATTCTCTATTATTTTCAATTTTCTTTAACCAAGCCCTAGTTCTCACAAGTTGTTTTTTATCATGTGATGTATCTCTAAGTGCTTTTATAATAACACGAATGTTTTATCATCAGTATATAAGCCTGAGATGGTTTTTGTTACATACTTTTCAATATGTATTCAATATCTTCTTGCTCGAAAAGTATGTTGTTTGTATGTAAGAAATGTGATAACAAACCTTTCATTAATCTCTTCGTAGTTATCGTCGACTATAACGTAGATTTGCGGCTTGAACTTGTTAATTGGTGTTATTGGTTCATAATTAACGTTAGTTTGCTTCACTATTGTTTCACTAATTTCTAAATGTGAGAAGTCATTTATAACTTCATTTATATTTTCTTCATTTAACGATGACTGATCAGCGCCTAAAACAGCTAATACATACATCTTTTTATTGACTTTATTGTCATTGAATTCATTGGTTGTAACATTATTGTTCCTTGTGTTTTTGTATTCAGAACCCTTATTAAGGATTGATTCATTTATGGAACGTATTGAGTCAATTGTCTCGAAAAAAGATGATGTTCCCTTCTTATAGCAGATTTGGTAATCGTACTCTTCGAGCTTGAGCCGCCATCCATCCAACTATTTTAGAATTAGGATCTTTTGCCAAATCAATGGTTTGTGATCCGTTAGAATTAAAAATTTCTTACCATAAAGATAATGTCTGAAATATTTAACTGTCCATAGAAAAGCAAGGAGTTCCTTTTCTATTGTAGAATGTTTAGTTTCAGTTTTGGATAACATACGCGAAACCTAACATATTCGTCGGTCATAAAAATAAATTTTATTTCGAAATCTGTATAGATTAAAAATGGTTTCGTTGTAAACCGTTCAGTTATTTTAGCAAAATCCTTAATAAATTTGCGATGCAAGGCTACCATTCCAAGGAATGATTTAATTGCTTTTTGAGTTTTATGTAATTCAATTTTAATAATGGCTTGATTTTTGGATGGATCTGGGTTTTCACCTTTCGGGGTGATTATATGTCCCAGCCTTTTGGACAGAAATATTTTTTTTCCAATTGTATTTTCAAATTAGCTTTTCTTAATTTAATAAATATTTTTCGAATATCCAGTAGTTGGCGTCTCCAAGGACAACATCCATATTATGTTAAAACACGCTTAGTTCGTTATTTAACCCAAAGGCCATTTTTACGAACCAAAGTGCCCTGATTCAAGTATGAATCCCGTTTTAGGAAATATCTCTAGGATGAACCTGAATTTGGTGGTCTGCAGAGGCTAAATCAATATTTGTGAAATAAACTTATTAATATTTGTGACGTTTGGCAAAATATACTTATCGTCTATAGTTTGCTTATTAAGCCCGCTATATTCTATGCATAGCCTCCATTTTTTATTTCTTGCGGAATCCGCATACTTTGGTACTATTATCAGACCTGTTCCAGGATGAAAAAGATGGACCGAATAATCCCGTTTTCTAACAACTTTTCTATCTGTTCGTTTATTTCGGCTCTTTGGTAATTATTACACCTAAAATGTCGAGTGTACAAGGTTTCTCATGTTCCAAGTTTATTTAATGTTTTATACTATTGGAAAATGTTAATTTTTGGTTGTTCTTTTCAAATATATATCACTAAATTTTTTACACAGACTAGCAATATGATTCCTTTCTTCCTGTTTTAAATTTTCGATTTTTAATTTGGACTCGAATTCATCTCAATCAAAGGATTCACTACTTATGGACGAATTGCTGTAAACTCATTTATTGGTTGGACCATGATAGGTTTCACCAAAAATAGTTCTGTTTTATTTTCACATTCGTTTATATGGTAGTTTCAACAAAAGCTTTAGAGGTTTCACTTGTGTTGTAAAATCCCTGTTGAATATAGATGCTATCCTGTATTTTGACAGGTTTTAATATATTTTGTTAACGGTTCAAGAAAAAACGGGTTATTAAATGATCGAATTTTATTATGTAAATTAATTGAAAATAGGGCTTTGTAATTTTTTGATTTCACATAGGCGTGTTAGCCTTGGCCTGCCAAGGTTTCATATCCTTTAAGTCCATCATAGAACTTATGAAGCTTCATTATAAAGAATTCAATGGGTTTTCCAATTTCTGGAAAATTTATCTAAATTTTCTCGTTTAGAGTTGAGGATTTGAATAGACTATTTAAGTCAATTTTGATTCTTCAATTTGATTTGGTTTGATTTAATTAACACCCGTGTCTGAATTTTGTTATTCAATGTTCAAGGTAAATTTGAATATTAGATACATTAAATATTTCAGTATTTCCGAGGCTCTACACTAAAAATTTTCATCGTTGATTTTCGTTTCGTTATTATAAGTTTCCTTCTTAATTTTCTTCTTTTTTTGAGTTGATTTTTAATTGTTATCTTTGAGCTGTACTTTTGTAGAAATTGTTATGTCTAAAATTAGATTTAAAGGTCTCCTCCTCCTTTTTAGCTGAGTTGGCTTGGCTTGGTAAGAATTAGTGTGGTTTTGATTTTTCGCATTCCAATGTAATTTTGAATCATTTTGATTAGCATAATTTTGTTCGAGTTTTTGTATATTTTCCTCTTTAATAATGATGTCTCTCACTTCGTTAATATCTTTGGGATTTGATGCCCTAACCTTACTACCTAGTGGTTCTTTAAGCGCCGCTTGATATACGGCTAAACCTAGTTTTTGATAGTTCAAAATAATGTTATCATTTTCACTGTTTAATTTAACTTGACTGGGCAACAAAAGCGATATCTTGGCGGTAACTTGGCTATTTTATAACCGGTTTTGATAAAATTCGATATAGACAATGGAAATGGAATCCTAAAATTATTTTTAGATGAAGTTCTGGAATTTGGCCAATTAGGATGCAACTCCACTATTACTTAACCCAGTATTATGAAATTCAACTTGTTCGATGAAAATGGGATTCTAAGATGATTTTTTAAATTTTTTAATTCCGGAGCCCTACACTACTATTAGAAGTTTCACTTCTACTGCACCTGCTGTAAAATACAACTTTTTCATTGTTAAGATTCTTCAGTACCTAAGGACTGAAGTTGTGATTTTGTGCCAATCACAAATTGGGCGCCAGTCCACGGTCACGAAATGATTCCCCTATTAGTACAAGCAGTTCAACTCGGAAGTGATATTTTCACATGGAAAAAACTACTGCCAGGAAACATTCACAAAAATAACAACAATACACCCAATTCGGTGTGTGCACGGTTTTCACCTTCTTTTGTATTGCTTTGCACGGCACCTCATGTTTTTCATCTTCTTTTGTATTATTTTTTTTAAGTTTTCTACTTGTCACTTTTATTTATAAATAATTTTATTTATTGCGAACCAAAGCTGTCTAAATTCTACTGCCGGTTTCTTTTCGTTTCTGCCAGCTCAAAGGAATTCCCATTTGATTTGACATTTATAACCACCAGCACTGGCCTCTTGCATCTCGAACGTTTTCTTTAAATAAGTGGATGTGGCTGTTACCTGTATACCTGTTGTGCAATAACCCTACATTTACTCAAACATGAAAAAGAAAAAAAAAGTCGCATTACCAATGATTGACAACCAATGGTTGGTTTCTTTAAGAATGACTATTTGTTTTACAATAACCTGAGTCTTGCAGGAGCGACTAAATAAATTGAAAATAAAGTTTGATGAAGTAGTTGTTGGCTTATAATAATAAATACTTTTCTTCAACCAATACAACTCTACAGCGAAACCGTAACAGGCAGCTTCTCCCGCCACACGCTGCTCTGAGGATCGGGCGCTACTATATGAAACAGTAAGATTATAATTGTCATCTATAAATCACTTAATACAGATTACGCCTTGCGCATATTCGTCTTATTGAAATTTCCTTTCTTAATTATTTTTTTTTTTAATGAAAACGCGTTTGTATCATCACTGAAATTTCTCCTCTTTTAATCAATCCTTTCAAAAACGTAAGCAATGACCGCTTATAAAACACAAAATTGAATTAAAATGATGTCGTAATCAATATTATGTGATTTGTTGTTTATATTTTATAATTCGGGATTAACCAAAATGTTAATTAAATATACAGTTGCGAACAAAACATTTAACGCAACTGTAAGATGTAAAACGTATAAAAAATTGAATATGAACTTGAATTGTATCAAATTTTAAAAATTCGAAAAAACTCAAAAAAAATTTGAAGACTTGTATGTACCTTAGTGATTACATCTACCCTAGTGATTACATCAGAAAACTCGAGTTGATAGACATTTTGGGTTGTAACACGTTTTAGCATACCGTGGTACGAAAGCAAACATTTTTTTTTTTAATTTTGAAACCTAAAGGACTGTACAAAACAAACGCGCCACGACGGTTGTATTGTATTGTAATAAAAACTGTTCACACGAAGTGTGCAGTTTCTGAGCAGAAATATAAACAGTTTTTATAAACACATTTAAATATTTCATAATTTAAATACAAACAATACCATTAAAAGAAGCTAAATCCGCGCTTAGTCTGCATAGTCCATTAACGTATTAAAGAAAATCAATCAGAAGTGAATTGTGTGAAACAAGAATCCCCTTCTTAAATTTTTAGGCTTTGATAAAGTTTATAAAAAAACGTAGTTTTTGGTTGCACCGATTCTATGATTCTGTTATTCTGGCTCATTACTTCACCTCAAAAGCGGCAATTTATCGTAGCTAACCGAGTAATAAAGATATTACTCCGACAGCGATTTGTAAGATCGTATTTTGGTAGCAATGACAAGAGGGAATGGAAATTATTACGGATCAACAACGGTCCATTCAAGTCTATCCTATTAAGCTGTACCTATGTATACTTATGTGTCCAATTATTTACCAAGGTGAAGATTTTCTTAAAAATTAAAGGATTATTTTCTGGCGCACACATGCCGATATAATCGAAAATTAAGTGTAATAACAGTAAATTGATTGATCAGAATGTACGACCAAGCCTGAGCTCGATTCTCGAATGACACTGGGCCCTCCGTACATTCTTTACACACAAGAAGACCGAAGGATAGGAAGGGTATATATTAATAATTATACAAATTGACCCGGTTCCAGGCACCTAAGTAGTCAATGTTTAGAATGTTTAGTATGTTTCTCGTTAGTTCTTTTTTTTTTTTTTTATGTATGACAAATTGTTAAAGCACAAGACTAGAACCGGAAGTTCTGAAAATCTGTGAGGATCTTAATTATTAGTATTATTACACTTTCTCTTTTTTTCTTTTTTGCTGGTTCTTTTTTTCACTATTTTTTCTACCGGCGGTTGGGGGAGGGGCGAGTTTTTATTCTATTATCATCACGTCCCCATGTGGTCCGTCAAATTTGTAGTTATTAGCCATATCAAATGTTGCTTGACGTTGTTGTGGTAGTTGATGCATCTCTTCTTTCTCGCCCCACCTATTATTTCTAATAAAATATAAAAGCTGCATTCTGAAAAAAAATTATACATTAAGCCTAAATTGTACAGTATCAGTTCAGAATTTCTTGTCTGTCCAAAATTTATTATTGAATTATAAATTAATTTTGCATTTCCATTCATTTACTCCCTTCTAAATAAATGCTTCAAAAAAAAACAAATGCACCCATCGCCGATCCTTCCAACAGCCATGTACGAAGTGATCCGGAATATCTTGAAAGAACACAAATTGTTGACGCAGAATTCACAATTTATTACTCACTTGAAATTTAAATATAATAAAAAGAATAAAATAATTATTTTTAATAGAACGGCAAATAAAGAAATGAAACACAACCGTTTGACTCGAAAGTCATGTCCAATCGGTAATTCTATAGTCACTCAACGTGTATATAAATTCTAGTGTTTTTTTGTGACAGATTCTTGTTGGCCGATCATTTCTTTTTTCTGTGTCAATTTTCATGACAATTATGTACAATAAAAATATGTAAGAAAGAGAAAGAAATTAACTGTGTTCGTTTTCTAGTTACATATGCTAGTGTTTGGATATTGGGCAAATAATACCTCTATCGATTTCAAAATGAAACAGGTAAGCGAAGTAATGCAGTTGGCACATCGCAATGCAGAAGGTAATGTTCTGACCATGCCATAGTTTATTCCAGACATCATACTGACACATTGAATAAATTAATAATGATATGAACCACAATCAATACTACGACAATGTGTCCCATTTGAATTGAATCCAATAGACGGAGCTTTTATTGGCAAATATAAACGATAAAATATTTCTAATTTTCTAAATTGAAATATTGGTAGATGAAAAATGTCCATCATTCAGTTCAATAATGTAAAACCAGACCAAACATATATATTTGATTAAAATTTTACAGTTTCAGTAGTTTGAGTTTTTTTTTTTTTTTTTTTGTATTCAAAATGCCATGAACACACAACATAAAATTGGATTAGTTTAGTTTTTCATCCAATTGTTTGGAATTCCTATTCACTTAGTAAGTGTGTGCGTGTGTGCTAATATTTTTTCACTATTCTCTAAAAATCCAAATATGCATCCTCTATTATCAAAACAACAAAAAATGTTCGTATTTAGGGTATTGTTTGCACTTAATTATTATTCGTTGTCATTCCATTGTTTGCATTACATTTTTATATCTGTTACTTTATAAAACGTTATCAAATTCTTTGGTGGTGCACTACATACACGAAAAACCATTAAACAAATCAAACTATCTACGTGGTATATACACACACACACACACACACACTCATCCATTGAAAGTATAAAATTGTTTTCAATCGAATAGATTTTCATTGATATCTCGTTTAAAGGTAATAAAGGGAATATAAATAAAAGCTGTCTTGTACGATATGGTATAAAGGAATGCGGGGATGGGAAAATCAAAAAGCTTAAATCGAAAACTTTATTTGTCATTTATATCACGTTTCAACGAATTATAAAGAAATGTTATCAAGAAATATTCTAAGCATGTGTCATACGTTAGTGATAATCATATCTAACTTTTTTCTTTCGTTTTATTTTTCTTAACTTTACACTTGAGAAAATGAATGAAGGTGATACGGGGAAAATCTGTTGTTTTTTTTTTTTTTTGGTTTAAATCTATTCAAGATTATCTTATTATGATTTTTAGATTAGATTTGAAAATTGTGTTTGTATCGTTGCGATTTTGGAATTATAAATGTGTGTTATTTTAGTGTTGATGTTGTAAGAGACAGTTTAGCCGGAATGTACGAGAAAATCGGAAACCATTTAAACATATAAATTACAAAAATATGTAGAATTTAAGAGTATTTGATCCCATGTCATGTACATATTTAAAATTCTCGACCCCCATAATCGGTTTCGTTTGGATTAACTTTAAAAAAAAACAAGATTTATGCCCTTTTCATGGAAGAAAGTTCTCATTCGAGTCTCGCGGCAGGCAATATACGACGGCAATGTGTTTTTAATTTCAGATAATCAAGAAAGAAAAACCAAAAGTAAAGTAGAAAAAATGTGGATGGCATTTCGTTTCGTTTTAAATGATCCAACAATTATAATGAATTGGTTTGTGTATACCAACCAAAAAAAAAAAAAAAATAATAAACATATTGCAAGTGCCACACATAAGACAAATGGTGTCAATTAAAAATAACGGTTATATTCTTTCCAAAATTCAACTTTTCTATTCGTTTGATTTGGTTGACAAAATTAAATTAAATTTATGACAAATAATTAAAATTGAAAGGATTTATTACAATTAGCTCCAGATGGTTAAATTTTATTTTTATTTTTGGGAAAACATTTAATAATTTAATAAATAGATAAATAGAGCAAAACAAATTTATGACGCAATCAAAATAATTAAGACGAAGAAAATTGATTGATTGATTGCTAATTAGAATATTTCGTTTTTATTATGATGTCACAATAAAAAAAAAACTGGAAAAATGATTATACCGCCCAAACCGAAATATTATGTAGATTATGTGTATACATAAATATAAATTCAAATCAATCAAATAAAGCTCAAGTACATTATCCTAATATATCCTTTTTTCCACTTTGCTCGGTTGAATCCCTAAGAAAAACAATTTGGCTATTTTTAAAGTGAAGACGACGACGACGACGACAAAAACATTACCGAACAAAACGTATTTTTTCCAAAATTGGAAAACCATTTAAAGTACAAAGAAAAATAGGAATACATAAGCCCTGAAGCTACATTTATTTTCCGTTTTGTTCGTCTTTTTTGTGGCTGGTATACCAACTAGTTGACAGATCTATGGTATTTTGCTTTTACTATAATTTTTTTTCTGTGACGCATGTAATGTGTGTATCAACTTTTGTAAATGTACATACATACATATACATATTCACACAACATTTTGAGAACCTTGCAATACATATTCAATTTATGTATATATAATATGTATATCAATTTAATTTTTTTTTTTTTCGTTTTATTTACTGGGAAAAAGAAAATCTATAAATGGAAAATCCAATGGGAACATTTGTCACTTTTTCTCACGATTCTTTGAATTTTTTATTAACTTTAAAATGAAAAGTTTATTTTATATTTTTATTATGACGGTTTTGTTAAAAGAATAATAGTTTTTATTTTGCTTTCGATGTTTATGCAAAATTATATTGAAAAGTGGAAATGTGTGGAAATGAAAATTACAATACTTTTTGTAAAAAATTTAGGTCTATGAACTTATTTTTGTACAGAGTTAATAACTGATGTTAATCTTTTAACCAAACAGTAACCATAAACGAGTAACGATATTTTATTTGCTGGAATTTCAATTTCGAATTGCTTTTTCGTCCATTCCTTTTTTACAACATGAAGGATATACATACAGCCTTGGCCAAAAGTATAGAGCACCCATGATATCTTACAGTTTTTTGGAGAGTACCAAATTGAAATAAATTGAAACCATTTTTACAGATTAATATTAGTATTTATTTATAAAAAATCAATATTTGCTAGGCTAATCCTTTGCCATAATTACGGCAGAAATTCTTTTCGGAATAGAACTGACAAGTTTTTTACACTCTTCAGGACGTATAGAGATCCATTCTTGGCGCAGGCGGCATTTTAGCTCCTCTTTTGTGTTTATATTGTGGCGCCTGATTTTGCCTTTTAATAAACCCCATAAATGTTCTATGGAGTTTAGGTTCGGGAACTGGGCAGGCCACTCCAGAAGATCAATGCCTTTTTCTCGAAACCATGCCATTGTGCGAGCAGCTTTGTGACATGGCGCGTTATCTTACTAGAATTTAACGCCAGCCATGTTCGTTTCACCAAAAAGTGTTGAAAATGAGGGCAGCAACGCAGATTCAAGGACGTTTATATATTTTAAATAGTTCATGTGGCCCTCACATACGAACATTTCGCCAACTCCAGAAAGAGTCATGCAGCTCCAGACCATTATGCTGCCTCCGCCGTGTTTTACGGTTGGTACACTCTGGGCTAAATTCTTCGCCGACGCGGCGACGCACAAACGTCACACCAGGAGTACCAGAAATCTGAAATAAAGAAAAAATATAAAGACTTCGAAAAACTAAAATATTTTAATCCATAAACTTTATTTTAAAATCATATTGTTTAATTTTAATAGGGGATAAAATTGACTAACTTACCTGAAAGTTTGATTCGTCTGACCAAACGATATTTGACCAATCTTCTTCGGTCAAACTTTGGTATTTTTGGGCCCATTTATACTGAGCTTTCTTGTTGTTTTCGGAGAGCCATGGTTTCTTCCTGGCTTTACAGCCTCTCAGACCAGCTTCCTGAAGCCTTCTACGAGTGGTTCGAAAAGAATTTTTTTTTTTAATTTCTACTGAGCACTAAGCATTAAGGTCTGAAGAAGTTGTTTTTTCTAAATTTCAATGACTCTCTAACAAGATTTCGATCCTCTCGGTCTGTGGTGATAAGTTTGCGTCCGGTTCTATGCCTATTACTGTGTGATCTGGTTGCGGAAAATCGCTCAATATCGGCACAGATCGGCGTAAACATTTCACAGTTTTAGAAATGTCTACCTGTGATTTCCCACACGTTGCTCTGAACTAAGTTCATTTTTTTTTTTTTTTTGACATATTAAGATAATATCACTTTATTTAACAATACAAACCACGAAAAGCGCACTAGATCACTGGATGTGTTTACAATAAGCGAAAGTAGCGAACTGATAAATAAATACAGAAATGGTAAAATGACAAATTTTATTGCACCAGATATTTTATTGCCAGCAGCTGTATAAGTCATTTTTTTAAACCTTTTTAGATGCTGAAAAAAATCATCCTCCCACAAAATGGTTTGTTTTCTGCTATACTTATCGTCTACGTGCGAAATTTGTAGGGTGCTCAATACTTTTGGCCAAGGCTGTATTTCTTGGACGTAGAATTCTTTAAAAAAATCACAAATGGGAGAATAATTACCGCAAAGTAATAATATTGGTGTTAGTCCACACAGCGAAATACAGTAAAGGAGCTATTCCACTAAGAAAAATTGGCTGATATTAAAAAAAAGGAAAAGAGAAATAAATTTGATACTGTTTCGGATGTTGCTCCTTTGTTAAATTTCTAACAAACTGTCTGGACTTTCAATAACCGGATTTGACGCCAAAACTACTAAACCAATTTTAATGCCATTCATAGAAGATTAAATGAACTTTAAATTATCCAGGAGGTCTTAAGCTGTAGTTTATTAAAATCAGTTGGACAGTTTTCTTATTTTAAAGATAAATAAAAGAGAGAAGAATTTTTTAGAAGAGTTATACTGGAATTTGCTTTAAAAATCGTACGAGTTAAGTACGATTATTATTATAAGATCAATATCGTAGATATACCCAACTTACAGTGTGACAATTAAAGATTTAGGTATATTAGACGATAATCAAAGGTGGTTTTTACCCAAATTGTGGTAAAATTAGGTGACGGAAAATTGCTTAGCCAAAATATAAAGAGGTTTATAAAGATTTGAAACAGCAGACGATTGATATTATAGTTAGGACAAGACCACACAATCTCTTAATAAAATGACTACGACTGAATTAATTTTTCTCCAAACATATTAAAATTCGCTTGTTTTAATACAATTATTTGGTATTAAGGTTAGTGTTTTTGTTACCATTATAACATTGGAGGTTGCTAGCCTACACTCTTAATCACAGGCAAAAAAAAACATTTGTTTCTCCAAACGTCTTAAAAGAGCATATTTTAACACTATTTTGGGATATTAAAGTTGGCCTTTTTGTTACGATTATCAAAATGTACCTCTTGCTAGGCTACACTTTTAATCCTAAGCGTTTGGCCCTTTGTACATTTCAGCTAAGCTAAGCGAGAAACGTTGTTTATATTAGCATAGTTTAGCTCGCTTAACTCACTCCATCGCACATTTGAGCTAATTACATCGCTCACACAGACATTGATGTTTCTGCAAAATTCATTTATTATAATTTATGACACGATCAAAACCAACAAAAATGTTTATACAAGCCAAACAGTACAAACACTTAAGATATAAAAAAGTACGCTAAGGTGTAGTATTAGTTAGTGATGCACACATACAAATAAGTATAGGTGATAGATTCATCGAAACTAAAGTATTTTACGAAATAATCTGTTCAAATACCAATATATAAATACCAATACATAAATAAATATAGCGTACAATTTTTTGATAGGATCTGTGTAAGGAGCGAACGAGACGGCTTGTATAAACATTTTTGTTGGTTTTGACACGATACCTAATATAACTAAGTAGCCTACGAGTTAATATTAAAATATTCAAAAATAACAGTGTACATGTGGGCGATGTTAGCTGACATAGCAAGCCGAAGACTAAAACCATAGCTCGCATAGTTTAACTCAAGTGTGCAACGTTCCATTAAATCTCTTTATTTACAACCGGAAGGTATGCACATAGCTCACATCGTGTAGCTTAGCTTAGCTGAAATGTGCAACAGGCCTAAACGTTCTTTTAATACTGTTTTCAATTTCAATATTAAAAATATTTTATACATCAAAAAAACAAAAAGTCAAAGCCTCCTTAGAGTTTTTCTTCGTTGGAGAAATAAAAGTATCTATTATGGGTGAACCAGCGAGTCAGTAACAACGTTAAGTAAGAACGCGATATACAGAAAGTGCATGTTACTGACCAGCGAACCTTTAAGAAGGTTTCGTTCAGTTCAGCTGTCACTTAATAGAGCGAATGTCAGAATACATCAAAATTTTTACAGCACACTTTCTTAAAAATAATCAATTTTACTATTCACATTATACTCGTAATTCTAATGCGGTACTTATTTGTCAGTTGTTACGGATTCGGTGGCCGATATATCAAACATTCTGTAAGGAAATAGATTCGTCAAATTGTTTAAGGATCCTTACTGATTCCCTGGTTACCCCCTTAGTCGGATTGAAAGTGGCTTTGTTTGTCTTGCAATCTGTGCACTTGCGCGACTAGTATCACTTTTAATCCTAATGACACAATGTACTATTAACATTGTTTTCGTGTTATTAGAATAAAAAGGTTGGAAGCGATATTTAAAAAAAAATTGATTTACACATATAAACACACTAATTTTAACTCAATCTTTCCATTGGTGTTGTCGGGTTTACACAAAAATGGCTCATTTAAAAGATACAGTTGTAAGAACGTTTTAACTTCTTCGATATTATTCAATAATTTATGAAAAATAGTTTTATCTACGTTGAAATTGTCACTTACAATCTCATTTACTTTCATTTAGTGTGATATATAACTATTTCACATTATTTAAGTAGTTACAACTTATTTATTCTAAGCGCTGCTGTATAAAGGCAATGAAACATCAAAATTTGGCGGTAAATTATACCTGAGGCATACATTATGTTGGGCTTCATCAAGCGGAACTGTAAGAACTTTACCAACCCGATTACTGTAACATCACTGTTAAATTGTCATGTTGTTGTAGCACTGATATTGTTCATCCGCGATATTTTCAGTTCTCAAATCGATTGAACCGAGCTGCTTGCACGCTTAAATCTTTAAGCTCCAATACGTAAATTCGTCCTCGCGATAAACTATTACTCGTCAACTTGGTATCAACAAATTACGGTCTTTCACAACCAATTTTGAGATCATCGCGTGAATTTAATTCAGTGTTTGGTGTTTTTGATTTTCATATGTCTAGAGTCACGTTTAACAAAGTTTTATTTAAATTTTTATATAATAGGAACTAAATAGAAGGCCGTTTCTGTCTAATCCTTTTTGTATTGTTTTTTGTGTTTTTTCCATTAATTTTATAATTTTTAATATATTTGTATTGCTGTTTATGATCACTGCAGGCCATACATGAAATAAATAAATAAATTTCAGTGTGGTTTAATTCGTTGCTGTGCATTGTCGCAGCATTGTTAACTTATGAAGTATTTATAAATTCTTCATACATTATAAGTAAGTAAACATTTTTACGTTTAAGAAAATTCGAATATTAAGTTCTTCATTATTATAATCGTAGCAATAACATGTCTGCTATTCAATATTTTGGTGTGGCTCCTAATCGAAACGCATATGATAACCATATCGCCTTAAAATAAGCAATGCGAGAATTAAACGAACATGATAAGGAAAGTGGAGTGCCCATTCTGACGAGTCGTTATACCTATCCGAACTTAACGTTTACAACTTAACGGCATATTTATCCACCACGAAAGCTGTTTATTGTGCTATATGGAATGAGGCTACCATGGGATGGACCGGCAATGACATTGCATCCGCATTTATTCAAATATTAGAACGAGTGTTCGCTGAAAATGAAATAACTAATCTTATAACTCGGAGTGACTCTTGTGTCCCTCAATATAAAATTTAATTTATCTCGTTTACAGAAGTAGAATCTGTTAAAATGCGATTTTTTCTACCTGGTCATTCTTGCATTCAAGAAATCGATAATGCACACAAAGCCTAATGAGATTACTAAAAAGAATAATCAACCGAAAGCGACCTTTCCAAATACTACAAGTGAAGCCATGCGACTATAGAATCCAATCCCGGGTACCCGGTTTCTGATATGAGCCAAATACCCGGTTTTCGAATCTATTTTTTTTAAATTTTTTTTTCCATTCAGTCGTTAAAAAAACAAACAAAGCAATGTTGCAACAAAATATATTAAAAAAAAATGAAAACAAACAATTTAAAAATTTTCCTTTTCCACTCTTACACTTACACAACTACGAAAAAGAGACGACAGAAATACGAAAAAAATATACTTGTCTCAGAATATGAAAACACACACAACAGGGACACTTCAGGTGAGTGTGCCAAGTGCAAAAAGTGTTAAAAATATTGAAGACATCTGGTGGAACAACAAGTTCTCTCCATAAGCACATGTTATCGATTCACAATATTGCTACAAAACCTGTGAAGATACTCGCACCTGAAAGTACAACACCAGCAGCACCACCAAAAAAGCGATTACAAAAAACATCGATTACAAACTACCTCACTGTTCGTGATGACAACTCCCTTTAAGCTGTACTAGCTCGTATGACGGCTAGCGATGGTTTACCATTCAAAATTTGTAATAACATCAATCGAGATGCGGAAATTACTGATGGCTCATGATTTTGATATACCAAAATCGGCTATTACAATTCGAGGCATGGTAATGCAATAAGGGAAAATTCTGCAACAAAAGTACAAGATTGAAGTTCAAGACTTGAAATCTCAAGATAAACGTTTCAGCCTCTCTTTTGACGAATGGACTTCGTCTAAGAACCGGCGTTATTTGAATATAAATGCGCATATTAAGTGTAAATTTTTTTAATTTGGGACTGGCTCGACTACGTGGATCTTTGCCTGCAGAAAGTTGTATCAAACTTATTGAAGAAAGGCTGAAGTTATTTGGATTAAACTTACACGAAGACATTGTTTGCATTACGACGAATGGTGCCGCAGTGATGCAAAAAGTTGGAAAATTACTTTCAGTTTCATGTGAGCAGCAACTATGCTTGGCATATGCTATCCATCTAGGAGTTTTGGATGTCCTTTGTAAAAAACCTAAATCCGTACCAAATGAAGAAGTGAATGATGATGACGATGGCTGCGATTCAGGTGATGAAGATGAAGAAGATCAAGATGACGGATTTCAAATTGTTTGCACCGAAGATGAATCAGAAGAACTGGTAGATAAGCTGTATCCATTGATACGTAAAGTAAGAACTATAGTGAAGTTGTTTTGTCGATCACCAACAAAAAACGATGACATTCTTCAAAAATACGTTAAAGAAGAATTTGGAAAAGAAATTCAATTAATGATTGACGTAAAGACACGATGGAACAGCCTTTACCTAATGCTAGAACATTTTTATAAAGTAAAAAACAGCATTTTAAAATCATTAATCGATTTCAACAATTCAACAATTTCGTTTGAAGAAAATGGATGGGACATGATTAATATTTTGGTGACAACGCTTGCACCTATAAAGTTAGCTGCGGAAGCACTATGTCGCTGTGATGCAACATTAATATCAGCTGATGCAACCATTTCCTTCATGATCGATAATTTGGGCAGCAATGAATTGGCTCTTCAAATGAAGGAATCGCTTTCCCTCCAAATGAATGAACGGCGAACTAATGCAACGAGTTTGCTGCAATATTTGCATACATGCAAACAAGATTATGGCTCTGGAGAACTAGAGCTAGACTCCCCATTAAACTTTGCACATCTAAGCAACAAGACGATTTTGTCCATGATTACTGACATGTCCAAACCACACAGCAGCAATCTGTCATCTGAATCTGACTCAGAAAATGAAGTCGTTGTTGACGAAATTGGATTGTCTTTGGAAGAAAAACTCGATAGGGCAATTCACAATGAGTGTGAAGTTTATGCTAAAAAAAATAACAAAAAATTACACTGTTAAATTAGCTATTTTCCAATTGGAATTTAAATGATATGAAAATTTTAATTTTTTGTAATTTTGGATTTTTAGTATCACCAAACAGATTCTTTTCATCAGAAAACAGGTTCTTTTCATCCTTTTCAGATAGCTGGACCATCTGTTTATATCGTTAACCAAAAGCATCCAATTGTGTTGAACATTACTATATTTCAGATAATTTAAAAGTTGACTGAATTTTGATGGTTTAAATAATTATTTACCGCCGATCCTGGAAATGTCCCGAAGGCCCCGAATATTTCTTAGAACAGCTAAGCCATATAGCGGCCAATGTCACCAAGCCGATCCAATTATGATGAACTATAATATATTTCACAGTTTTTGGAATTTTTAAAAATTTTTCATTATTTTAAAAGTTTAATATCGCCGACCGCAGAGAACTATAATATACAAGGTTTTGCCCTTTTTTCCGGATAACTTGGCTATGTGCCAATCTATGTGGTCAACCTTATCCAATTGTGATGAACTATACTATACTTCACAGAATTTCGAATTTTTAATAATTTTATTAGTTTTATAAATTGTTGTATCTCTGATCACAGAGATGTCCACAAGGTCTTGCCTATATTTTTGGATAACTTCACCATGTCCAGTCTACGTGGTCAATCTTATTCAATTGTGATGAACTATACTATACTTCACAGAATTTCGAATTTTTAATAATTTTATTAGTTTTATAAATTGTTGTATCTCCGATCACAGAGATGTCCACAAGGTCTTGCTTATATTTTCGGATAACTTTGCCATATGCCAGTATACTTGGTCAATCTTATTCAATTGTGATGAACTATACTATACTTCACAGAATTTCGAATTTTTAATAATTTTATTGTTTTAAAAATTGTTGTATCTCTGATCACAGAGATGTCCACAAGGTCTGGCATATATTTTTGGATAACTTGACCGTGTGCCAGTCTACGTGGTTAATCTTATTCAATTGTGATGAACTATACTATACTTCACAGAATTTCGAATTTTTAATAATTTTATTAGTTTTATAAATTTTTGTATCTCTGATCACAGAGATGTTCACAAGGTCTGGCCTATATTTTTGGATAACTGACCATATGCCAGTCTACGTGGTCAATCTTATTCAATTGTGATAAACTATACTATACTTCACAGAATTTAGAATTTTTAATAATTTTATTGGTTTTAAACATTGTTGTATCTGAGATCACAGAGATGGCCACAAAGTCTTGCTTATATTTTCGGATAACTTGGCCATATGCCAGTATACGTTTTCAATCCTATTCAATTGTGATGAACTATACTATACTTCACAGAATTTCGAATTTTTAATAATTTTATTGTTTTAAAAATTGTATCTCCGATCACAGAGATGTCCACAAGGTCTGGCATATATTTTTGGATAACTTGACCGTATGCCAGTCTACATGGTCAATCTTATTCAATTGTGATGAACTATACTATACTTCACAGAATTTCGAATTTTTAATAATTTTATTAGTTTTATAAATTGTTGTATCTCCGATCACAGAGATGTCCACAAGGTCTGGCCTATATTTTTGGATAACTTGACCATATGCCAGTCTACGTGGTCAATCTTATTCAATTGTGATGAACTATATTATACTTCACAGAATTTCGAATTTTTAATAATTTTATTAGTTTTATAAATTTTTGTATCTCTGATCACAGAGATGTCCACAAGGTCTGGCCTATATTTTTGGATAACTTGACCATATGCCAGTCTACGTGGTCAATCTTATTCAATTGTGATGAACTATACTATACTTCACAGAATTTCGAATTTTTAATAATTTTATTAGTTTTATAAATTTTTGTATCTCTGATCACAGAGATGTCCACAAGGTCTGGCCTATATTTTTGGATAACTTGACCATATGCCAGTCTACGTGGTCAATCTTATTCAATTGTGATGAACTATACTATACTTCACAGAATTTCGAATTTTTAATAATTTTATTAGTTTTATAAATTGTTGTATCTCTGATCACAGAGATGTCCACAAGGTCTGGCCTATATTTTTAAATAATTTGACCATATGCCAGTCTACTTGGTCAATCTTATTCAATTGTGATGAACTATACTATACTTCACAGAATTTCGAATTTTTAATAATTTTATTAGTTTTATAAATTGTTGTATCTCTGATCACAGAGATGTCCACAAGGTCTGGCATATATTTTTGGATTACTTGACCATATGCCAATATACGTGGTCAATCTTATTCAATTGTGATGAACTATACTATACTTCACAGAATTTCGAATTTTTAATAATTTTATTAGTTTTATAAATTGTTGTATCTCTGATCACAGAGATGTCCACAAGGTCTGGCCTATATTTTTGGATAACTTGACCATATGCCAGTCTACTTGGTCAATCTTATCCAATTGTGATGAACTATACTATACTTCACAGAATTTCGAATTTTTAATAATTTTATTAGTTTTATAAATTGTTGTATCTCTGATCACAGAGATGTCCACAAGGTCTGGCCTATATTTTTGGATAACTTGACCATATGCCAGTCTACTTGGTCAATCTTATTCAATTGTGATGAACAATACTATACTTCACAGAATTTCGAATTTTTAATAATTTTATTAGTTTTATAAATTGTTAGTTGTATCTCTGATCACAGAGATGTCCACAAGGTCTGGCATATATTTTTGGATTACTTGACCATATACGTGGTCAATCTTAGTCAATTGTGATGAGCTATACTATACTTCACAGAATTTCGATTTTTTAATAATTTTATTAGTTATATAAATTGTTGTATCTCCGATCACAGAGATGTCCACAAGGCCTGGCCTATATTTTTGGATAACTTGACCATATGCCAGTCTACGTGGTCAATCTTATTCAATTGTGATGAACTATACTATACTTCACAGAATTTCGAATTTTTAATAATTTTATTAGTTTTATAAATTGTTGTATCTCTGATCACAGAGATGTCCACAAGGTCTGGCCTATATTTTTGGATAACTTGACCATGTGCCAGTCTACTTGTTCTTATACAATTGTAATTGACATCTCTGTGATCGGAGATACAACAATTTATATAACTAATAAAATTATTAAAAATTCGAAATTCTGTGAAGTATAGTATAGTTCATCACAATTGACTTAGATTGACCAAGTAGACTGGCATATGGTCAAGTTATCCAAAAATATAGGCCAGACCTTGTAGACATCTCTGTGATCAGAGATACAAAAATTTATAAAACTAATAAAATTATTAAAAATTCTAAATTCTGTGAAGTATAGTATAGTTCATCACAATTGAATAAGATTGACCACGTAGACTGGCGTATGGTCAAGTTATCCAAAAATAAAGGCCAGACTTTGTGGACATTTCTGTGATCAGAGATACAACAATTTGTAAAACTAATGAAATTATTAAAAATTCTAAATTCTGTGAAGTATAGTATAGTTCATCACAATTGAATAAGATTGACCAAGTAGACTGGCATATGGTCAAGTTATCCAAAAATATAGGCCAGACCTTGTGGACATCTCTGTGATCAGAGATACAAAAATTTATAAAACTAATAAAATTATTAAAAATTCTAAATTCTGTGAAGTATAGTATAGTTCATCACAATTGGATCTGGTTAACCACGTAGACTGGCACATGGCCAAGTTATCTGAAAATATAGGCAAGATCTTGTGGACATCTCTGCGGTCGGCGATATAAAACTTTTAAATAATGAAAAAATTATTTGAAATTCCAAAAACTGTGAAATATATTATAGTTCATCATAATAGGATCGGCTTGGTGACATTGACCGCTATATGGCTTAGCTATTCTAAGAAATGTGCGGTGCCTTCGGGACATTTCCAGGATCGGGGCTAAATAATTATTTAAACCATCAAAATTCAGTCAACTTTTAAATTCTGTGAAGTATAGTAATGTATAACACAATTGGATGCTTTTGGTTAACGATATAAACAGATGGTCCAGCTATCTGAAAAGGATGAAAAGAACCTGTTTTCTGATGAAAAGAATCTGTTTGGTGGTACTAAAAATCCAAAATTACAAAAAATTAATATTTTCATATCATTTAAATTCCAATTGGAAAATAGTTAATTTAACAGTGTAATTTTTTGTTATTTTTTTTTTTAGCATAAACTTCACACTCATCAATTCACAAGGAAGTCAATTCCACGATTACTCCGCAATTAAGAACCAAAAATATTATAACCAATATTATAAAAAAAAAATTGGCTATTTTTGAAGTTGGGGGTAATCGTAGAAAAAATCTGGATAGGTGCTATGATAGCCTTAATTCAATACCACCTACCAGCGGGGAATCAGAGCGCGTGTTTTCTGGTTGTGGAAAAATTGCCACCAAAATTCGCTCACGGCTAAACGACAAAAGTTTGGATATTTTGTGCTTCCTCAGATCACATTTTAAAACGGAAGCAGGAAAGTAACGGGGAAGTTAGGAACCAAAATATAAAAATATATTCTTCCGATTTCGAATTTATTTGTTATTGAATTTATATGTGATTTTTTGTTAATAAAAATGGATTTAAAACGTTTTTCTAAATTATTACATTTTTTAATTGGTGTTAATTTAAAAATTTTTAGAACCGGTTCCAGAACCGGGTACCCGGGTTTAAAAAATTCTAGCACCGAAAAACCGGTTCTGATAAATGCTTCGGTTCTGGATTCTATACATGCGACATCAAAAATTTTGAGACTTAAAACATAAAATTAAAGCCCGCATTAATCCTTTTTTAATAACTAATCTTACTCTAAAATTAATTAAGTTTACATTTAATTCTGTGAAATAAATTTTAAATTCATCTTCGTATACTACCAATAAATTTAATGCTAATAATTTGTGTTCCTTGGCATTCCTAAATATGTATATGGAAATTTTTTGTTAAAATATGATTGAGATCGACCCGGTTTTTAACACTTTGTCGGTCAATAGTTGGCAGTATGGCTCATGCTTGGTAAAACACCATCCATCATGTTTATAAACTTTTGCATTTATTAGTTTAAAACTAAATTAAAATTAAACCAGCTTTCAATCATTTGCAATCTAAAATAAGCTAATTAATTTGTTAGGAGTGATACTTTTGAAAATCAAAATTAAAATAATTAATTAACCGCTTATTGCTTAATAAAATTATTGTAAAATAATTGCGTTGGAATGCGTTAAGTAGCAGCCTAATCAGGTTCCTGGAGAACTTCCTTTAATCTTAATTAGTCACTAAATATCTAATTATACACCACTTAACAAACAATCTTAAAATAATATCTGTAGTGTACAAATTACAAATTGAAGAACAATTTATAAATTAATAAATTAAATCAACAATTAACCTCTTATTAATAGAAAGATACAGTGAGTCAAAGTTAAGCTCATACACTTATTTAAAAAGTAAATTTATTTTTACAGAAAGCCTACTTTACCGAGCTTTTTCTGAAAATTCATTTACGAAATTGCATCGCCTACTATTCAATGCAAAATTAACAATTAAATGACGTTAAAAAAAATTAAAACAGTATTTAACTTTCTTGGAAATTTTGCATTATTGGTGACAAATTTAAAATTTAACGGTTTAGTCTTTGAATCTAATACTATACAGAGACAAATTATTAAATATTATTAGTGTTAATAAAAAACACATTCAAAAGTGCCGTAAGACCGGTAGCATATTTAGAAATTACAAGAATTAATTAACATTCAACAAAAATTAAAAAGTAAAATTAGCGTTCACAGCTTATGTGATTGTCGTGAAGAAGAAAAAATTGTAATTGAATTTATCTGTATTAGTACGATTCGCTAGTACATAAAGCACAGGACATTCTGTATATATAGAATGTAAATTGTGGTATAGTCAGTCTAGTCGCCGCGGCCTGATGAGAGGATTGATTTTTTCATAATCATAAGCTCATCAGTTCGAAACTGGATTGAATTCTCTTACAATCTTCGGAACATATTAAATTAAAAATTAAATAAATAGAATTCTGTCTATTAGCCGGTTTTCGTTGAATTACCGTTCGTAAATACTAAAATGTTTCTACGTGTTAATAAAAAACACATTCAAAAGTGTCGTAAGACCGGTAGCATATTTAGAAATTACAAGAATTAATTAACATTCAACAAAAAATAAAAAGTAAAATTAGCGTTCACAGCTTATGTGATTGTCGTGAAGAAGAAAAAATTGTAATTGAATTTATCTGTATTAGTACGATTCGCTAGTACATAAAGCACAGGACATTCTGTATATATAGAATGTAAATTGTGGTATAGTCAGTCCAGTCGCCGCGGCCTGATGAGAGGATTGATTTTTTCATAATCATAAGCTCATCAGTTCGAAACTGTATTGAATTCTCTTACAATCTTCGGAACATATTAAATTAAAAAAAAAACTATACCAGAGAGTGTAAATTACAAAATATAGTATATGAAATGAGAATAAAAAAATCGTATATCATTTCATAAGGAGAAGGGCGAATATTCTTTAAAAATGTATTAATTTTTTGTAGTGTATGAGTTTTACTTTGACTCACTGTATATTAAAACTGAAAATTATTTCTAAATGTAAATGACTGATTCTTCAATAAGGGGACAAAATAAGACTTTTTTTTATTTTTTTATTCAAATTTAAATAAACTAATAAAAAATGTAGTTTTTCGTTTGTTGGTTTATATATTATTTAAATAAAAGTCAAAACACGCTAGTTTAGGTTTATTCTAGATTTTATAACATACATACAATAGTTACACAGAATGCAGTTTATAACTTGGTTTTTCGTTTTACATGGTTGAATGAATGAACCAGCCTAATACCCTAGACACCCTGCGATTTAATAAAACCTATTTAGTGAATTTTTCAAGATTAGTCGCGGTGTGTCAACCTCGATTTTAGCTAATTCCTTTGTTTTTGCATAGAATGCTTAAAGTACTTTAGCTATTCGGATTTATTAAACCACAGGCTGTCTAGGGTGTAAACTAGACTCCCTGATACACCCTGTAGACTTAATTTATTCTGTCTATAAATTATTTTGTTTGTAATTAAAAATTATTATTATTATTGATTAATAAATTTATTCATATTAATAAAATTGTGTTTATTATTTTTACACCACCATTTTATGTATATTAGATGAACGCGCGTGCGCGCTCACCATCAAATCCGAGACGAGACTGAAAAAGAAAGTTAATTTAATTTATTTTTGCTTGTCACTTCAAATGGAAGAGGCAAAGTTCTATTGTCTTGTGTACATGCGTGTGTTCCCAGACGATGATAACGTTGAGCGGCGTGAAACGTTGTATATTGATATTTTGGTATTTCAGACGTCGATGTATGTATGTGGTTAAAACATTGTGGCGGAGAACGCATGAGTGAGTCGCTACAACCCTTTATAGTAAACAAAACCAAAGGGAAGGAAAGGGATATTAAAAATGATAGAAAATGACCTGGTTCCAGACACCTACAGTAAGTAGCCAATATTTAGTATGGTTTGTTACTTATTACTACATCTGATAAAACATAAGGCCGTTTTTATGTACACTCAGAAACAATTAATCATTATGTATTTAAATTGTCAAGTCCTTGCATTAATTGTCTGTACTATTTTAATATATTTATTTCCAATTAATAGTTTTCTGTACACACAGAACAAAATTAATTTGTTGAAAGATTCTTTGAATTTCTAAATAACTCTTGGAAAACCATTAAATGATAGACATACGTTTATGTACTATTATAAGATCCCTATAGCGATAATACATAACAAGAACGCGCGCACCAATTTGCCAATGTTAATTTTTGGTATCATGGCCATTATTTTAGGTCATTAACTCTGTATGATCATAACCGATTCTGCTGTTTGAGATGTCAATTGATCGAGCTCGGAAAGACGGTCTAGCTTAATGCGGAACAAAGTGCTCCTCGAGTAGGAGGAAAGGACAAGTTTAAAAATAAAACGTGAATTTGTAAACTTTTCAAAAGCCTGAAATTCAAGTGCTCAGGAAAGGCAACAGTGGAAGTACTACTAGAAAGAGAAGGGAATCTCAAGGCGATTCAAACAAGATCAAATCCACTGGTGTCGAATACAAGATACAGCAGAGAGATCAGTAGTTGTAATTATTTGTCATTGAATAGTTAAAGATTCCTATTTGTTGCTTTCATGCATTTCTAAAGGTTATCGGTTCATTTTATTTTAAAAATAAAATTTTATAATTAAAAGCTTCCCTGCAAAGAGCCATTTTTTGGTGTTTTTTTTTATCACAGTCTACCTTCCAGTCTATTCCTTTTCACCAGAATATCAAATACCGCTGATAGTCGTTTCTTATAATTATTCATCAACATTGGCCTCATGAGATTATTATTTCCAAACAGGTACCATGCATTATAACTTGAGTGAGTCTTAACTCTACTTTTAGGTGTCTAAAAATGTGAGTCGCTTCATAATGAACTTTGGTGTCAACTAAAATAACGGTGATTTTATTATGCTTTACAAGCGAGATTCTACAAAAAGCAATTTTTGAGATAATATAAAAGCATGTAAATGTATCGTAAAATGTATCGTAAAAATTGCTAAAAGAAAAATTGAATAGTAATTTATATAAATTCAAAGCTAAATTTGTTATATCGGTTAAGGTTGATTTAAAAGGATCAAGTGAATAGTAAATTGATACGCTTGCATTTTCAGATATTGCTCCAACATTATGCCCCAAAATGTAAGATATCTGTTGATCTGGCAATTTTATTATTGTCAAAATAAACTAAAGGACAATTACCTAAATATTTGTATAGTTAGCGCAAATAATAACAAATTTGCTCATAGATGGCAAAGTTAAATACTTTGGAATTAAGTTGTAATTAGAGCTTTCAACCACAAAATTAAAAATAATAAAAATATCATTTTTTTGTTGTATTGAGTCGACCATTACCTACCATCAGCTTCATAAAACTTTCCACGTAAAAGGCAAATTCATTAAGTCGGTGTGTGTTTGTATTTTATTTGTGATATGATATTCGTGGTGGAACAGAAATCTGTAATAAACAGAACACACAAATATAGTGATGCCCAGTTTCACAAAAAAACAGACAATCTACAGTTACTTAATATTTTAACACTTTCTTCTTTTATAAAATTTCGATTTATTTCATAATACAAACTCGACGGTTGGTAATTTTTTTTTTCTTTTTTACATGAAAATTTTAACTGGAGACTAACTTAATTTTTGCATTGAATTGTGAACCAAAACGTAATTTCATAAAAGAAGAATGGGAGGAAATATTATTGGACTAGAGATTGGTTATTTTTTTGTGAAACCGACCATTAGGCACATAATTACTAGTAATTATTGTGTAGTGAAACGAAATTACGTTCGGATAATTGCTGGAAGGTACGATCCAAGTATACAAGCTTGGGACTGTTCGTTGTGGAAGCGCGATAAATTTCAATATCAAATAATATTACGAAAATAAATTCCGTAACATCCTGATTAAACGATGCGACAAAATACAAATACAGTGAAACTTCGTTTATCCGGACTTCTGTTATTCGGAACTTTTATTATCCGGACGAAACAAAAGAACAAAAAAAATCAGAAAAAACTATAAAAAAAAACATTTATTTTTTATTTTTGGATTTTACTCTCTCTCATAATTTTTGTATAATAGTATATTATTCAACGAGCATATAATGATAGCTGTTATTCATGAAGATGAAGTTTACCGACACGAGCCGATAGGCGAGTTTCGTAAATCATCTGAGTGAATAACAGCCATTATATGCGAGTAGAATACGATACTTTGTCCACGGCCGAAAAAGAATTGTATTTTATTATCAAATCCTTCAAATAAACCTAAAATAATTTCCGTCGACATTTTGACGTCTCAATTTAATTATAATGAAAATTGCAAAAGACTACTAGATAAAATTTCAAAAATGAAATTTTTATTTGGTAATAGTGAATAATGGAAGAAGGGACTACTAGATAAATTAGCAGTGAATAATGGATATCATTATAATTGAAGAAACAAACGTAAAATGAGTATATTATACGTTAGTCGTGGACAAAAAACATTATTTCTAAAAATATTATACTGTAATATTGCGTTTTTATAAGAGACCTCGAATGTCCGGAAAATTCGATTATTCGGAAATTTGATCCCCCGAAGGTTCCGGATAAAAGAAGTTCCACTGTATTAAAATCTTCGTGGAATACCTTTAGTGTAAGATTTGATTGAATAAAACATCTTTAAAAAATTAGAAGAAGTTTTAATAATTCACTAACATGAAATAGCTTACCTTTTAGAACTTAGGCTGCGGTACGATTGAGCAACGTGGAGCGTTACAGAAATGAATTCATAGTAATAGAGAACAAAATAGTTGCATTAGATAACAACGAGGAACTAGATGTTGATTTTGAAGACAATTACTACCGGGTAGTCGCAGAATTGAATCTTGCTTTAAGAAAGAGAAGCGAACCAGCAATCTCTGTAAATGACACATTTATCGACCCATCCATAATAGGTGCACACGCAGATGTAAAACTACCGAAAATCTGTATCCCAGCTTTCTCGGGAGAGTACACTGAGTGGCAGTCATTCCATGACTTGTTTTGCTCTACGATTCATGACAATCCTAGATTGACACCACCGCAAAAACTTCAATATTTAAAGGGAACACTCAAAGGTGAAACAGCTGGTTTATTGAGGCATTTTAGCACGACAGATGCTAACTATATAGAAGCCTTAACGAAGTTACGAGAACGATATGACCTCAGAAAGCATACCATTTATGCTTTTATCAAGAATTTTATGTACCCACCTTCAATTACCACAGCAAACAGCGCAAACGTATGCCATTTATTAGATATGTCAGACGAAATCCTCTGAGGTCTTAAGGCATTGGGAGAAGATGCGGAGTCAAGAGATCACTGGCTGGTTCACATCATGATTAGCAAACTAGACGATGAAACAATCAACCTATGGGCACAAGCATCAGCAGAACATAACTTACCAACATTGAAACAATTTTTTGATTTTCTTAGCAGACATATTGATGCACTTGAGTCGTTAAAGGGTCAGAATAAACGGTCACAATCAATTCAGCCAAAACTTGTTATCAAAAGCCATGCAGTATCTAGCTCTCAAGTCGCAGCTTGTGTAATATGTCCGACCGACAATCACAAGTTGTTCGAGTGTATAAAGTTCAAGGAGATGCCGCTCAACGAGAGAAAAACACTAATAATGAAGCAAAATCGTTGTTTTAACTGGTTCAACGACAACCACGGTGTATACACATGTCGATCTAAATTCTGATGTAGGCAGTGCGGCAAGAAGCACCATACTTTGATGCATGAAAACCTAACCTTAAAACCAGAAATAGACAAAACAAAGACTAAATCTTCAGACAACGAAGCCGGTCATTCATCAAGTTACACCACCAATAACCAAATAGGAAATTCGCTTTTACCCACCGATCTAGTACGTGTACTTGACGGACTAAATCAAAATCAATTTTTAGTATTGTTGGATTTCGGATCACAAGGTTCCTTCGTTACGGAAAATTGTGCACGGAGACTGCAGTTAAAACGAAGCTGCGCCAAGCTTGCCATATCGGGCATTGGAGGCGTTACCAATGGATATACTCGAGGATCAGTATCACTAGTAGTCACCCCATGGAACAAAACCGAACCACGTCTGCAAATGGAAGCATTTGTCTTCCCCAAGTTAACCACAAAACCGTCAACCATCCAATCCAACAATGTCGATTTCTTCAAACAGTACGAGTTAGATAACAAATAGACATTATTATCGGAGCTGACAGTTCAGGTCGATTCAAAGTCCGACTTCCATTCAAGTAGTCTCCGCCGATATTAGGCGATTCCTATCGTACAGCGATTCAAATATTGAACTCTATGGAAAAACGATTTACCAGAGACAAAGAATTCGTAATGATGTATAAAAACTTCATGTCGAAGTACATACAGCTAGAACACATGAAGGAGATAACCAAAGAAAGGTTCAACGGTTTCTGCTTACCTCACCACGGTGTCACCAACAGTTCAAGTAGTACAACCAAGCTAAGAGTTGTCTTTGATGGCTCCGCTAAAACCACTGCGGGAAAATCCTTGAACGATTGTCTCGCGGTTGGACCAACAGTTCGATCGACACTATACAAGATCCTGTTACGCTTCAGTAAGTATAAAGTAGCTTTTACCGCCGATGTCGAAAAAATGTTCCGACAAGTTCTTGTAGCTGAAGATGACACAAAGTATCAGAGGATATTATGGCGAGATACCACAGACAAACCACTAAAAACGTATGAACTTCAGACGGTCACCTATGGAACAGCAAGCGCAATATATTTAGCAATCCGAACACTAATTGAAAGTACCGAAAAATATAAAAAATCATTTCCAAACGCCGAAAACACATTAAAATTAGTATATACGTTGACGATCTAATGGCAGAAACCGACTCAATTGAAAGTGCTACCAAATTAAAACATGAAACAAACATAATTCTTGCAGCTTCCGGTTTTCAACTTAGAAAGTGGTTAACAAACGAGAAAATGATATTCACTAAAACAACTGGTCCCACGAACTCTATGGATATCCTGGAAATAGACGATTCCACTTCAATTAAAGTATTAGGGTTATATTGGAATCCGACAAAGGACTGCTTCCAATTCCAAGTTAACTTAAACGAGCAAGCAAAACTAACAAAACGAGGAATTCTGTCAGAAGCGAGCCGCTTGTTCGACACTTTGGGTTGGCTTTCACCCGTAACCATAAGCATAAAAATCTTTTTTCAGACATTGTGGATTAAGAATCCAGATTGGGATGATCAATTACCTATCGAAATAGTAACTGAATAGCTAAAAATACGTAATAATCTACCAAATTTAGCCCCAATTGAGATAGAGAGATATATAGGCACAAATTCTAATAGCAAAATAACATTACATGGATACTCGCCTCCAGACATGCTTATGCAGCTGTTGTTTACGGAGAAGTGAGAAAAAAAGACGGCGATACGATTATTTGGCTAATTTCCTCAAAAACGAAAGTAGCACCAGTAAAACAAATTTCTATCCCACGCTTAGAGTTGTGTGGTGCAGTGCTCTTAAGTAGGTTGTTATCATCCGTAAAAGGAGCCTTAAACTCCGAGATAACAAAAACCACCGCTTGGACGGATTCAACAATCGTTCTAGATTGGCTTTCTGCGCATCCTAACAAATGGATCACCTTCGTTGGAAACCCAACTGGGGAAATACTAACGAATATGACCAGATCCCAATGGCGACATGTGGCATCACACGACAACCCAGCTGACTACGCGTCCAGAGGAATCGAACCAGACAAACTATAGTTTGTCGTATACGAGATTTAAGTTTGTGGTGGAAGGGTCCAAATTGGTTAGTAAATCCATGATGTTGGTCAGAAAATAAACAAGCAGAGTCAAATACAACACAAGAAATGCGTAGCCAGTCACTACACATCCAAATTCCTCAACCTAACATAATTGATAACCTGATCGACAAGATTTCCAGCTTCAGCAAAATAACCAGAATTTTGGCTTACGTAATTTAAAACTAAAGCTAGATCCCAAAAATTCCACCTCACCGTATCTGCTTAGCGAAGAACTACGAAAACCACAGCGTCTCATCTTCAGCCACATACAATCAAGGCACTTTGAGCTGGAAATCAAACTTTTTGCTTCCAAGAAAGACCTTCCTGGCTGAAGTAAACTAATACACCTGAAACCATTTCTCGACGAATCAGGTTTACTTCAAGTCGGCGGAAGAATTCATAAACGCGTCCATAACTTATAACATAAAACATCCAATAATATTGACGGCAAATAGCAAGCTAACCGAATCAATTGTCAGGGAACATCACCTTCGTTACTTACACCCTAGGCAAACACTCATGATGGCTACACTACGCCAGAAGTATTGGATCGTTGGTTGTCGTAATTTAGTTCGAAAGGTCATCCATAGCTGCGTGAAATACAGTGGAAAAGAACTAAATCAAACGATGGGTGATCTACCGAACCCAAGAGTTGAGCTAGTCAGACCATTTTTCATGGTTGGAGTGGACTATGCAGGTCCTTTCCAAACGTATTTGACCAGAGGAAGAAGGCAGAAACCATACAAAACCTATATCTGCATCTTCGTCTGTTTAGCCACAAAAGCTATTCATATAGCCACAAAAGCTATTTAGCCACAAAAGCTATTCGACGATTCGTAGCTCGGAGAGGAATACCCAAAGAAATCCATAGTGACAACGGAACTAACTTTTTTGGAGCTCGTAACCATTTATATGAGTTCTTAAAATTTCTAAGACAGAATATTAATAAAATTTCTAAATTTCTATTGGCAGACCAAATCACATTCAAATTTATTCCACCAAGCTCACTACATTTCGGAGGACTATGGGAAGCCGCCGTAAAGAGTATCAAATATCACTTAAGAAGAGTTACCGAAGGGCATATACTTACCATAGAAGAAATGAGAACACTGCTAGTCCAGATAGAAGCAACGTTAAACTCCAGGCCGATTTGTGTATTATAGAGTCCAATGACATGAATTACTTGACGCCTGCTCACTTTCTCATCGGATGACCAACAACGCAACTCCCTATACAAGATTTATCCGACCTCAAAATCTCGAAACTGTCCAGATGGCAAATTATAGAACAAATGAACCAACACATTTGGAAGAGATGGCACCTGGAGTACCTCACCACATTACAACATCGAAACAAATGGCACAAAAAAGAAAACAACATAAAAATCAATGATATTGTTCTAATTAAGGAGAACAATCTACCCCCAACGAAGTGGCTAATGGGCAAAGTTATTGAAGTTCATCCTATAGCAGACGACAACAACAGAGTCGTTACTCTTAAAACAACACACGGGACAATGAAACGTCGAATACATAAATTATGCTTGCTGCCCGTGAGTTGAATCATTCGATTCAAGCCGCCCGGGTACGTTGAAGCTCCAATGATGCAACGTAACCTAAAAATAAAAACTAATTAGAATTTTTTGTAAACTATACAATACTTAAATTTAAACTTATCTTTAACATATTGAATTGTTCCTAATATATCTTATCGTCTACCTAAAATTGAATTTAGAATTTATATTATAAATAATTTAGTTAAATTAAAAATTAATTACTTACACTTTGTTTTGTTTAAGTTTATTATGTATAATGACAGCTGATGAAAACATCGAACACGAACAGTATAAATGTAATAGAAATAATAAACCTTACAAATGCTAAAAAACTGATCAAATAAATTATGAGTTCGTTCAGCTAATAATAATTTAATTGTGGCTATCTGCCGTATAACATTAATATTAAACAAAAACCATCGTAAAAAATTATTGTAAAATAAAAATCTTCCCTTTAAGCGAAATTAAAATATTTTTGAAGAAAAATTTTAACTTTTACTTTGGAGAATCGCCAAAACAATTGAGGAATCCACCAAAATTATTGACATCGTTATTCTATACCAGCTTTAATATTGTTTGAGGAACCTGAAGCATTGGTACAGAATAGATAGTATAATAGCAAAATAGTATAATACTATTTTACTGTCTACCGTAGTCGGTTTTACATCGCATAAAATATTAAAATAATGAAAAAGTGTAATTTCCCCTTCCACATAAATATTTCTAGACTAATTTTTCAACAATACACTGTCATAAATTCTCCTTCTACAATAAAATAAAATAAAATATAATAGGTATTTAAATTTGATAGCTATCAAATCAAAATATTATATTTTATTTTTGCTAATATATATCAAAACATCGGTTTTACACCGGACAGCAAAATAGTATTATACTATTTTGCTATTATACTATCTACGGTGTAAACTGAATTTTTCGAGATTAGTCGCAGTGTGTCAACCTCGATTTTCGCTAATTCCTTTGTGCCATAGAATACTTAACCTAGTTTAGCTGGATTTATTAAACCACAGTCTGCATAGGATATAAGGCTTAGTTAATAGCGCCAAAAGTTTGCGGTGTCGATATTAATACAAGTGTCATCAGTACTTTTTTGACTTTTTTTTGTTAAATATAACAAAATAAAAGCAACACAAGCAATAAAACTAAACTATAATTTAAATACTTTAATTATTCATTAAAATTTTTTTTTATTTATTTATTTATTTATTATTACCTATAGTAAATATACAATCGTTAAGTAATCATACAAAAACAAAATTTAACAATTATCTGGACAGAAATTTAAACAACTCGTTTTTAAACTAATTTCTTGTCATGTTAAAGTCGAAAACATCGTAAACTGATTAAAAAAGCCGCGACATTCTCAAGACTGGTTTCGAAAGTGCAAAATTCGTAGAGACAGGATCAATATGTAGCAAACGGCGACCGTCAAACAGCATATGAGAGCGTACGTATTGAAACGAGTAAGTAATTCGTCACATTCTATTCGGTAAAGTCAGAACATCGTGAACGAAGATAGCAGATGCAACGTCTCATCGGTGATCCAAACGCTGTAGTTTTAATAAATTACAACGACCATTATAAGGTGGGAGAATATATTGATGCACTCGGTCAGTGGGTAATCCACGAAGGGCGTACAAAACGAATGGCTTCTGAACAATTTCAATCCTATCTGAATGGCACTTTTAAAATGGGGACCAGATCTGAGAAGCGTATTCTATACAAATGATATATACGAAAGAACAAAGGATATAAACAGAGTTTTCAGTGTTCAGCGGGTTCCAAAAGTGTTTACAATTGGGCTTAATCAAACCTAGCATAATGTTAGCTTTTGTAATGATACAATCAATGTGTTTAGTAAAAGTTAGATCACAAGAAAAGATTATGCCTAAGTCGAACGTGTACTCAACTGTATCAACAGCAATATTATATAAAAAATATTGCTGGAGTATTGGCGAGCGAATCCGAGAGAATGAAAATTTACTATTAAACGATCAACTGCAAAAGTTATTCAAGTCACCTTGTAATTTCACACAATCAGCAACTTTATTAATTGGAGCAAATACTTTCATATCATCTGTGCAAATTCAAAACACTCAACAACATCATTTACAATCCAAAAGCTGACCAATGTGACTTCCTTGAAGAACTCCCGAGGTAACACGAAATGAACGAGAGCTAAAATCGTTAATCTTAACAAATTGGTAACGATCAGAGAGGTATGAATCGCACCATTTAATAGGGATAAACTGACAATCTAGTCTATCCAGCTTTTCGATAAGAATCGAATGGTCAATTTTATCGAGACTATGTAGGTAACTATGTTTTAGTTTACTATATAAATGTACACAAAAACAGACTAGATTAGTCGCCGTAGACCTACTCCGATAAAATTCGTATTGAGCAGGAGAAATAAACCTTTTTACATGAAAAAATAAAAATGTCTCTACCATGGATTCGAATAGTTTTGTTATAGCAGAAAGAATAGCGATTCCGCGATAGTTGCTGACTTCACTTCTTTTGCCAAATTTGAAAATTGGACGGATGAAAGATAATTTTCAGGGATCAGGAAAAATCCCAGTACGTAGGCTATTATTAAAGATAATAGTCAGTGGACGGGCTAGATACTGCACATTTCTTCATAAAGATGGGTGGATAGTCATCTTGTTCTGCCCCCTTATCAACTTCAAGTTGAGATAACCCATCATAAACTTCTGCATCAGTAAATTTTAAAAAGATAAAATCAGAAAGACCGTAGTTAATTAAAGGCTTGTTACATGATACCGCAGGTTCTTCACAGACAGACTCGAAAAATTTGGTAAACAAATTGGATATATCAGAGGGCTGGCTGGCGAAAGCAACCATCTTTTTAACATTTATGAAATTCCAGAATTTCTTAGGATATGAAGTTAATTCTATTCGATCTGCAAAATATAATTATTGTAAATAAACCAGTTTAAAGTTTTAAACTCCCTACGAGCATAGGATAAAACTTAGCACAGTGTAACTTATATAAAGTATGTAACATATTACGGCGTTTTTCATTTGCACAAATTAGCTGTTTATTAGACCATGGCTCTCGATACCGAGGTTCGTTTCTCATTGATGGAACATATCTTTCAATACCAGACTAGAGAAGCTCGTTGAATAAAAAACACTATCGTTCAAGTCTCCTCCTCGTTCTATAAATATCCAATCCGAATCGACAATAAATTTGTTTAAGCAAATGTAGTTCAGCATGTCTAAAATCGAAATGAAAAGAATTACTAGAAGTACACATAGTATTCCAATTCTCTTGAAAAATGTATATCATAATTGGAGTATGATATATGCTCGTATATCCATTGAAGTGCTCACACGGCGAGAGCTCCAAATACACAAGGTCAGGTGAAAAAACCAAACCGAGGAATTTCCCTGGACTATTGCTTATTCAGTTCACCTGCATCAATCCTGTGCTAGCAAAATAATCAGTGACTGCTAATCCTTTTTGGTCGATGGAAGAGGCCGTAAAAACTCCATCAACATTAATATAAGTAATATCAGGAAGATTGAAGTCACCAGTAAAACTTAATCGTTCAGCAACATGAACCAATGGCGCAACAGCAGAATTGATGAAATTAATAATTCCAAGATATGAGGCTATATTACTACGTACAGCAATAACATCATAAGTTGGATGGGATGTAATTAGTTCGTTCGATTTAACAGCGATCAACACACCTCCCACCTTCAGGCTGGTACAATTTGTACCACAAATTGTTTGTACTTTTAAAATATCAATGATAGTACCATCTGAATAAAATAGCGCAACTTATATTTCCAATTTTATTTTAACGTAGTAATACTAATTTAATAAAATTATGCATATTGCGATATTGACTGATTTTACACCACAGGCAATATAGTAGCCAAATATATAGTATAATACTATTTTACTATCTACCATAGTCGGATTTACACCGTAAAAATATTCTTAAAAAACGAAAATTATAAACAAATAATGATAAAGTATAATTACGCAATATACACAAATGTTCCTTGACTAATTTATCAATAATACAACGTCATAGATTTTCATTCTACAATAAAAAAAATTTAATAGATATTAACGTTTGATAGCTATCAAATCGAATTATGTATGTAGTACATTTTATTTTTGCTACTATACTATCAAAACATCGGTTTTACACTTGATAGCAAGATAGTATTATAGTATTTTGCTGTTATATTATCTACGATGAAAAATCGGTAGCAGGCTGAACAGATTAGAATAACCCTGCAAGCTTCTTTGAAACCATCACTACCATCACTACTGTGTTGCGTCTTAGCCATCTCGGCTTAACGAAACCGTTCACTTATAAAGTTGAAATTTTGCTCGAAATATGTTAATATAAAATGTATACATAGTAGGAATAATGAATACGTATTTCCAGAACAAAACCCACAAATTATGATTACGTTAAAATTATAAAGAAGCAACTATCACAACGAAACATAATATATATATATTATATATGATATTCCCAACTTTCACGATACCCTATCAAAATTAAAGAAGATCTCTGTCATACTAAACAACATTAACGCATCATAGCATGAAACTATCGCGACATCCAAAATACGATATTTAATTCTCTGTTATTCTCATTTGCTCTCTGTTTATCACCAAATTTAATATTGTTATCCCGCTTCACCATATTCGTCTTAGCTTCACAAATCTTAAAAATTCTATCGTTACTCGTTGCACAACAACTAAATTTGTATTTTATGTACAAACCGAACAATACAAAAATCGTCTTCGCAACGTATTTTCGACATATCGCTGTATCGCATTAAACATTTTACATTTTAGTCTATCATCAACCGGGAAACGATTTAGTTGGATTATTTGTAAAAGTTTTGTATTAATTAGAAAAAGCTCATCTCTTATGGTTTTGTAATTTTGTTGTTGTTGGTTGCGTATTAAAAAATTAATTCAAAAGAAAATTCTGTGTGGTTTTATGAATTAAAGTGAAGAAGTTTTTCCTGGTTTTTGGTATATAAAGTGGATTTTTTGTGAAAATTACATAAATAAGAAGTATAAAATTTAAATGAATTGTGAATTTTGGTGAAAATTAATTTGTATTATAAAAATAAAAAAATAAAAATTAAGTTTGGATTTTTTGGAGAAGAAAAAATATTTGTTTGGTAAGAAAATTTATTTTTCTCGTCGGATGTTTAAAGATTAATGAGTTTTGTAAAATAATGATAAGAATAGAGCAGATGTTAAAATTTTTTGTTTCAATGGGAATTAAAGTATATATTGTACATACATACATACTCGTATTACATAGACTTATTAAATTGTTCGACTGGTCTTATAAATAAAATTTTATTATGTACGTGTACAAAAGAACAGCAGACTTAAATTAGAAAATCTTAATATATCGGAAACATCCTTAAACGACTGAATTTAAAATTTAAATTTCCAATTAAAATATTTTTGTATAGTATTTAACTACGTGACCGGATACCAAAATGATAACAACAAAAACCAGAGGAAAAATCACCCCAACAAAATATTATTTACATACATACCATATCTCTGTAAAATTTTTACTCGTGGTAATATATTTAAAAGTACCGAACGTTTCTTTGCCGTTTTTCTTTTAATCGATCAAATTTTCTTGGTATACTCTGTATGTGTATCAAAGTTGAATAATTTAATTTTTAATTTGGGTTAAAATAGCTCGAGGTAAGGATTCATATTTTATTTTACGGCTGGTTACCGTTTATATTTTTATTGTTTTAGAAAACTTAAGCCGATTTTATATATTCTTATTTAAGTTAGTCAATTAATCCTGTAATTTTCTTAATTGTTTCTTTGATTTGGTGCGGCGATAAAAGAAACGCAAAAATTTGACACATTCTCGTGAAAATACCCCTTAGCACTAGAAAATATTTTTATTTTTTGTTATAAGTACCCTAAAATATTAGTCTCTTCTATATAATTATCTTGTACATAATTAAAGGATCTAAATCCCTTTACATCATCATAATTAATTCCAATGAATTTACATTTGAATTATGTATGTAGGTATGTGTGCACAAAATAAAATTACGGCCCCTTTATTTATGCTATATGTATGCAGGACACTATAAAGGAGTGATTTCATTAAAATATTAATTATTGATTTGTCATGGCGTTGCTGAAATCATCATCGTCATTTTTTGATTGTTATCGCATCAAACAATAGATCTAAATACTCGTCGTTATCCTGTTAAGAACATATAACCTCTTGAAATTTAATTCCTTGTACAACAACACAATATTTATATAGATTTTTATTTATTTATTTATTTAAAAAATATAAAATTTTTTACGAATTATATTGTCATAAATGAAATATGATTCCATTATTTCTTAAAGTTTTTTTTTTTTTTTTGTATAAAATTAAAGAATACGACAAGGCAAAAAGAAGGAATTGAAAAAGGTTCAAATTTTACGTTTTACATGGTTTTTGTCCCTTTTGTGTTATGTTCCAAAAAAATGTATTTACTTACCCTGTGTGTTCGACGAGAGTATGACGGTGGGTATATTCGTAATATGTCTGTATACATATTTGAACACAAATAAAGATTCCTTAGGAAGGACGGTTATTTAAATATTAAAACTAAAATAATATGTCCAAAATTATACACCACCAGACCAGATAGAGAGTGCGTGTGAGAAAGGTTTGGAATATGGTTTAGGGTTTTGTTCGATAAATAATCGTCCAATTTATTATTATCAAGAAACCATAATATTGATAACGATATAATTTATTAGAAATGTGTGTAGAGAATATACTGAGTTTATGTGTAACCTAAAAATATTCTGTGTTGAATTTTAATGAGATTTTGGACAGACATCTTATACACAACAAAACTATAACGTTTCTTTTATTCTACAATATACTATATATGTAATAGCAAAGAATACAGGAAATGCAATAAAGATAACGATAAGAAAGTTTAATTGTTGTTCTTTTTGTTTTTTTGATTGATTTAGTTTATTTTACTACTATGCTGCGGCTATCTGCAATATAATCAAAGGTTCATTCATAGACCACATGATGTATAGTTTTATAGTGGTTTTTGTTACTAACACTCAAATTATTTTTATGTTTTATGACTAAATGGAAATTTTAATGAAAGTTTATAGCAACTACTCATAGTTTTTTTGTTTGAAAATTTCTCTAAATGGGTTTTAGTGATTGATTGTTTACGCACGCGGTGGCGAACTCATTTTGAATTTTAAGTGTGTTTAATTTAGTGTTTTGTAACCCATATAAGGAGCTACAAATATATAGTTACATTATAAAGAATTATTATCTTGACAACTTTTCAACAACAACAATTCAATCCATATTTCGAGATTTAGCTGCTTTATTAAATTAAGTTTCCACAGGAGTTAAACATTTAAATTCTAAGTACTTACCTATATCAAATTTTAGTTGAAAAATATTAAAATCATTTTTGACCAAAATTATGCTTTAAAGTATGCTAAGTTCTCCCTTAATATAATCTGATCAGATACACCGAATATACATACTTATTTATAAATAAGAGATTTGTAATAGCATGATGTTCAATACATGGTAAAATTTTGTAAAACTTATGATGATAAACTGCGCTTTTTCAACATCAGTAAATCACGTCTGGATATGCTCTACATATTTTTGGTGGACTTTACATGTATACATATAATGTATGCCGTATATTATTTCTTTTAATTTCGAGTTGATGTCTACTTATTTTGGTTAAATTGATTGGGCCAAAAACAAACAATTATATTATCTCTAACCAATGTATCGCCGAATGAACATTCTTTTCTTGCACACTTCGTTTATTTTCTAAATTTCTAAATGTTTAAACAAAGCTGATTAAGGTAAATTTAAAGACTAAAAAATAAAATTTACTACTTTACTTACTTTACTTTACTAATGAAACATTAGTTTGATCCAAACTCTTTAATTTTTTCACATTTTTCATTTCAAAATTTCGCTAGTTTATAAAATCTTACATGAAATCCGTTTCCAACTTTTCATGGAATTTAAACCCTGAATTTGGGTTTAGTAAATTTAATGGGTAAGTTTAAATAAGAAGATGTATTACACAGACTGCTAATTAGTTATATTAACCAATTTACCCATTATGTTATAATACTACATTTGAAAACTACAGTATTTCACATTACAGAACAAGCATAATCCTCAACCTATTCTAGACGCAATTTTGATTAAAGATTGTGATTCAAATTTTTCCTTATTTTTACAATTTAATCAAATTCTGTTCAAACTCATTCTTAAAAATTAATTCTAGAAAAATCTTTTTTGTCACTGAACATATTAATTTAACGGAAATCATCTAACTCACGGCTCAATAAAATTCGAATGGTCTTGATTCCTTGATGACTTTAAAATCTCCTGAAACTCAATTAAGTTATTGTCAAACTTGATAACAACTGTAAATATTATTGCAAACTGATGACGAAACGTTGGAAATGTTGAAAAGGCTTTTGGTGGCGATGTACTATCCAGATCAAGTGTTTTGCATCACAATAATGCGCCGACTTATACCAGATTTGTTGTACGTGACTATTTGGCCAAAAATTCAACCCATATCGTTCCGCAATCAACATTTTGCTTGATTTAGTTCCGTCTGAATTCTACTTATTCCCCAAACTCAAAAAATCGCTCCGAGCACATCGTTTTGACTTGATTGAGTAGATATAAGCCGAATCGAAGAAGGTTTTGAAGGTCATTCCGGAAATCGATTTTAACAACTGTTTCGCAAACTGGAAAAAACATTGACACATTTGTATTTCAACCGAAGGGAATTAGTTTGAAGGGGATGAAGTAAATTTGAAAGAACAATTAGCCATTTGTATTTTATTTAAAAAGTCTAACAATTTTTTTCTTTTTGATCACAGTGCTATAAATTCCACCGCATTCAATTTTTTCTATTCAAGCTTCATTGAGGTAGTGTACATCCTATCCCGAGATATTAATTTTAACAAATAAACGTTACTCTCTGGAAGGCAATGGAAAGTGCAGATCATTGCGAGGTACGATACTAATAAATATCCATAGATATACGCTACACACTCGAAATCGTTTATTTTATATTTTATTTTTTAACCGCATATTATACAGATCACAATCAAACAAATTTATTTTTCTATTTTGTGTTTATCAAGATCGGTATTGAATTTCAGCAGGTAGTAACGATCAAAACTGCCCGTAGTTTTAAACAACTTAGATCGTCGTAAGATTACAATCAAAAAATCGAAATTTGAGACCCACAAACATAAATATGAAAAAGGGTGAATATAATGTCTCTCCTTTATGGTAGTTTCAGTAAACAGATTTTTCCGTGGCATACTCTTGAAAATGTTGTCGCTAAAATATAGTCTTTCGATTCTGCAAAAAGTTGAGAAGCACAATAAGAATATGGGAATTATTTTAAAACTATAATCTAAGTATTGATGGAAACAGAAAATGCCTCCTCTCTCTGGTACTTGAATCATTTTGACCCTCTACAAGATTTAAAACGTTAAGTAAGTGTTTGCATATTTACACAAATTTATTTAAACCTTGTGATTTACTGTATGACTAAATTTAACGAAATGGTGTTATTAATCTGAAGTGGTTATACCATTTCAATAATATTAAATTTTTACGGTTGACATTTGTTATGACATGTGAAGTGGAAAAAATGTACAATAGTTGTGTACTTATAGATTCAGTGAAATTGGCTTTAGCAATTTGACTACACTGGATAAACTCATTCAAATACATATATGTATGCCTAACTGATAAAATTTAGAAACCGTTAAATATATTTATGCTTTTCTGTTTAATTGATTTTAAACGATCATTAAAACATAAGCTGATTTAAGCCTAATTAGTGTAACACAGCTATGTAAGCCATGAAATTTTATTGTTCGGTATCATTTGACGTACCGGAATATAAATGAGGGGTGCAGTTAAGCTTCTTAATGCTTTCTTAATTTTAGTTCTATAATAAGCCGATATTAAATGTTACGTTTTTCTACTTTGATAGAGTCCGAGTACGGTAGTGTCTACAAATTTTAAAAAAAAAAATATATGTATATATAAATTGAAGGCTAAAATTTATGGTTTATACATGAAACTTTCTTATCATTAGCACGATGCTGCTCCCTACGTTAGAATTAAGATAAATTAGTTTGTAGCATTTGTGTTTGTTAAGATCTTCTTTAGAAGCAATTTTTTTTAAACTTTAATCTTCTTTTAATACTTAATGCTTAACATCTTATTTTAGGTTAAGTAAAATCATCATGCAACAACATCATTTAAAAATTTCTATCAAAATATTACGTTTAATATAAAAATAAATTTCCAAATTTCACTCAAATAGAAAAACGAAGACAATTTCAGTTTCAGAAAGTAGATACAAATTATAAAAAAAATTTGTCTGTGGTTTGTACAACACTTGAATACATCAATTGTGGTTTGAAATCAGCAAACATATATATATTTGTTTTGTAGCATTTAGAATAATGTTTATTAGGTGGTTTGAAATTACATTAAACTGTATAGTACATACAAATAAAATATCCATAATTAGAAAGAAATTGATTGATAAATCATTCTCAACATAGATTTTGGAATTTAAATATGAACGTATTTTTCATCAAATTACACCGTATAAAACTACACGAACACCTAAAGTATGGTAACTTTAATCATATTCGTAACCATAAAATAAAATAGCTCGATTGAAAAATTTATTTTGGTTTTGTTTGAATTTAAGCAAATTTGAAATACTTATAAAATATGTCAAGCCTGACCACGACTCAAGTATAATTTGAAAAGATCAAGAGAGCATTTAAAATTTAAATGGAATTTAAATGTACAAGTATATAATTTGAATTTAAATTATATACTCGTACATTTATATTTTGGTCGTAAATTGAGACTTGAGAGCTACGATTTTTATCTACTTATTCCTTCTGCCGCTGGCGCTACATCTCAAAATAGTTTGATCCATGACAGCAGAACGACAGACACGGTGACCGAGTGTGGTTAGGTTCCTTTTAGCGACATCCATTCATCGGGTAAGCGGTCTTCCGTCAGGTCCTACTTTCGTTAGTGCTGACTCCAAGGCCTTTTTGGTGCTTCCATTTTTGTAAACGAAGAACGTTTCCAAGCCATCTTATCTTATCCTTGATGATTTTATGAATCCCATGATACCAACCTTTTCAAAATCGAGAACGTGGCTCCATTTTTGATGGGAGTTATTCAAATAACCTTACGCTCAGTTATAGCAAGTTTTTTGATGTTTCGTGCGGGATGGTTTGGATCACTTAAATTACTTGATATTCAACTCTTGTTAAATTTTCATTTACATTTTTTTTTTAAATTAAATATACACTAAAGTGGTTTCACTATAACTTTTAAAATAAAAAGGAATGTTTAGATGTTGTGTTAGACCAACACCTATATATTGCAGAAAAAAATGTTTTGGCTCATTTTAAAAAAACGGTCGTAGTTAGGAAAAAAACCGATTATTTTGAATGCATACATATAACAGTATCATTTTTATGTGCAAAATTTGCACCAGTGCACATGTTGACGGGTGTTCTATAGAGTTAAAGACTAGGTTGCGGGATGGCCACGTCAGAGGGTGAATATCAATATCTTCCAAACATTCCCATACGTTGCCAACAGTGAGAGATCTTGCGTTGTCAAGTATCAATTCTGTGTCACAATTTGTGTATTTTGTCTTGAAAGAAAAAATTCATTGTGGTTGTTGTGATGTGCGTTCACTACACTGCAAAGATGTTCCAAACCGTTGGTTCAGCATTTCTTTTTCGGATGCGGAAAAATCAGCAAAAAATAAGTTGTTACTTCAATCTTATAATCTTTTTTGGAACTAATCTTTTATGGTTTTTTCGTACTTGGGTTCATCGTCATCACCGATCGTCCCTTTCGGGATTCGAGGCCGCTATCTCCCGATCCAAACGCTTTAGCTTTAACTACTGTGCCATTTGGTCAGTTAAAGAATAAGATGTTTACATTCATAATTTGGAACATGCATAAATTGTTTGAAATATAAGGTTCGTTTTCGGAGCTTAAGCAGATAATTATTTTTCCCCCATAGGGTACTTTTGTTATGAGAGGTTCCTTCGTAAAGGGTGAAACTTGGTGGTTTAGCATCTATTGGAGAAGGGGGGCTAAAAGTTGAGTAGATTAATCTACCTGCTCCGTAACCTTCCAGCTATTGACTAATTGCCAGTCCTTTCTTTATTGATGTGTAATTTAATTTTGCGCGATATATGTTGGACTTGTCGTAAAATGTTCGGTAGCCTGCTGTGATCCTCGATGAAATGTTCACAAATACGGAGTTTTGCTCAGTTGGCAGTGGTTCAAGATATTTGAACTCTTTCTTCACAATGACCATAATATTTGGCTTTCGTTTCGTTTTTTCGGTGGCCTATTTAGAGCATGCTCCTTGTTCCAAAAACCGAATTTTATATGTAATGTGAATGTACAAATTTCAGTGTAACAAATCAAATACAAATCCCACAACAGGTTTGCCTAGATAACCTGATAGTGGCCTGCACCCTTATTCTGTAAAAAATAAGATAATGTGTCATCGTGAAAACGGGTAAACTTTGTGATTTTTTACTAAAATTACATTAAATTTTTTTCGATTCTCTTTTCGTTCACTGTTTATCACGTGTAAACATTATCTTATTTTTTATAGAATAAGGCTGCTGTATAAAAGATTTAATCGTAATAATCTTACCTTATGAAGATACTTAGATTTGTGTGGAGATCATTATGATTTAAGGTCATTAGAACAAACATAAAAGTTATGTTGTCTGTGGTGTAGGGAGTAGGGCAGATATTCATAACCAATGTTTAAAATAATTCTAAACTTCACTTAATTCACTTTCCATTACCTGACAGCGATCATCAAAAACTTGCACCTCAAATTTATCTTTTGGCAGAGCAGATTTATTTCCAGAGACTGAGGGTCGCCCAGTAATTCATTTGAGAGAAGACACGCCTACGACTATTAATCGTTAATCGTTAGTTTAGGTGAACAAACTCAACACTATTTAACCAATAAACTACTGGGTCCCAGGTAACTCGGGCGTCATGGGGAACTGCAGGGCAGATGAACTTGCTAGGCATGGTACGACTCTCCAGCTGCAACCGGAAAGGGCAAGTCTGGGGAGGCCTATCACAGCGCTGAGACAAGCACTTGGGAAGCAGGCGCTATCCTCAGCGGGGGAAAGGTGGTCTAACACCCTAACCTGTAGAGTTGCAAGACAAGTTTGGCCAAAGCTGGACTTGGGGCGCACTAGGGCATTAATATCCTTACGAAGACGTGAATTAAGAACGGTCGTAGGAATACTCACGGGACACTGCCTTTTTGGAGAACATGCAAGAAGGCTGGGTCTGGAGGCTAATGACTTCTGCAGAAGCTGCTTGGACGAAGAGGAGGAAGAGACGTTGGTCCACTTCCTTTGCTCGTGTCCAGCATTGGCTCTCAGAAGGCACAAACACTTAGGTAAGTTCAGGATGGACTGCCTCTCGGATCTCGAAAACATTAAAGTGCGGGACGTCTTACGCTACATAAGTAGCTCGAAATGGTTCCAATAGGGGTAAAAGGGGATACATCCTGTGGTATCACAATGGACCGTCACCGGTCTAAGTGTGCGTAAGCAGCCACTCCAACCTAACCTAACCTAACCTAACCAATAAAAAATAATTTCAAGATTTGCGAAACCGTAAATATTCTCAAATTTCTCAACAACTTGAAAAATTCAGAAAACCTCAAGTTATTTGGGAACAAAGGCATCAATTACAACATAATACCACAGTTCAGTAAACCAACGTCAAGTAAATTTCGGCAAACCTAAAAGTCTCGAAAAGCTCAAATAATCTCAGAATCCCAAAATCTTAAAAAGCAACTCAACGTTAGGTAATCTAACTTGCTAAACTTAACTTACCGTAAGAAAAACTCGAATAGTCTCAATTAAAATTCAATAACCTCGAATAATTTCTGGAATAGTATTATAAGGTGACTTTTGTCAAATAATCTTTATTAATTCTTGGAAAATCTCTAACAACGAGGACCCAAGTTCCACAACTCGAAATCATCACCTAACAGAAAATCTAAAAACCTGAAAAATTTCGATAAGACTATATTAATGTCGGAATATCGAAAAAGTTCTAGAAAAATTCGTATTATTCCAAAGTTGTATAATATAGCATATGTATAAGTAACCATAAATCATTTCAAAAAATTTCCAAAAGTCTGACCTCAAAAGTCTGAAATAATTTCTAATAATATATGTAACCGAGACAAAGTCACTCGAATAGTCTCAAATAATTTCGAATACTTTTTGTTGCAGAAAATCTATATTATAACCTTCGAATACAAGCAGTCAGGAGGAATTTTTATTTATATACATACATAAAAAATCTAAGCTTTCTAACAGACTTGGTGATTCAGTGCTTAGCATTTTAGAGAAAAGAGTAGCTATAATTAGGGTTTAGTTTCGATGTTGGTCCTGGCGAAAACAATTTGCTTTTTTTATTTATTTACTTTTGTGTTGTAAGTAGATTACCGAATATACAAATTAATTCCAGTATTTCATTGCCAAATTACTTCGGGTACATTATTGCGTAGAAAATAAAAACCAAATTGCTGCAATCATTAGAAATACTATTTAAAACTGTATTTGTTTAGTGAATTGTTTCCTTATAAAGTGGAGAAAGTGGTCACAATTGGAATTTTTTTATTTGAGGCGGATAGATTTAAAAATTAGGCAGTGTGCCTTCTAGACCAACACCGGTTAAATATGATACAGAATACGAAAATATTTATGTATCAAACAGAGTTCTTAAAACCTTCATTCTTTTCATAGTTTAAATGAAACTGAAAAATATAAAAATTCGTTGTACCATAATGATTTTTTAAAATTTAGAAGTCAAACAAGGACGTTGTAATGGGACATGAGTTGTGCAATGGATCAGGACTATGCAACGACTCTTAGCTATTCGATTTAATTTTATTCGACACCAATTTCCGTTAAGCCTTTAACTAATATTATATCAATAAATAAATCACATGGCCAAACCTTTGAAAGAGTAGGTTTATACATGTACCTAGTTCCATCGGGTGTTCTAGAGCGATAGAACTTTCGAAATTAAAAGTAAATTTTTGAATAGGAACATAGGAAAATATGGAGGCAGTAATAGATAATTTTGTAGTAATACAAAAAACTGTAAACAACTGATTTGGAAATCTTGAAGCTGAAGTGTTTATTGTTTTATTTTAATTATTTTTCAATAAAGAAGAATAGGGAAATTTTATTCACAGGTACAAATGCTAACACATCGTTAAATTATCGCATACAATTAATCACCCACTTAATTGAGTAATTAATAAGTACACCTTAGTAAAACTGTAATAATAATTTAGTTTTGATTTTAGAACGATAAAGATTAGGAGAAACAAAAAAATCGGGCGACATATTTTATGCAAAAGGGAGTGTGTACAATTGTTGCCGATTTTTCCTCAACATATAAGTAGAAAATATCTCATATTTATGTGTAAAAGTTACTCACCATCTACTTTAATTTTTAGTGAAAAATGGTGACTGAATATTTCCTGTTCAAAAAATTTATTATTTATTTTTTTTTAGTCCATTGTCTTAACTAAAAATCAATATTGATCAACTGTTACGATTGGTGATGAAGATGAACACATGGATGACACCCTGTTGAGAGTTCGGTATCCATGGGCCGAGCCACCTTTCATTCAGCAATATTGGTTGGCATGAAGCAATACAATGTGCAGATGATTTAAACAAAAACGCCTCTGTAGCCCTACGTCATCGATTCAGCTACTGCATAAGGTGGGACGTAAAAAAAGCAAGACCCAGAAAATATTGCAGAGATAGAAACAAACAAACGTATTAATGTTTATATTTTACAAAAATCTTTTCTTCCACCTTCTTCTTTGCGTGTTTTAGTTTTCTTCCCACGAGTATACTTATGTAACGAGGGATGCCCGGTATACACAGAACGCTTGAGTGTTTAACCTCTGATTTATCTCCATGCTTAATGAGCACTTTTATGCATAAGGAAGGATTATGAATAACAAAATGAATTGTACTCGACCATTAGTACCACTCATGATTTAAAAGTTTATTTGTTTATTTTTATTAATATAATTAAGTTTTTCGATCCGAAATTGTTACAAACATTTATTGTCATTGAAACCAAGTTTGATTGCAAAATCCAAAAGAACTCGGTTCGGTAGAAGTAGGTCAAAAATTAATCTCAAGGTTTGATAATTTCAATTTGACCCAGAGATTTGAAGTTAAATAAATGTGTATGATAACGCTAAAACGACCACAGTTATGCCATTTTCTCATTACCGTTTTGTATTTAAAATATAAATTTTTTAAAGTAGATACAATCCGAAAAAAATTAATTCAAGTTGCAGCTTGGTTTACATAGTTACTTCTGCTTTTCATTTTCTCACGGAAGCAGAATTGCCTTCAGAGAAAATATAAATTTTAGAATTTTCTTAATTATCAGTTAAAGAAATTCTTCTTTATTTTAAATTGTGAAGTAAAATTTAGTTAGCGCAAAATTTCTTGGAGAACTCAGCCATCGTGGAAAGCTCAGCCCAATTAGATCAATTGACACAAGACAGTGACAAAGATCAGTTACATTTTGTTTCACTTATCAGTTCTAGAGTAAACCAAAACCAATTTGTTTTTTCTTGACGTTATATATTGATCCTAACCAAAGGATTTAAAAATCCGGTTGTGCTTGTTTGTTGCGGACAGAGTTAGCAGTTTCGTTCATTAACGAGGTGGTGTTATTTGAAAATCCATTGATGGCTGATGTCATTGTTTAACAAGAACTGAAATTGTTATATAGTTTAAAATTTAGCTGAGTTTATTCTGAGCCCAACATTAGGCTTTGTGTGCTTCCATCATAAGTGTTGGTTTGAGGGATCCATTGACTGCGAAAAAATTGATTAATTATGGGTTAAATTTTAATCGCTGTAAATCAGATCCGTGAAGATGAAAACTATAGTTATCAGCCTTGTGTTTCGAAATCAAACGATCATATTCACATTCATATGACGTTGTTGATTGGGGCAGGTTATATATGGCAACCATCTGCTATACTTACTCATGCTTTTCTAGTTAGGAGTGTCCAAATTGGAGGGTTTTTCAGAAGTTTATATTGCAATTTTGCAAACCATTGCAATGACTATCGTCATTTTCCATTGTTATGTCAAAATTAATTTCGTAAGGATTTTATTAAATTTGTATACGCAGAATGTGTTATTTAAAAAAATAAAAATACTTCGTCGAATGAGACCGCATCGAAACAGTTTTCCTATTCTTTGTGACTCTGACGTAATTGGAAAATACAGTAGAACCTAAACCCAGACTATCTAGTGACATGAGACAATGGGTGATATGAATAAGCAATGGCTAGTACTCGAAGTCATAACAATTGTTTCGAATCGTTTGTTAGCTATATTAAACAAAATACTACATGAGAAAGGATTTGTTACTGAAGAGTAGCATTTCGTCGTCCTAAGTGTGAATTAACGTATCTGACAATTTTACGAAAATGCGTTTTTGATGTCAAAACGTTCGTCGCGAGAAACTGCATCTGAATATTGTTGCATCGACACATTCATTTTTTTCATCATAAACAAGAAAAAATGAGCAAAAAACAAAAAACGTATGTGCTCAGTCTTTTATTTAAATAGGGAAATCACGTATCTACCATTATTTAATGTGTGCTAGTGTCAAATTAGATTGCTCATTTGAGAACGGTAAATTCCGTTGTTTCCAATTATTACTATTACACAAATGCGGGTAAAATTAGTTAATAAAGTGGTTATAAATAATATTTTATGTTTAATAAACCAAAAATTACATTATTTAAATAATAATTATTAAATGAAAATTCACATTACTTATACGGTAAATCACAAAATAAAAGTGTTAACAATACCTATTGAGATAACGTACGAGTATATACCCAAAGTTGTTTGAGTTTTACTAAAAAATACGAAGGTCGGCTAAAAAGCGTAAATTACTTAGTTTACAATCAACTATCTTCAGTAAAGGTAAGATAATATGTTTAAAAAGTATTTAATAGTTATTTATGGTACTAGTGAGCAAAACGAGATATTATCCATGAGGGATAAGTTTGTCGGCTATCGCCTAGTGGGACATTATCCCGAGTGGATAATATCTCTTTGCTCACGAGTGCCATACAACGTTTTATCCACTTATATTGTAATAGTTTCCCTGAAAGTGAACGGCTAAAGCTTTTTAATAATTTTTGGTTCAGCATGTCCTGGGATCAGAAAAAGGTGTACGTTCTGTCCCTTGTTAAAGAAGTTCCAGTAAAAAGAAAAACTCAACCGGATAACTCTCGCCGGTCTTTCACAAAATTATATTTTTTACCGAAAGGTGACGAAACATTACAAGTGTTCCAGAAATATTTTTTGGGCACCTTTGTGTTAAAAGAGACTATGATTAGAAATTGGCTCTCCAAAGGTCTTGATGGCATGCATATCTCAAAAGATATAATGATTGAGCAAAACAAAATACTGAGAGTTATCGCTAAATCAGTTAACGAACAAAAAGAGGAGCTGGTAAAATTTCTGGACACTTTACCAAAACTTCCATCCCATTACTGCCGACAGAGTACTGACAAATTATACGTCGAGCCAGTATTAAATTTTGGCAATAATAAAGCTGCGATTTTTGTGGAGTACCAAAAGTGGTGTGCTGAATTTTCTAAGGCAAAACCATTATCAAACTGCACTTTTTCCAAGATGGTGGATGAAAAAAAAATTGCCTTTCAACAGCCCAAAAAAGACCAGTGCGATCATGTTGCAGTTTCAAGGCAGGCAATTTATCGAAAGAAATGTACAACGAGCATATTTTTCACAAGGAAAAGGCTAGAGAAGAAAAAGCTAACGATAAAGAGCGAGGTGCAAGGAGCGAATGTATAGTGCTCACTCAGGATTTGCAAGTGAAAGTTTGTCCAATGTTAAATGCCTCAGCCTTATATTACAAAACAAAACTTTGCTGCCACAATTTTACGATATATAATGCGAGTACTCATGATGCTCGCTGCTATTGGTTTCCAGAAATTGACGCAGATTTAAACGCCACTACTTTTGCTTCAGCGTCATAGACTATTTAAAGGATATTTACCAACAAGGCAAACCAATAATTATATGGAGCGACGGATGCGGTTATCAAAATAAAAACTGCAATTTGGCAAACGCATTATTATGTTTCAGCGTAGAAAAAAAAATATTTATAGAGCAAAAGTTCTTGGAAAAGGGGCATACGCAGATGAAAGCGGATCCCGTTCATGCAACAATTGAGAGATATCTCAACAATAAACCAATTTACGTCCCCAACGATTATTGTGAGTATACAGCCAAAGCAAGGAAGAATCCTAAACCTTACGAAATAAAACGGTTATCATTTGATTTCGTAAAAAATTTAATTTACTCATCAATTCGCCCAGGACGGAAGGTAGGGGATACTACCGTTAATAATATTAAATCAATTAAATATACACCGGATGGCAAAATAAAAGTGAAATTAGCTTTTTTTGGTTCTGATTTCATTAGCCTTCCCCAACGGAAAAGAAGAAACGTACATATAAATAATCTTGAAGATTTCATGCAAAAGCGTACTTCCGCTATTAAGATTAAACATCAAAAATGGGTTCACCTCCAGCAAGAAAGAATGTCATACCGAAAGACTTCCATCCCTTCTATGATAATATTTCATTTTTAAGTGACAACACTGTTAAATCTTAAATTACAATATTTTATTAGTTTTAAAGTTAATCATTGAATTGTATTGTTAGTTTTAATTTTTATTTTGTATTGAATTATTTTATGAGTTGTGGCTATCATTCTGTGATATAAAGTTTCTATTTTCTTTTTAATTTATAAATTTATACGCTAAAGAAAGCGTAAAATTAAAATAAAAGTTGATTAATTGGAAAATAGTTTTATTTTCAAAAGAATATTCTTATTTTCTTAAAGTTTTCAGGGCTGTAATAAAACGTAACTTGCATAATTTATAATCAAATTTCATTGTGAGAAAACGTATGTACCATAAAAATCGTTACAGAGACTTTTTTATTAAATTATTGATTAATTGTAATAAAGTCAGGTTTTTATAAAGTTAATAAGTCAAAATATGCAAAGGGTCTGGAATAAATTTAAAAGTTATGACGTTTTATCTTCCTCCTGAAAAATCTTGTTTTTGCACTTACGTTAACTCTCAGTTAGGACGACGATTTGCAACATAGAAATAATATTTGCCCTGCTATTAATAAACTATTAAAAAAATATAAAAATGATGTGGGGTCGATTTAATATTGTCCCTAAAACTAAAAAAATGTCAACCAAATATTTAATTCTATTCAGTTACATTTTAAATAGTTTTGAATATTAAAAATGTTTATGATTTTACGTAAAAATTCGAAAAAACTACGTGAAAATTGAAAATAAAGAAAGAAATCCCGACGCCGCGCCGTTGCACACAATGTGACAATACGGGAATTTGATTTTTCAAATTGTATATTTATTTATAATTTAAAGAAGTGATTTAGTAAATACATTAAAAATTTCAAAGAATTTATCTTTTTAAAATTTATATTGATAAATTATAAAATTTATCTTGTTGAGAAACATTTATGAAAGTATAAATTATCGAAATAGTGATCAAATGTTCAGGTGGTTGTTGTAATGTAAATGTAATCAAACAAACCAAAAATGCATCACGGTATTTTCACTATAGTAGTTTATGCGTCAGATCCGTCAAATTTTTATTAATATTTTGCAAGAACTATACCTAGCTGTAAAAATCGCAGAAGACAAAAAAATTTAATAATCTGCTTCCACCCAACTTTAAAAAATTTCAATAAACGAGTATGATTCAGTAAGAGCTGTCAGTTAAAATGACCGATGTTCTTTGGTTAAATTTAACGTATGATTCACGTATTAGATTTTATGAAAGGAGTGCACTCTTTTGGTGAAAGACATTTAATAAAAGCAATAGGAATATTATTCATTCAAATTATGTTTTTCCCTTTTGCTAAATTAAATTTTGATCTTGCTAAATAATAGTTGAGCTTAGTTAATCGTGTAAAATTGCGTTCCGGCTATATTAATTTAACATTTCTTTAAGAACCGACTACTACTATATTATTCGATATTCCTGCATCTACAAATGAACAGACTGTTTTAACAAAATTTATATTGAACACCTGGTTAGTATGCTTATATTAACGATTTATCAAAACTGTGTTTTTCGATATCATTATGTATAATACCCCAAAATTCACAGAAATAATCCCTCAAGTATGAAACCATCTAAATTATTTATCTTTAAAATTAATAAAATTATCCCACCGTTCTATAATTAACCTAGAAAACCCCCAAAAAACAAAAAACAAAACCAAAATGATACAATTTACAGAAAATACTTGAATTCGTGTAAAAAATACAAAAAAAAAAAAAAAAATTTATTGATTTCAAGTCAATTACCCATCGAAAACATTAATTTTCCAGTTGTAACCTATATGTACGTATACATAAACATAAAACAACATAATCTCCAAAACAACATAACGAAACGACCAAAAAAAAAATGGAACGTAACTAATAATTTAAATTTCATAATAATTCGTTTTATGTCATGTTGTCTGCCTGCCTGCCTGCCTGCCTGCCCTATTCAACACAGCAACCGACAAACAACAAAAGGCTGGCTCGCAATGGAAACCTTTTTTTTATTTTTCGTCGACGAGTTTTGTATTATTTATTTGAACATTTTTTTGAACAATAGCGGATTGTTAAATAAAAATTAGAGATCCCTTTTTTTGTCTAGATTACCAGCCCTAGTTTTTGAATTTTTGAGTTTTCACACGAGTAGACAACTAACAAAAAACAAAACAAAAAACTTCAACCATATATTATTGTACAAGTTTGTGGAACAGATGATGCGATATCATCGATATAAGACACTCTAGAAATGTATAGGCTTTAATCGGATTTTAGAAATCCCAAGTAGAGTGTTGACAAGAGGCTAATTTGCATTACATTGTATATTTTTGGGGTGATTAAACCTTTACCGTATTAAAAACATATTATTTTATTCCTCTATTTTCAGATGATGATTTAAAAAGTTCAACTGTCTAAATTTATAAAGCGGAGACACCCAGAATGTCTAATAAAATTGACGAATGATAAATTTTAATCAAAAATTATACATTTTACAAAAACAAATTATACAAAAATGAATTTATTAGAAAAAATTCAATTAATCGTAACGTGCCTATTGTTGATAAGACCGCATTCAAATGCATTTAAACTAGATAATAGTAGTAATAGCACTAGTAGTAGTAATAATAAAAACTCTAATAGTAATAGTGATATGGATAAGACTGATCGAATGGAAATTCCATTGCATTTAACCGATTTGCCAACAAAATTTGGTGATGAAGATGATATTATAAAAATTACACCAAATAAACATCATACGGATCGATTTAATAGCGATCATCACTATGATGATGACGAAGATGATGGAGATTATCATGATCGATCGGAAAATATCGATTCAGAGTATGAGGACGAAGACGATGATGGTGATGATGGCGGTAGTTTAGATCATTTTGATCCAAAAATTTTGATCGACGATAAAAATGATAATGCAATGCCAATATTTTTGATCGAACCAAAAAGTGGTTATATTGTACGCAATCGTCCCATTACACTTGAATGCAAAGCTGTTCATGCATTAGAGGTATACGATTACAAATAAATTTAAAACCATATGTCATACTACATATTTACCTGAATCATTTTATTTCCATCATCAACAATATAAAGGTTTCGTTCCGGTGCAGCGGCAGCCCACAATCACCACCATCGAAAAAAGATTCACACGTTGATCCACATTCCGGTGCACATGTACAAGAGGTAACCGCAACAATATCTCGAGACTTTGTCGAAGAATATTTCGGTAAAGTATTCAAATGTGATTGTTACGCATGGTCGTCGAGGGGAAAAGTAAAAAGTCAATCAGCCACAATAGAAGTTGCCCGTAAGTAAAAAAATTAAAATAAATATTTTACGATCGATTATAGACCACAAATACAATACACAATATAGTATCAAGTAATAATTCATGCGTAACATAGACACGCATATGGTATATGGTATACCGGTATAAATGTAAACATATTATAAATTGGCGGGAAAATTATGTATCTGTTATAAATGCAAAGTGTTCTAATATTATTTTAACACCTTATAATACCCGTTAAAATTATGTTTGTAAATCTACATACAAGCATATTTTAACATGTTCCTCACCACAGTAGCAATATATTGGTATAAACATATATAATTGGTGTTGAACATGGTTGTTATATTTTTCTATGAAAGCATAAATATTTACATAAAATTACATAAATCACATAAAATTATGTATATATAGGCAAGACTAAACAAGACTTATAATATTAAGACACAAATTCTGTTTTCTTACAAAAAAAAAAAAAAAGCAAACAATCTTATATTATGATTACGATTATTATGACTACTACTATTATTATTATTATTATGATTATAATTATGTTTTTATGTAAATTAACATAAAAGCTACCATATTTGTACTATACTCGTCTCACTCCAAAAACTAAGGCACTTGTGTGATATAAATTTATTGGAAAATTATTACATACATTTCAAAATGGTTATGGTTGGTTGGTTGGTTTAATCAATCAAGACAATACATAGATTGAAGGGTTCCCCTATCTACTTTTATATGAAAACAAAACTATTTTACATATTTAATCGATATAATACGGGTACTATATATAATAATAGTACAGCATAAATAACATACGTATGCACACACACACAAAATACATGACAGATTACATAAAGAACGAGAGATACATTTTTATTTAGGAAAATTGGTAGTTATGCTCAGAACCACCAAGCTTTAAGACAAATTTTATTTTTAATAATTTTTTCTTTATTTTTTCTTTTTTTTTTTTTAATTTTAAAATCATAAATTATACTGAAATATCTGTTTAACTATAGGAAAACTAAAAAAAAAATAACTATTTTGTTGTGACATTGTAATTTATGGCAATATTTATGATGATGATTGTTACTTATGTTATGTTTCCATGTCATATTTTTATAGTACTTAAATGAAACGACGACGATGACGAAGATGAGATAGACATGATGAGATTAAGTTGTTAAAAATTATGAATTTTTTTTTATAAATGTATCAGTTAGGAGATGAAATGATGGTGGGTTTATTAATTGGAAGAAGTTTTGTACAATTTTAAATTGAGGGTTATTTGCATATTATGATGGTGTGTATGTTTGTGTAGTATCGATCAAATTAATCGGTTTCGTTCTGTTTATTTTATGGAAGTTATATTATTAAAATAGATAATTACAACAGACGTATTCCCATGACACTGAAAAAATTGCTGAATTCCCATTAAACCAGCGTACTCGTATCATATCTGTACAATTATTTATTTTTCACTAGTCGTGTTCTTCTAGTTGTTGACAAATTTTTTAAATCCTTCTTGTGCAACTGATCAGGTCATTTTTGAAAGAAAGGTGTACTACCGACCTGACCGAACCTACCCTTTATTTTGTAAGATATATCCCTAAGTCAAAATCAACGAGTTCCTTATAGCAATAGGCGTCGAATTTTGTTTAACGCAGGGTTAAACCTCTAGTTGATCCTAAGTTAGGATACTTTACTCATGCCCAACGTCAGAAGAGTTCATCTTACGGCCACTATCCAGAAACACTCAGAAGCCGGTTCTGAACAAGCGAATGTATTCCAAACTATATTAATGTAACGTTAAAGCACTTCACTAGGCTGGCTATAAATTACTTTGGAATTTCCAATAGATAATTTTTGAAATTTTGCAAAGTTCAAAAAAATACCTTTTAATTCAGCAAAGGCAATTTTGTCCTATTCCTACAGTCACGTAACTAAAGTCTAAAACTGATGACCACCGAGTCTGTCAGTATTAATGTGTATACTTTTAATTTAATTTTAACTACCTATATCTATTTATGATCCTGAAGGAATTAGTTAACAAGTAAGAGATATGGTTGTAAAGCCGATTGTAAAATAATCAGTAACCCTTTGAGAAAGATAAGAATTTCCACTTAATATACATTTTTTGCAAGGTGTTGAGTACACAAAATTTGACAAATTTTCATAAGTTTAAGAGACCAGCTGATACAAATTCATGAATTCTTCTAAAATATAAAATCTAATCCAGTTCAGTAATAATATGCAGTTTCCTGAAATTTGAACGAGTCTCATACGTGACAACATGCCTGACCAACAACATCCTTCAACTTCAACTTAGCGGCATTTATAAAATATTTTGATTTAAGCAATTAAAGTGTAAGATACAAAGTCCGATTATCAATGACAAGCGGTTATTCGAGTAAGGTGAGGTTATTTTCCAATTGACAATGGGCCTAGCTGACTTTTTGATTAGGCATCTTTCGTTAATATTATTAATGATAGTAGACATTGGATTGTCCTGATAAATTCATTAGAATTTTTTGTAACTCTTAAAATTTCACAAGTATGGTTTCGTAGTGGTTCACCCAATGCACTACCACAATATGGGAGGAATATTATGAGTAAATATTGTAGTGGTGCAATACGTGAACCGCCACAGTTTATTTAAAATATAAAATGTAGAATTTCAAATTCCTGTATTGAAATGTCATTCACATCGCATTGCGCAGTTATGTCGAATACTAAGACTGAAGTCATTAGATGCTTCCAATCTCATTTAGCAACTGTGCAAAAATTCAGTCATTATTACATTTAGTCATTACATATGTAATTTTAATTTTTGTAAACAATGCTGTTTATTGACCATTGTTTTAACTATAAAATATTAACTATTCAATTTACCAATGAAGAATTTAGTTACCTGCAATGTCGATTTTTCTAAATAAATTCAAATTTATTTTCCGAAATATTCATTTTCTTTAGAAATTTGAATTAAATTGCAATATTTCTTCTTTAGATTAATTTTTTCACCAATCACATAATTAAATAAATAATTCTTACTACCAAAATTTTTAAAAGTCTACAAGAATAACACTAAATGTCAAAATAATTCATAAAATCAATTTTTGCCGTATTGACCGAAAATTATTGGATAACTTATGGTTCGAATTTTTATGGTGTAGCTTGATGTTAATGACACGTGGCGAGTAGGTGTTAGATATTTTAGATGTAAATTTCGTTTATGTGTCTCCTTTACAATTCGCCTTATATTGATTGCGCAACCACATAGATAATTAGTCCGTAAAACCGCATAATCTTTTATTTAGTTTTTGTTCCTTTTTTAACACCCCCATTTTTCACTTCGATAATAAAACAAAATATAAAAATCTCGTAATTACCCCGAAACCAACAAAAAAAAAAGGGTTGATAAGAGTACACAAAAAATATTTATTTCTTGTGATAATAGAATTGATAATAATGATATAAGACTAATATCAATGGGATGTCTCTTATAATATTCTTAGAAAATTAATCAACACAACAACAATGCCTGTGTATGAAGTTGGAGTAAAAATGCGAGACTCATCTTCTTTTCGCCATTCACCACTTTGTAATGATGATAATGATATGATGAAAGAGATTATTATTATTTCTTTCGTTTTTGTATTTCGTGTGATTATGATTGATAGAATTGAAAGATATCAAAAAAAAAAAATTATTTTGAAAGGAAACCATAAAATGTCGTTAACAACTTCTTCAATATTTATTTTATTTTTTTACTTGTTCCTAATTACCGTACTTTCATTTTATTTGGGTCAAAAAAATATAATATGGAAGGAAATTCAAGTAGATTAATTATGTGAATCCTTGTAAAAGGATATTATTATAGATCTATTTATATATTATAAGAAATAATAATAAAAAAAAATCCGTTTTCTTTTGTTTGTATTATGCTTCTCAGATCTTAAAAAGAATTTTGCCGTTCAACCATCACCAATTCACATTGAATTAGGTGGGCGGGCAGAATTACAATGTAGTCCGCCTAATGGAGTTCCATTACCAAAAGTTACATGGTTACGAAATGGGGTGCCATTAAATTTAGACGAAACCTCATCCATCCTAACAACAGTTGATGGCAATTTAATAATAACACGAGTTGCGTTTAAGGATATTGGTAATTATACGTGTGTTGCGGAAAATATTGCAGCACGTCGTGCATCTGACTCAGCCTCTCTAACGGTTTTTGTCAATGGGCGATGGTCAAATTGGTCGGAATGGTCAACATGTTCTTACGATTGCTTGCAAACAAGAAGACGCACTTGTATTAGTATATCGCCACATTTCACCGACTATCCGGATAGTATTAAGTGTGTTGGACGTGATTTCCAATCGTCTGAGTGCAGAGGTGGACGATGTAAAATTTTAATTCATCATCCGGAAACTATTGAAACGCCGAAAAAAGGTTTGTATATTTTAGGCCCACCGCCTTAAACAACTCTAATTTTGTTTCTCCATCCAGGTATCGATTGGCCATTTTATGTAACTCTTGTTATAATATTTGCGGTATGTATAGCATTTGGTGGAATAATCTCATATATAGCAAGCAAACGAAATCAACTGGTTCCATACCGTGGTACGAAAACCGAAATCCTTACAACAAACACACTGAACGGCAAACCAATAAATTACGAAGTGGTCCCAGTTCGTACTGTAGTTACTGATAAAAATTTTAGTAGCTACCCATATCGCAAAACATGTTCAAACGATGAATTCATTTTTACTAATTCAGCGCGCCCTTCATCGGAACACGTCTACGATGAGCCGCACATAACGGCCAACTATAACTATCAATTGACAAATCAAAATTTACAACGCATCGATCGTGTAAGTATTGATGATTCGTGTTCATCATCACATTATTCACGCAGTTACTATAGTTCATCGTCGTGTGGTACACATGGTTCACAATCAAATCCGCCGATTCAACCGAATACCACAAACGCGAATTTAACATGACATTTCAGACGGGCAGATTGTTTTATAATGTGTTCAACAATAATGTTCTGTTTTTTAGTTTGTTGTTAAGTTACAAAAAAGAAAATTTCAAAATGGCTGTGATGATTTAACGGAAATTTCAATTTTATAAATTGTGTCAACCCTGAAAATTAAAAATTATATAATTAATTATGATTAAAAATTCGTTATTTTTTAAGATGATTATTGTTTAAAATTTTGTCGAATTTAAGTTTTTTAATTTAATTTGATTTGAATTATTTTTTTGTAAATTAAAAAATAAAAAATAAAATAAAAGAAAACATTGAAACGGAAAATGCGAATATTTTATTGGAAATTTTTTAGTTATTTGATTGAGGATTCTGGAATAAAATAAAATTTAAAAGCAAGGTTAGCCGTAGTACTATCGCGTAGAAAACAGAAACAGGCAAGTATTTTTTTAATATTTTAGATAATTAACAGTTTTAACAAATAGGACTAATTTATTATAAATTGTAAAGTTAATATAAATTAAATTATATAATAATTTTATTATAATTATAAATATTAAAACGCAAAATCCGCGGGTCTCTACCGTTTTAAAAATCATGCAATGCAGGTTTCCCGCGATTCACCCCATACCTGAGCCACAGGAAAAATACAATGTTCCAAGCAACGAATATGCCGCTTTACCGTGTGAATCTTCAAAAATATAACATTATTGATGACCCACCTCTGCTTCTATGATCTATTATGAATGAGCTCTAGCTCAAAATATATTGTCCAAGTATGGGAGTGGTATCAGTCAACATTTTTCTAAATACATTTTTGTAAATAAATAAATAAGTAAAATAAAATAAATAAATAGAATAACACATTTTTTAAGCTTTATGTTTATAATAAAATATTTTGTTTGGTTTTCCAGCTTAATTTTTATTTTTTTTATTAATTTTTTAGTAAAAAAACCCGACGTTTCGACGGTATATTCAATCATTCTCAAGGTTACAATTTAAAATCATCGAATTTTTTATTACAAAATTAATAAAAAAATAAAAATTAAGCTAAAAAACCACAAAAAATTATTTTAGTATTTATAATAATAGCAAAGCTTAATCAATATCACAACATCAAAGATCAGTGCTTAACTCGCTAGGTTAGTTTAGCAACACGAGCCGCTTAATCGTTTCTCACCCTATTTCAAATAATTTGAGTTAATTTGCTTTCTTTATTTTGAAGCATAAATTCTGCTCTCTTAGGAATTAACACTTTGTGTAAAGCTCTGAGGGTCAAGCATGGAATATCACATTCCATAATCCCAAAATAGGCTGAGCCGAAAGCTTTATCGGCAGGGGCGGGCTTGATTAGCTTATGAATGTTAAGATTGCTAAACATGCCCTAGAAGCGGAGCTTCGAACATTAGTAATTAATTGAAATATTATCTGAATTTTAAACCAACTGTAATCGATGTATAACCGGAACGATAGACGTTTCCGTTTTGTTTTGCTTTGCTAATTTCACATAATGATGAAGCATTCAAGATATAAATATCCACAACCTGCCCGATTCAGAAGGGGATCTGATACGGAAAAAGATGAGAGCGCCGAGCCATGTCTACTAGTATTGTTGGCCTAGGTAGACCATAATTATGTAAGTTTGTTACTCCAAATAGATAGTGATGGGCTAAATCGATCTGTTTTGTTAAAAAGCATATGAGAAAATAAACAAAACAGAACAAAAAAGACCGATTTAGCACATTACTACAAATAAATACGTACAATCCGAAAACAGAAAATTCGGCCGATGCTTTTTTAATATTAGAATAAAATGATAATGTTCAAGCCAGAATTGTTAGATCTTGTACAATTATTTTAGATGTACCAACCAGCGAGGTAATTGGAGCGGTACCAGCAATTTTTCAACTTTGGAGTTGACTAGAAAATAGTAGTTAATTTTTTAAACGAAAAATTGTAATACAATTTTTATTGCTAACCAGTTTTTTCCCGGAACTAAACCGGAAGGAAAACAATTTTCCAAAACTGGAGCAGAAATCCAGAACAAAAAATATTATAGAAAACATTATTTTACTTAATCCAAACCCGGAACTATAAAAGTATCGGTTCGATGCTCTTCGTGAGAACTTCCTTCTATGGTTTCCTTAAACTTGAAATTTTTAAACCTAAAGGTCTTCTGTGGTTACTTTCAAACTACGTAATCTTTTCAAGTTCTGAACAATGTTTACTTTGCATTTTCATTCCAACCTCAACGCTTTAAACATCTCATTGCTGAGTAACATATTTATTAAACGTCTCAACTAAACCCAACTTGGTAAGATTTAATAGAGCTCCAAGCTAGTAAAGCATAAATACATTTTTTGAATTACGTATCCTAGTAATATATCATGGTATACTTTTAAAATAGTTAATTAAAAATTTCATCATTCATTATTTGGCACTCTACTAAATCAAATAAGAACATCAAAATGGAATAAGTTGTCAACTGATTTACTGATAAAAAACATACTGTTGGGTTGAAAAACATACTGTTGGAAGCATAAATTGATGGCAAATAAGTAGAAAAGGCCTAATTGACTTGACGAAAAGCAGTGAATAGAAAAAAATCTCAGGAACTTTTAGAATTTTTTTCGGGAAACGACAAATATAAATTTAAAGGATTTTTCTACTCTCTGGTTGTTGATGTCTTTTGAACAGATTATTTTACACTAATCAGTTGATGTGATGAAATTTGACATAAAATCTCACGTACCAGAGGCATAAGCCAACCTTTAATATTATACAATACAATACAACATATAGACCAAAAATCTTATATTTGACAAGAACTGAAACATTCGCTTACTGAATAAAGTTTCAAAACGCAATTAATTCAAACCAATTTAGAGCACTGTTAGTAGAACCATAAACACACTAAAGTACTGTTAAATCAAGCTTTATTCTTCAATACAATACGAGAAATGTTTAGTTGGCTTCCCTGCTTGCCGTAAAATTTGCTCAGACTAGGAATTAGTAATCCAGATTGCTCTAATCAAGTTTACATGCGATTTGGATTAGCATTGTTGGCGTTCAAACTGTAAAAGAACCTTATGCACCTTATGACTGTATCAATAACCCCTTTAGAGAAAATACCTATATTTTTACGGCACTTTACATGAAATAATTCTTGGAACATCTACATATTATTTCAAATGTTTTATTATTAAATATTAAATAGGTCTGAAAATATTAACGTCTCGAATACAGAAATCACAGAACATCGCAACATTTTAAGCGCTGTAATAATTTAGTAGAGATTACAGACAAAATTCAAATTTTTTTTGATGATAAGCATAAGTCTTGTGTCATGACAAAGGTTTTGACCAGATTAAATATAATATGTTTGAGGACAAAATTAACATTTGCGTCATAACGGAAAATTCGGCTAGTTTGAAATTTAATTCTATCATGTTATAACCGAATGCTATCATTTTTGTTACTTGGCTTGATTTTGTGCGATTTATAATCAGTTTACTTACGCAACTGAAAACATCTCCAAATTAGCTATTTTCGAACCTCATAATTTATTTTAGTTAAAATCATTTAAGAGCGTTTGTTATCATAAATTTATTAAAATTGCGTCATAAGTTATCAATTTTATTAACTTTTATTACTATCTTTTTGAAAAAAAAAAAAATAATAATAATTTAAAATTTAAATTAATCATTTTTTTAATTAAATATTAAATTGATTTAATTGATAACAAACGGTTACCAAATTATTTTTGGAAGAAACTAATAAAAAATAATTTTGAAACCACTGCATGCAAGCACTATGTGGAAGAAACAATCACATACTATATACGTAGATACCATCGAATTTCCGTTGTATTGCAGTTTGTACGATGCTTTAGACTAGAGGTGGGTTGAACACTCCAATCATCAAAATTTCGCTGAATTTTCAAATATTCATCAATATTTGACCAATTCTCCTATGAATATTATCTGATAAAAAATATGACAAGTTCAGATGGTTTTAGGTGTAGGCTCAATTCTGAAATTTTAAAGTGAAGTTTAATTTTTAAAATTTAGTAGTTTCTCGAACCCATTATATTCACGATTATTTGGTTTAAATACTGACAATACCCTCATGGAACACATAATCTTATGGCCCAAAACGATATTTTTGTTCAACCTTATTATTTATTTTACCTTTGACAGAAGTTTTTCTCAAAACATTTGAATATATCATTTTATTTGTCCACGACTAACGTATAATATAATCATTATACATTTGTTTCTTCAATTACATATAATGATATCCATTATTCACTGCTAGTTTATCTAGTAGTCTCTACTTTCATTATTCACTACCACCAAGTAAATTATTCATTTTTGAAATTTTATCTAGTCTCTTGCCATTTTCATTATAAATATATTAATACGGCAAAATGTCGATGGAAATTATTTTTAGATTATTTGAAGGTCGTGGACAAAGTATCGTATTCAACTTATATATAACGGCTTCACTCAGATGATTAAATCATGATGGTAAACTTCATCTTCGTGGATAACAGCCTATCATTATATGCTCTTTATTGTTGATTACCAAGCTAATATCTATAAATTGCTTGTTAATATGTTTCACGTAAGGATCTTGAATTGTGAATATTGGTTAATCGTTAATGTCATTTGTATAGGTATATATATTTTTTAATGCAATTGTATCGAAATTCTAAAAATTTAGCACGCACATTCTAAAAGTTGCACACGAAAACTTTGTTTGTAATTTTTGTGGAGATTTTATTTGATAAGGAAATAGAAAATTAAAGTTATGTAAATAGAATATTAGTTTCAGTAAAATAAAATTAGTTTGATGTGAGGTGGGTTTATCATCAATCGTAATGATTGGTTTCAAAATCCCGTTTTATCAAAATTTCAACAAAAAAGTCCTACGGTTTTAAAATCCCGTTTTTTAATATTTTGAATCTTGCATAAGTCAAATTTAAATTTGCCCTTTTCCATTATTTACACTCAAAAAATTAATTCTGTTTTATTTACAAATTTTGCATCGTAAAACAAAATTTGTAAATATAACGAAGTTTTTGTTAAGTTAACACCTGCTTTGTAAGGTTTTCATTGTAGATTTAACAAAGCATTCGTAAATAAAACAAATTTCAATTCGTAACTCCGATTTCAATGCAAATCCAGATTTACAGAAAAAATTAGTAATGTTTGCGCGGGAAAATGTAATATAATTTTACAAGTTTCTGTGTACAAATAACGGAGCGTCTTATCCACTTTTTCATTTTACAAATAATTCTGTTATTTTTATGAACTTGGCATCGTGAAACTAAATTTGTAAATTTAACAACATTTTCGTTAAATTAGAACTGCTTTGTAGAGTGTGGATTGTATAATTAGCGGATAATTCGTAAATCGAACAAATTTCTTTTCGTATTCTCAATTTCTGTGCAAAGCCAAACTTACAATGAAATTTAAGTAATATTTTATGTAATTTGTCATTTTAGAAAACCAAATGTTTATCAATTGTAAAAAATAATTGTGGACAATTTTACAAATTCGCTTGAATTAATCCCAGTAATGACCCTATTGTAAGTTTATAAAAGTCTAAAAATTAGCTTTTTTCTAAAACTGAATCAAATTTTTTTAAACTTTAATATCCCAAACAAGTTCTGCATAAATAGTCATCTTTTTTACAAAAGACATCTTTGAAAAAACTTGTGCTAATAATAATCGAAAATAATAACGTAAGTCTTGAATGAGGATATCCATGTATCATTTTCTACATGTCAAACGAACGTCTATGCATATCAATTGCTTAGCACATTATAAAATATTATTTTGTTTTAACAGAATTATAAATATAGTAGTTTTAGTTAATATTTTAATGGTGTATGAATAAAATAGTTTGATTCATTTCACACTTATAGGTTAAGGCTGAGACATACAAAGCTTTGCTTAAAATGACGAAAATTAAAACATTTTACTTGTGCGCACCTATCCAACATGAGTTCTTCAAAAGATCTTGCTTCAGAAAAGCCTTCACTGACTACACCTAATCACAAAGTGCCATACAAATATTTCTTCCAAGTCTAGTTATTTACAAATTAAGGGAAGGCATTGCAGTAAGATATGTTTAGAAATCATTCCGTAAGGTTGTAATGGCTCTCATCTTTACAAATTTAATTGTAACAAAACAAGAAATGACTTGTTTACTTTTCAAAAATAATTGTAAAACTATTTGATTTACTAGTATAACTGTAAAGTAACGTTAATGCTTCGTTAAATGCACAAAAATATTTTGTAAAGGAACATATTTGTTTATTATTTTTACGAATATTTTCGTTATTAAATTGTATCGCAAAATTAGTCCAACTCATCGGAGATCGTACACGTTTAAACGAAATTCTTCATTGTGGTTTGAGCTAACAAGCAGTGCAGTTTATTTTAGTACAATAAGGATAACAGTGAAAATAATTAATAAAAAGGATTATTTAACAGCATAAAAGGTTAGTATTATTAGATATATATATATATATATATATATATATATATATATATATATATATATATATATATATATATATATATATATATATTCTATATATATATATATATATATATATATATATATATATATATATATATATATATATATATATATATATATATATATATATATATATAATGAATTATTAATCTTAATTGGCGCCGAAACAGTGAGTTAAGTGAAAGTGAATAGTGTAAAAATTCAAGTTATTATTACCGTGAGAACATAATAACAGGCAAAAGACAACAAATCCCACGAGAACTTAGGAATTTTGTGTTTTTTTTCAAGACAGTTGACGGGGGCACTCAACGCCCAAATCGAATTAAATAAAAAATTGGAAAGAAGACTTGGCCAGTTAGAAAATCAAGTGGAAAACAAAACACCAAATAATATAACACTCGTGGCACCCAGAACAGAACAGGAGCTTAAAGATATCGGCAAACTACCAGACTGCGTCAAAGAACTACAAGTTTTTGACGGAAATCCATCACATTATGTGTCATGGATATACAGTGTAGAAAGTATCCTAAAAGACTACGAGATAGTAAAGGATAAACCTGTATATAGAGCCATATTACAAAGTATAAGACAGAAAATAAGAGGAACGGCGGACGCAGCTCTCTTATCATATAACATTTTCGACGAAAATTGGAGTGCGATAAAAGGATGTTTATCGCTACATTATGCCGACAAAAGAGATGTGAGGACACTCGAATATCAATTGGGCAGCCTAACTCAGGGAAATAAAAGTATCGACGAATTTTACGCAACGGTAAACCATCAACTATCCCTCATTATCAACAAAGTTAAAACTGAAAACTACAATGCAGACACCATGACAGTGCTGATAGACACATACAGGAATCGAGCATTGGATGTCTTCGTTAGAGGTTTAACTGGGGATATATCAAGAATGCTAACAATTCAGAGACCGACAAATCTCCCAGAGGCGTATTCATCATGTCTGGAGATACAAAATCTCAATTTTCGGAGTATGCCAATACACAATAGGAATTTTAACAATTCAATCACGATTCCGATCCAAGCCGATACCGCTACCAAGAATATCGCTGCAACAGAGGAATATGGGGTACAGTATGCAGTATCAACAACCATACCAGCAACAACCATATCAGCAACAACCATACCAACAACAGCAATATCAACAGCCATACCATCAACAACAAAATTACCTTGTACCACCACCAGCAAGGCCGCAATATCCAAAACCACCAACACCGATGGAGGTGGACGAATCTATAAAAACCAGGAAGGTCGATTACATGAACCGACCAAATAATTATCCGAACCCAACCTTCAAGAGAGAACAAAAATCGGATATCAATGAAAAAGCTCAGAAACAACAAAGAGTATTTCATCTGGAACAGGAAAACGATGAAGAACCGTATGAAGAATATATTAGTAATTACGACGACAACGAGAAAGAAGTCTCAGATGTAAACGATGAAATAAATTTTATAGAGGAGGCCTCTCTAGCCTACCCTACATAGAATACCAGTGCCGCAATAATAAAATATTAAAGTTCCTCATAGACACGGGCGCAAATAAAAACTTTGTAAAAAAGGAACTCGCTAAGGGTGCTCAGCCCGTAAATAAACCATTCACCGTTAAATCAGCTGGAGGTGATATACAAATAAAACAGAAAATAACCGCACCTATATTCAAAAAATTTGGAAATAATATGCAAGTAGACTTCTTTATATTACCGAACCTAACTTCATTCGACGGTATAATTGGGGATGATACCTTAAAAAAAGTAGAGGCGATGATAGACAGGAGACAAAATATCTTAACTATCTCTCCAGGCATCGACATCCCATTGAAAGAGAAAATTTCAACCCAAGTCAACAACATTGAAATGAGAGACAACCATTTGGACGAAGAAACAAAGCTAAAATTAAAAACCATGATCAATAAATATCTACCACTCTTTGGAGCCATTGGAGACCAACCGACCATTGAAACGAACGTAAGGGCGGAGATCAAAACTACTACGAATGACCCGATCTACACAAAATCGTATCCATACCCGATCAACATGAGGGCCGAAGTGGACCAACAAATAAAACAACTACTCAATGACGGCATTATAAGACCATCGAAAAGTCCGTATAATTCACCCATTTGGATTGTAGAGAAGAAAATGGATGCATCGGGATTACAAATAAAGGAATGGAAACCCGGAATTACAAATAAAGTAGCGGACGCACTATCAAGACTGAAGTTGGAGGTCAACACACTTTTGTCATCAAGCGATGAGACCGTACATAGTGCAGAAGAAGATGGCACACAACTAATTCCGCATTGCGAAGCCCCAATAAATGTTTTTAAAAATCAATTAATAATATCCGAGGGAAACGAAATTTACGCTTATGAGGAACCACACCAGAACTATCATAGGCATTACATCTCCCTGTCAGAAGATCAGACAAGGGAAAAACTCATCAAATATCTGAAAGAAAGACTACACCCAACATCTGTAAATGGAATCAAAATTCCGGAAGGATATCTCCAGCTACTTCAGGAAATTTACGCAGAACATCTGAACAATTACAAATTGCGGATAACACAGAGGATAGTAGAGGATATCCGCAATGAAGATAATAAATACCGCATTATACAAGAAGAACACAGAAGAGCGCACCGAAATGCAAGGGAAAATAAGGAACAAATATTAAAAATATATTATTTCCCTCAGATGACCAGTTTAATAAAAAAATATACGCAGAACTGCGACATATGCAACCAAAATAAATACGACCGTCACCCTAATAAACCGCAACTCCAGGAAACACCAATACCAACGTATCCTGCAGAAATTCTACACATCGACCTAATCGACATGAAAGGCGAGAAGTTTATAACATGCATTGATAAATTTTCGAAATTCGTCAAACTATTTCGCGTCAAGGACAGAACATCAGTACATATGAGAGACAAAATTATCAAAACCCTGCATTATTTCACAACACCCAGAATAATGGTTATAGACAATGAAGCAAGCTTTATCAGCCCCATCATTGCGGATTACCTAAGAACACTAGGGATTCAAATTTACTAAACACCTACACAAAAAAGTGAAGTAAACGGAACAGTGGAAAGGGTTCACTCCACCATAATCGAAATAATCCGATGTCTGCAAAATGAATACAAGGATTTCACGACTAAAGAATTGGTCAATATAGCGGTTGATAGGTACAACAACTCAATACACTCTGTCACCGGAAGGAAGCCTAGTGACATATTTTTTGGACGGACACAACGTGTCAATTATCAAAATTTATTAAACTTCAAGGAGAAAGTAAATGAAAATGTAATACAAAGGATCAGAAATAATCAGAGGCTTAAATTACAAAGAGAGAACTTGAAAAAGAACGTGCCAAGAACATACGAAGTTGGAGCACCAATATACACAGCTGTTAAACAAATTCAGGAAAAAACTAAACCTAAATTTCGAAAAGAAATCGTGGCGAAGGATAATAGAGTCACCGTGACCACACTTTCGGGAAAAAGAATTCATAAAACTCATATCAAAAACTCACCAACTTAAATCACTTTACGTATATCTTTCCAGCTCATGTCTATGGACAATAACGACATCTTTGAGCATACACAAGTATGACACTCCAATAGTGTCTGTAAAACAAGGAAATGGAAATTTAATAAGCGGGAACTTCAAGATCATACATCAGATTGACCTGCAGAATTATGTGCAAATATTAGCAAACATCAAATCGGAATTAAAAGGAATCGATTCAACAAACATCATGAAATCTCAACTAACATACCAAATCAAGGAAACAGAAAAACTACTGGAAGAACTTCAAGGTCAACCTTCGAGGGCGAAACGAGCAATCAACTGGATTGGCTCTGCTTGGAAGTGGATCGCCGGCTCTCCAGATGCAACTGATTGGGACGAGATCCTTAAAAGCCAGGACCGGATCATTGAGAACAACAACGAGCAGTATAAAATAAACACTGCCATAACGAACAAAATTCAAAAGCTTCTCGGTCAACATAACGAAATATTGCTACATCTGGATGACCATACAAACGAGGTTTTTCAACAAATGATGTACAATCGACTACAAATAGTTAAAGAAGAAGTAAAAGAAATTGTAAGAGCTACGCAACTTGCTAAAGGTGGGATAATCAATTCCAACTTATTAGACGATGACGAAATTGGACGTCTAGTGACAGAAATCGAAACCTTACCCTACGCTAATGAAATCGAAGCCATCGTATATGATCATCAAAAACTCAACGATTTTATATCAATCCCTAAAACGAGCAAAGAAGAATTCCATCACATCAAAATAAAATCTACAATAAAAAAAAACAAACAAATTTATTTGGAATACAGCGAAATCCTTATAAACCAACAAAACATATATGGGATTATTGACAAATAGCAAACCAGGAGAGAAACCATTAATTGTGACCTCGGCCAACTACAAGAATTGAAAGAAAACCATTGTATTACCCAATTACTGAAGGGATTAGAAGCCGGGTGTGAATTTACATTTAATGAAAAGGAATTAATAGAACCCATAACTGAAAACACTATCTTCCTAAACAACTTTCATGGCGCAATAACATATAATAATTCAGTCAAACATCTAGAAGGCAATTATTTAGTTCAATACCAAAACGAATCAGTAGAAATAAAAGGATGGATCTTCACCAACAAAGAAATGAGAACATCTCAAATACTACCACCAGTATTGCAAACAAATATTACAGAACAAGGGATGAAACTTAATCTGGAATACCTACATGACCTACATGTAAACAACATAGGGAAACTCCAGAAGTTATCAACATACCATCAGATAAATAATGTTACGGACACTATCATCATAATTACCATAGTTATAGTAATTATAGGATTTGTAATAAGATAAAGGAGCCGCAAAGGAATAGCCCTGTTCAAGAACAACGAAGTGACCAATCAACATTCTGTACCGCTTGGGATACAACCAGTCCAGCTGAAGTTTTAAATCCACGGGACGAGGATTTTTAGAGGGGGAAGAGTTAAGACAACATAATGACCATCGTCATCAATATTAACATCATTCAACATGTATAGTAAAATCGCAACATTGTATATTTTGCATAGAAGTAAAATTCCTAACACTCAAATTTCATTTATTTTCACATAAATATAATTTCTGTAATTTTCCATAAAACTTCTTTAATCAGCATTTTCGCAATATAGAAGTTTTTGTAATTGAAAAATTGTAAAGATATAATTAGTTTTAAGAAAGATTTAGAATAAAACGGACATAGTCCAAATAAAAAACATTTTTTTTAAAGATTAATGAATTATTAATCTTAACTTATATATATATAAATATATATATATATATATATATATATATATATATATATATATATATATATATATATATATATATATAAACATTTCGTTTAAAATATTATTAATTTTCAAACTTACTCACCGCAATAAGTGTCAGTTTACTTGAATTATCTGAATTCTTATATGAATGTACTGTTTAATTCTGTTTAGTTATATTAATGTTAAATAAATCTACTAGAAATGTCCGATTTACGTACCTATACTTGTTGCGATGAGTAGGTATATATTTGATTAAATAAACTAACATATTATGTCTGCTCATAACTTAATTTTAGGAGTTGGCGAGTATTGTAGATACTCTCTCTATTGCCGGAAGCTCAGAAGATTTATTTGAGGATCAGGAGTAATATTAATAAAATTATATAGTTATACTTATAGCAAGTATTTCAGAATGTATAGTTGTTTTGTTTGTAATGCTGTTCTTTTATCAGTGAATTTGTTAATTGCTCATTTGAAATTTCTACATAGATCTAAAACTAATAGCAACTTAGTATGTAATCAAAATAAGGGTTCTCAATCATTCCAAAATATTAGTACATTTAAGAGACAGTTATTTCGTCATTCTAATAAACATTCTGTAATTATAGAAGAACATCTAAATATTGCGAATAACATTACTAATTTTTCACACTCCAATTCAAATACTTCAAGTGATGAAGACTCTAGCAAAAATTTGACACGTAACTTAAATGAAAATAGGGTTATTGAGCATATTTACGAATTTAATGAAATAAATAACGAACATTTGGTTTCGCTTAACCCGTGCCCAATTCGCGATTCAAATATTAGTAGTTTAAGCGTTTGTGATAATACAATAAATAATAACAGTTCAATATCTAATAACATTTTACCTACACATAACTATGAACTAATTTCACAGCCTCTAAATCCATGCATTAACTATCTTCTTTCACTTCATAATAAAAACAATTCAGCTTAGAGAAATTCAAAGCTTAGAGGTTTTCTAGAAATAACTGCAAAATATAAAAAAATGGTTTTGGGATTAATTTTAGAAATGTAAATCGATGTTATGTTATTTTGTTTTCCAAGCTCCCTACATGAATTTGTATTAAAAAATAAATAAATATAGTAAACACAAAATTTTAGGTCCAAAATTAGTCCCAATATAAGGTTTACATAAGATCTGGCCAATATCAAAAATATTATTTTAATACAAAATAAAAAATTTAATTCAATTTCAGATACATTTAACATAAATATCCTTCAGCTAATCTCCTGTGTAGTACCACCATCAGTGAAAATAAATTAAAATCGAAGGGCGTGAGTTATTGCAAGTCTTCTATCAAAGATAGCCAGGCATGGTTTATCAACATAATAGAGTCTGTGCACGAGCTGCCTAAAACTATAAAAAGAATAAATGATATTTGCTTAGAACAAAACATACAATTACAACCCTTATTGTTTGGTATTGGGAAACAAACGGATATACAAGAATTTATTATAGTTTTGATGACCACACATATATTTGTGGAAGTTTTTTAGAAAGCCTAGATAAAGTATTTAAAATGTACCAAGTTTTTCAACTGAAGTACCCCAAACCATGCTATAATGTATGGCTATTCATACAACAATATTTTTATGAAATTAAAACGAAATACGAACAAGATGTGCCAAGCGTAATTACTTTATTAAACGATCTAAATAACATGATTTTAAACAAAAATCTATAATTTTTATAAAAAATAATGGTAAATAAAAATAGTGTAAACTATTATAAAAACGTTTGATATTTGTTAACTACAATAGTTTTGAAAACTATATTTAAAAAATATTTGATTAAAAAAAGTACAAACAATTTATTGTCAATCAATATTTTCTTGAAATTTTAATATAAGTTTCGATTTTGTTATATTCCTTTACGATTTATTTTATTTATTATAAATCTTTGTATGTGAAATTACGATATTTCCTTTTTATTATGTTAATATTTTTATTAATACGTTATAAATAAATTAGCTAATATTAATTTATTTCACACCAGTTATATGATTTATTTTAATAAATTATAAAAAAAATGATTTATAGCTTAATATTTTTGAATTTTTTTGGTAGAATAAAATTTTCAATGTTTCGATGGAATCCCTTGAATCTAATGAGATTTGCCATCGAAGCATTGGAGGATTGATTGTTATAAAAAAAAAATGTTAAAGAATAAGTCAATATTTATTATTTATTTAGTTTAAAAAAAACTTTAATAACTTAAAGATATAACTATGAATTTTTGTATCATTTTTATTTCTCTATTTCTACATACTCTGTACGAGTCTATGTTATATATTTGTTCATTTGCAATTTAAATAATACATGTAACAACACTAAATGAAAAAAAAAGGTTACAATTTTTTTATAAATAAATAATAAGAAATTGGAATAAAAATAAATTTGTTTTAAATATTTTATATATATATGTATGTATATATATATATATATATATATATATATATATATATATATATATATATATATATATATATAAATATATATATATATATATATATATATATATATATATATATATATATATATATATATATATATATTTATGAATATAAATAAATATTTAATTTCACGATCATGCTTAGTAAACAAAAGTAAACATACTTTGTAGATAGAACATTTAGTTTTGTTTATTTCACAACTAGAATCGTAAACTTTATAATCCCGCTATGTTAATTCAACGAACATATTTGGTAAATTCTACAATAACCGTCGGTAATATCCTAGGAAAATTTGTTAAAAATACTTTTGTTAAATTCACAGAACAGTTTGGTTAATTAAACAATCCTTTTTGTTAGTTCAACGAACGCGTTTTGTAAATTCCTCGCCAACCTTCGTTAAAATCTCAAGAAATAAATGTAAATAATACAACTACTTTTGTTAATATCACAAACCAGCTTTGTAAATTTGACAGTGCCCTTGTTAAATCAACGACCGTGATCTGTAAATATTACGCTAATCTTCGTATAAACTCCCCAAAAAATTGTAAAGAGTACAAATATTTTTATAATTTCATTAACTTATTTCGTAAATTTTACAACTCGCTTTGATAACTGCACGGCAAAGTTTTATAAATTTTACAACGAAATTTGTAAATGATACAAATACTTTCGTAAAAACAAAATTTAATTTACATTATTACTTTGTAAATACTACAATGGCCTTTGAATACTAAACGATATGTTTCGTACGATTTTTTACGAAGCACCAATAGACATTTTACAGAATATCCGAAAATTCCCGGTAATTATAAATGGTTGTTAAATTAACGAATCAAAAAATGTTTTATAAACGAATTGCAGCGTTGGCTGAAAACGTACAATTGTTTTTGTTAATTTAACCAGTGTTTTTTTGTTAAAATCACCGGATTTTTTTTTTTAGTGATACAAGATGCGGGATTTGGAAAGCGGAATTTTGAAAATAGGTTCCTAATAATTATCGTTTGCTTTTTTAAATAAATTAAACCTTCAGTTGCGAATTTCTGTCAAATTATTTCTAACGTCAACTAAGGTGTTTATCGATGTGATGGAACATTGCCACAACAGAAAATTTACCTTATAAGCAGTCAAACTTGGGTCAAATCAAGTATCGAAACACTAACATAATAGCTTCAAGCTTAACTTTGCTTCATATAAAATAGGAGACTTCTCTAAATTATTAGGAAGTTGTTCCTTTTTGGGCTTTCACACTGTGTAAAACAAACGTTTACGCACTTTTGGTATACAAGGTGCGTTCCAAAGTAAACAGGACCTTTAAAAAAGCGAATTCTAGTAGCACCATCTATTGATGACAAGTTTATGGTGATTGATTGATTGATTGAGAGTGTACGGCCAAGCATTATAGCAAGACTCCCGAAATCCCGGGCACACACCGTACACCCGTATACACATAACAAAACCAAAGGATAGGATAGGATTATTAGTAGGGACAGACTCGACCCGGTTACAGACACCAATGCGATCGATAGTTAGTAAATTATTAGTAAAATATATAGTAAATAAGTTAGCACAAGACAGCACAATCTAGCTACATTATTAGATGATCATTTCTCTGGAATCCAGGGCCCGGTACTCAGGACTCCCTAAATCTAAATCAGGACTTAAAAAATTATTAATGTTGTAAATTCCCCTGTCCGCCTTTCATTAGTTTACCTAGTAAAATATTTAAGAAAAATTAAAATTACTAAGCTAAGATCACAACAACAGCGCTTATTTTATTTTTCATGGTCCTTCTATATCTAATTAATTAATTATTACATATTGCAACAAGAATTAAAATAAACGTTAAACACCATTTTAAACATAAAATTTTACTTAAAACTGATCATAAATTTCCTACCGATCAAGAAAAAGAGAATAAATAATTTAAAAATGATAATGTTACAGCACCAAAACAGCCTAAAATCATCAATAATTCAGTTAGGTCCTATAAGTATATCAAGAATCAACAAATAAAATTAATATACAAATTCCCAGGCAAAACTGAATACTAATTTTAATTAATAAATCACCATTATACCAAACTAAAATTTAATTCTGAAATTCAGGATTAATTTTAATCCCATAATAATGATTAATTCTGGAACTATGTTATATTCTAAAAATTGAATTATTTATTAGCAAATTAAGAAAGAGAAATAATAAATATTCTTTAAACTAAATTAATTAATATACATTAATGAGCAAAACATAATATATTACATATGAGTATTACAAAAATTAACATTTTATGAAATTGCGTATGTTAAAATTAAATTTAAACTAATCGGCAATTTCCTACAGATCAAGAAAAAAGGAAATTATTAATGTTAAAGTTAATTATTTATAAATGTATATAATATATATATATATATATATATATATAATATAATTTAAACATTGATCATGTTACGACTTAAAAAAGTCTAGAATATCAATAATTTAGTTAAGTACTACATGTACCTATAAATGATATTTACTAATAAAACTGAAATAGAATTTCCCAGATATCCCTGAAAACTAAATTGCTTTACTACTTAATTAATAGAAATTAACTTGTATAAATTAGTTAGTGATAAATAAAATAAAATAGATATCACAAGACAATACAATTTCTGCGCTACATAACTGCTGGATGCTTGGAGTTTCTGGATGCTGATATGAAATTGACTTTGGCATATATCAAATTAAGTTAACCAATATAAGTAAGGATTAATTTTAATCCCATAATAATGATTAATTCTGGAACTATGTTATATTCTGAAAATTGAATCATTTATTAGCAAATTAAGGAGGAGAAACATTTAAATATTCTTTAAACTAAATTAATTAATATATATTAATGAGCAAAACACAATAAATTACATATAAGTATTACAACATTAACATTTTATGAAATTGCATGTGTAGGCTTTTATCTCAAAGCTAAAAATTCAAAAGAATGTTAAAAATTTAAATTGCTAAGTTACGATTTAAGTTCACAGCGCTTGTTTCATTAGTTACCTTTAAACTGTAGATTGTTAATTAATTTTTACCTACTACAACTAAATTTAAAAATAACAAGATGAAAATATATATTTAACCATAAAATTAAATTTAAACCAATCGGCAATTTCCTACAGATCTAGAAAAGGAAATTAATAATGTTGAAGATAATTATTAATACAAGTATATAATATAATTTAAACATTGATCATGTTACGATGCAAAAAATCTAGAATATCAATGATTAATTTAATCCCCACGACAATGATTAATTCCAGAACCCGTTATATTCTGAAAATTGAATTATTTATTTATTAGCAACTTAAGGAAGAGGAACTATTAAATATTCTTTAAGCAAAATTAATTAATATATCTTAATGAGCAAAACACAATATATTACATACGAGTATTACAACAATTAATATTTTATGAAATTGCATATGTAAAATTTTCTACTTCTGAGCTAAAAATTCTAAAAGATTGATTAAACATTTTTAAATTGCTAAGTTATAATTTAAATTCACAACACACGTTTCATTAGTTACCTTTACTAGACACCAACTACCAACTAGATTTAAAATAAAAGTTGAAAATATATATTTAACCATAATATTAAGTTTAAACTACTCTGCAGTTTCCTACAGATCTTAAAAAGGAAATTAATAATTTTGAGATTAATTTTTTATTTATAAAAGTATATATAATTCAAACATTAATCATGATACTACTAAACAGTCTGTAATAGCAATAATTTAGTTAAGTACGTCATGTACCCACATATGATATTTACTAATAAAACTCAAATAGGGTTTCCCAGGTATTTCTTAAAACTAGCTTTCTTTACTACTTAATTAATAGAAATTCACTTATATAAATTAGATAATGTTAAATAAAATAGATATCATAAGACAATATAATTTCTACGCTACATAACTGCTGGATGCTTGGAGCCTCTGGATGTTCCGCGAGAATTCACCAGTATTTCTGCATCTTGAAGACGGTCAACACTTACCTATATATAATTAAGTGTAATTTATATCAACTACTCCATCAGACCAAAATACTTGAACAAACTATGCCCCTTTGATATAATTAAATTAAACAGATCCAAAAAATGCTGACATTTTCATCAATACCTCAAAACTTTTGCAATGCAATGAAGTTTACAATATCATATAAAAAGGCACTTTCCCTTATCCTAGGTAAAACCCTGCCAAATCAAGCATGCAAAGTAATTAAAATAATAAATCCATGTTATGAAACTTAAACATTACTTTCTTAAAAATTTATCGATGTGCCATATACGTAATCCTGTTGATTGTGTGAGAAAACCCGCCATCTAAATTTCATTAAATCCCTTATATTCTTGTTGACCTAATTAAGCTAAACAGAAATCAATATCTACGAAATTTATTACTTATCTACTTCGCAAAACTTCAACTCTGTTTATAGACATATTACCTGTAAACTCAAGCATGCAAAGTAAGTAAAATCATAAACCCGTGAAAGGAACCTTACACATTATTTTCTTACAAATTCCATCCGTGTATCATATCAGTAAAATTGACATTTAGCCTTCCGAATAGTTTTTAACTAATTCTACTTTGTTCACCTTCGTTTAATCTAAATTTTGCACCCATAAATGATTACGTCATTATAAATTGCAAACCAAATCTCAACTCAACTCCAATCATCATTTCCAAATTAGCATTTTATTTATATATTTAGTTAATTTATAATTTTATAGTAATAATTAAAATAATTTAAAAATCAATTTAATGTAGTTTGTACTTTGTAATACCCTGTAAAAAATTATTAATCATAACTAAATAAACCATTTTCAATGTATTGTACAAGACGGATTCCAATTCAATTTTCAATCCTATTTGAGTCGAATACACTAAAACTTCATTGAGCATGTATATTCATTTTATCTAGCCTACCATATCTGTTCCTCTAAAAACTCACAGAGCGAACAACAACACCAACATACAAATAATATTCTCTTATCTACTAATCCACCACATAAATGAATACAACATTTTGTGTCAAAAATCAAATCTTAATTCAAACCAACATTTCCAAATACGCATTTTATTTATATATTTAGTCAACTTATAATTTATAATATTAATTAAATTAAAATCAATTTGATGCAGTTTGTAATACCTGTAAAAAATTATTAATCTTACCTAAATAAACCATTCTAAATGAAATGTATAAGACGGCTCCCAATTCCAATTCGACTCAAACCCATTCGATTATACAAGGTATAAGAATCCTGTTTGAGTCGAATAAACAAAATCTCATTGTGCTCATATAATACATGATTTCAAGAATACCATAGTTGTTTCATGAATACAGAGAAATACAATGAGATAAACAACCCCCGCATACAAGTAACAAAATCTTATATACTAAAACCTCAAACACACATTGACGGTAAATATTTTCTACCATCTTTCATGTGCGTTGCAGTTGCAGGAGACCTTATAGAGCATACAAACATACTTGATTTATGTATCAAGTTACAGTAAACTATTTGTGACGACTATATCAAAACCAATGAAAAAGATTCTCCTTTTTGTTGTTGTTTGTACATTATAATACAAAAACCAACAAAACATATTACATTTCCTTCACAGAATCCGTGCGAAGAGCGAATGAGACAGGTACACAAACATATTGTTGGCCCTGTTATATACCATATTCTAAGTATGTATTAGTGTCGATTTGATTGTACCCAAAATCAAATATAAGAATACAAATAAGTGTGCGTAAAAATAAAATCTAATATAACATTTACAACGCCGTATTTCTATTTAAGTTAAAATCTATTTCAATACTATCGAATTATTAGACTTTAGTAATTAAAAATTGAAATTTGATTTTATGTACAATACAATCCCACAAAATACTAAATCATGCACTTTTCATTTTTCTATCTAAATAAAAACATTGCCTGACAAATGCATCCCGGTGGATTTCATTTTCCAAAATTACACTTTAATTATTTTCACTACACTTTGGTTATTATTACACTAAACTTGAATTTAATTAGAATTAAATTTAACATTAAAATGTATATCCATATGTATATAAAGTATATACATATCAGTGCATAAGAAACAAAAATAAAAAGAAAATTAAATTAAATTAAATTTTTGAAGAGGATAGAAAAAATACGTCTATCCTCTTCGACGAACTCTCACCAACCCCCATTGATGACAAGTTTATGGTGATGAGTATTTATCCCGTAGCCCGATATCATCAACGCTGTGCGTGAATTCATCAAAGATTCTCCAAAAATTTTATTGAAATTAGTTGGAATGAAATTCAATACCCCTAAAACATCAATTTATTGAAATAGGAATTTGACGTTTGTTGCATGATAATGCACCATCTCATCGATCGACATTTGTGGCTGATTTTTGACCAAAAATAGCATTTTAGCTCTCCGACTCGCCGTATTCGCCTGATTTAGCACCGCGTGATTTAGCACCGTAGACGACCTAAAACACTTGTTCAACCTAAATTCAAGTCTCAAGGAGACTAGTTTGAATAAAATAAATGAGTTTTGCCATGTTCTCAATTTGAAAAAAGATATATAATTTATCTAATATATAAAATATATTCATAATTCAATATTACAGGCTGAAAACACAAAATGAAACTATTTCTTATAAATTTTTGAAATTTATTTGAACAAAGACGCATCATTAGTGAGCAAAGAGGCTTTATCCACTCGTGATAATGTTAGCCGAGTGAGACATTAGCCCAAGTCGCATTGTGCGAAAAACTATTACCATAAATATCAATTAGCCCGTTGCTCATTCTGTTCACCTTAAGGAAACCTACGAAAATTTGGAACTCCCCTTAGACAAAATTAAATACCTGGAACATAATTGGATGCTTTGTGGAGGCTTGAAGGTTCTCTGTATGCTTCTTAGGCAATAGTCAGGATATACTAAATATCACTGCTTCATTTGCGAGTGAGACAGTCGAAGACGAGATAAACATTGGACTCAAAAGGAATAGCCTACAAGAGAAAACCTTACGCCAGGAAGTAAAAATATAAAGCACAATACCTTAGTTGACCCTAAAAGAATTTTATTGCCACCTCTACACATTAAATTGGGTTTGATTAAGCAGTTCGTGAAAGCTCTTGACAAAAACGGAGAATGTTTTAAATATATTTGCAAAAAATTTCCAGATATTAGGGCTTTGTGTAGAGACGTGTTCGTCTTTCAGAATTCTATGACACCTATAGAAAAGAAAGCTTGTAGTTCATTTAAAGAAGTTATTGAAAAGTTCTTAGGAAACAACAAGGATCCAAACTATGAGAACATAGTCAGGAAAATGTTGGAAAATTTTCGTGTGTAAGGCTGCAACATGAGTTTGAAGGTTCATTTTCTCTTCGCACATCTAGACCAGTTTCCAGAAAATCTTGGGGCAGATAGCGAGGAGCAAGAAGAACGTTTCCACCTGGATATTAGAGAAATGGAGAGGCATTACTGAGGTCGATGGAATATATCAATGATGGAAGACTACTGCTGGACGTTACAACGTGATAACCCTCATAAAGTTTATAGTAAAAATTCCACAAAACGAAGTTTTCTGACAAAAGACGAAGATTCCATTGAGTTAAGCACTAAAAATACGTAGTTTATTGTATTTGAAGTACTACTGATCATTTTGTAAAATAAATAAATGTTTATTTTTTGTTTTATTTTAATCTCAGAATTTATTTTTATTTTGAGATTTGCACAAATATCTTACGTGATATATAAAAACCGATGAAAAAATTAGAATCAGCGTATCAAAATTATATAAAATCACTTAACAAAAATAAAACATCTCTTAAAAAGTTTCGTTTTGTAGACCTGTGTTATCGTATACCTGTGTCGTTTTCGCCCTGGCAAAAACTACTTTTTGTAATTTCGCGGGCATATATATACAGTGCTGGAAAAAAAATTGGGTAAACTCTAAAACAGGACTTAAAAATTATTAATGTTGTAATTTCACCCCTGTCCGCTTTTCAATAATTTACCTGGTAAAATATTTAAGAAAATTTAAAATAACACTTATTTCCTTATTCCTGGTCCTTTTATATCTAATCAATTAATTATTACGTACTGTAACAAGAATTAACCTAAACTTTAAAACCATTTAAACATCTAATTCAACTTAAAACTGATCATCAACTTCATACCGATCCAGAAAAATAAAATACATAATTAAAGATTCCATTATTTAATAAAATTTATATAAAATGATTTAAACGATAGTGTTACAGTACCCCAACACCTAGACTTATCAATAATTCAATTAGGTACTATAAGTATATCAAGAATCGACAAATAAAATTAATATAAAAATTCCCCGGCGCCTCTGAAAACCAAATTTAATTAATAAAACATCATAAACCAAATTTTATTACTTAAATGAGTAATTATTATAACAGGGTCTTCAGTAATATTCGAGCACACATCTTACACCCAATTACACAAACCAAAACCGATGGATAGGCTATGATTATTACAGTTGCTTCTCCTAAGCGAATAATAGATAATAAATTCTTAGTACAATAAATGATAAACAGGTTAGCACGAGATAGCACATTTTAACTACATGACTATATGCTCGTTCCTCCGAAATCTAATGCCAGAACTCAGGATTCTTTAATTCTAAATTAGGAGATCAAAAATTATTACACCAAGGTCCCGCTTTGCGTCCCTGTTCGGTTCCACACGGAGAGACGCAAACTGAATTTCGACGCATATCGAACAATTTAAAATATTTGTGGCCGAAAAGTATTGCGGAAGATTAATCCACATAGAATTTAAAATAAAACAAATATGTATGATAAATAATATAAATAATATCACTTTATTAATAATAATTCATTAATTAATTTAACGTTTTTTTTAGCCGACGCAAGAGCGAATAGACGCATAGCGAGACTCTGGTGTATTATTATTAATGTTTTCATATTACTAATCTTGTTGACATAAAATAAATATTATAATAGGATCTTCAGTATTCCCGGGTACACATCGAACAACCATTTACACATCCCCAAACCTATGGATAAGATATGATTATTAGTTGGGACAGATTCAACCCGTTTACAATCTCTTGATTAGATGCTCACTAAAACAACAACAATAACAAATGGAAAATACGATAGAACTTTATCTTCTTACTCTCTCTGCTGTTAATTTATCCTTACTACGTTATTTACTACCATAAATTTGTTTTTGATTTATGTTTGGCTTTGAATTGACTGCTCAACGAGTATCACAAAAAACAAATCGAACATAAATTCGTATTTCTCACTACTTTTATTTGGTTTATTTTTTGTGTTTTCAATTTGTATGTGTGAGTAGTAAATACAAACAAAATGTGTGATTGTTCATAACAAATAAATAAAAACATTATGCTAGATATAATGTAGAAAATAAACGCTCCTTGCATAGTTCCCTAATAAGTTTCTGTTATTGGTTTTGGATTTTTTAACCTTTATACAAACTTTTACAAGCTCAATAAAAAAAAACTACATATTTCGGCTGGATTGTACACGTTCATATGTTTACATTGCGATTTGGATTATTTGTTGTGCCAAGCCAGGAGTATACATTTGATATTTTGATTACGAAACTTACTAAATATGGCATTATAAATTGATTTTTAGATGAAGTTCTGGAATGTGGCCAAGTAGTATGGAACTCGGCTATTACTTAACCGATTTTGACGAAATTTGACATTTGCGATAAAAATGGGATTCTAAATAGATATTTAGAAGAAGTTCTGGAATATTATTTGGCTACATTGGAACTTGGCTATTTCTTAACCGATTTTGATGAAATTCTACACGTGCGATAGAAATAGGATTCTTAACCGATTTTGATGAAATTCGACATGTGCAATAGAAATGGAATTCTAAAATGATATTTAGAAGAAGTTCGGGAATATGGTGAATTAGAAAGGAACTCGGTTATTTCTCAACCGATTATGATGAAATTCGACTTATACGATGGAAATGGAATCTGTAACGCAATCCCCCAAGGGATTACGTTAACAGACATGAGAATAGCGGTCTGATGCGGTATAGTAGCTGGCTAGAGCTCTCGGTGCGGCGTGGGGATTCTCAGACATATTTCTCATGCTTGAATAACCGCATGAAGAACAAAATTAGAGGGGCAAATGGAAATTAAAATTAAATTGCCACGGCCTCAGAGGCAAAAGAAAATAATAAGCTGGGAGTGATCGATCCGGAGTGACCGTCTCAATCCCAGGCGACTACCGCCGTGACTGCCACACGGGCCTCCCCTCATCGGCCCGTCTACTGGGATGCTGTTTCCCAGTCGCGACGGCCACCGATGCCACTATGAGGGAAGGACGCCCGCATGACAATCCTAGCGACAATCCCCCGGAACGGAGACTGTCACCCCGACGCGATCAACTCATGTGGCGTGCCGCCCTCCAGCACAGCCTGTCCTGGAGGAACGAACGGCACGCACGGAAAAGGGTGGAAAAAGGCCGACCCTTCACATGACCCCACCTCACATCATTCGATCAATTATTTGTTTAAGCGCACATGGTGCGGCGTAGCACACTACAGTAAGAAACTCAAAGAAAAAATTTTTAGGTTACGGTAAAAGAGAAAAAATTTAAAATTAAGCAAGATAAATTACGTTAACACTGATTCTACGTTAATGTTAGATTTCACTTTCACTATCACTGTTGTAAGAAAACCAAGAAAAACACAAAAATACCTGAAAGAGATGAACCGTTATGGGGTCGAACCACACCCAAAACGGACAACCGAGCCAAAGCGAAGAGAGAAAAAAAACGGAAATTCCAATCGCAATTAATCAAAATGACGGAAAAGAAAAATATAACCGGACAATACTTTGCTCTGCGTGGGGCTTTCACCAAATCGGTGCACCACCACGAAACGCCCAAAACGAAGGTAAAAATAGTAGAATATGTACAATATAATGAAAAATAGCGAGGGAGAAACAAACTGTTACATAACTTGTATAATTACAATTTACAGTTAGCCAGATTGTTTGTCCCTTTATGGTTTTACCTTTGATTTTTAAAGGCCAGTCCGACCACCGCAACCAGCGCCGACGCAGGATCCCCCTCACAATTGATTGCCTGCCCCACGGGCGGGAATACTGTCTAATATCACTTTTCGTTTTCAATTTTCACTTCAAAATATATTTGTTTTCTTCTTTTTTTTTTTTTTTTTTGCTATTTTATATTTTGCAATTTTGATCGTATAACTCAATGACACATATTTACTGAGGAGAAAGAAACCATCAACCCATCAATAAAACATTTCGGTATATTTATAATGTTATTAATTTTATTTTTATTTTGATTAATTTTATTCAATTTAATTTTTTTTTTAAAAACCACAACCATCTGGTTGATACACACTCAATAAAAAAAAAAATAATACTATGTATGTATATAAGTTCATATGCCATCCGGCACTTAAAATTGATACCAACAATCAACAAATTATGTATGTAGTATATACATATGTGGAGCCATCCGACAATTAATACGGTTTATATGTTTTATATAAAACAACGGCATGGCCCCGTCACACTTAATAATTAAAATGTTTATTTTATTTTATTATTTATTTTAAATACAATAGTTCTTTCGACACAAAATCTTAAATTTGAATTTCTTTATTTTGTTATAGATTTATTTTTTTTATATATTTTGTTTTTTAGTTTATTTTTTTTAAGCACAGTTCTTATTTATAAAATACAACAAACTTGGTTTTATGCTTTAACTAACAAGCATCACCGTTCACCACTTATCAAAAAAACAATTTAAACTAGGCTATCCAATTGGAAATATAAAACTAGATCAATCAAGTTTTACAATAAAAACTCGACCGTATTGTTTGAAATCAAAAATTAGCCTTTTTATTTTAAAAAAAAAAAAAAAATATTGACTTATCGTCAACCAATGCAAAACTAGCCTTTATATAAAAAAAACTGATCTTACTCGACCGAATTCAAAACTAGACTTTTTAAACAGCCGTAAACGCGACTACCGTATTTAAAATACAAAACTAGACTTTTTATATAAAAAAAATTTGGACTTATTGTCCCAAATGACAAAACTAGACTTTATTTACTTAACGTCAACAAAACTCAAACTAGACTGTTATTTTTATTTATATAAAAAAAAATGTTGGACTTATTGTCGCAACAACCAAAAATAGACTTTGTTTTTATTTAATTTATAAAAAATTTTTATTTTTTTTTAACTTAACGTCAACCAAACTCAAAACCAGACTTTTTAAACAGCCATAAACGCGACTGCCGTATTTAAAATACAAAACTAGACTTTTTATATAAAAAAAATTTGGACTTATTGTCCCAAATGAAAAAACTAGACTTTATTTACTTAACGTCAACAAAACTCAAACTAGACTAAAAATTTAAAAAAAAAATATTTTACATCAATCAGAAAATCAGAAATTTTTTCCCCCTCCTATTTTCCACTTCGCATCTCTGTTCGTCTCATTCGTTGTATTTGTGCACATCTTCATCATTTTGTTTATTTTTTTTTTTTTATTAGTGTAAAATCTTTATTCGTATTTAACTTTTTTTTTTTTATGTACACAAATACAACGAATAAGACGAACAACGACGACGAACATATGTACATCCTTATCTGTACGGCCGCATCGGATTCATGTTGGATACACCGATCGGCTTGTTCCCCACACAGAGCAAATATCACGCGTTAATTTAAGCCAATGATACCAGAAAGAAAAATGGAATATTCCAGATTGAACATTTTAATACCGTAAATATTCCATCTCATACATACTACACAATACATGTACACACACCAACTCGCAAGAGATATGTATGCTTGTACATGACAATATAGAAAACAAATAAATGCAAAAAAAAATTTAAAATATGTTTACATAGCAATCGGAGGGAATATTAAATTTAAATTCGGAAATCATAAAAGCGAGCATAGGTATAAACACCATGGTGGTCAGGGTATTTTATAACGACAAAAAAAATTCAAATTATTTGAGCGGTTGGAATCTTCGCAAAAACTTCTTTTTCCTCTGTATGAAGTGGAGACGTATGCCAGTCGTAACAAATCTTCAAAACATTTTTAGATGAAGTTCTGGAATATGGCCAAGTATGATAGAACATGGCTATTTCTTAACCGATTTTGATGAAATTCGACACGTGCGATAGAAATGGGATCCTCAAATGATATTTAGAAGAAGTTCTGGAATATGGCCAATTAGGAGGGATATTGGCTATCTATTTCTTAACCGATTTTGATAAAATTCGACATTTGCGATAGAAATGGGATTCTAAAATGATTTTTGGATGAAGTTCTGGAATGTGGTGAATTGTAATTCGGTTATTTCTCAGCCGATTTTATGAAATTCGACTTGTACGATGGAAATGGGACCTTCAAATTATTTTTGTATGAAGTTCTGGAATATAGCCAAGTAAGATGAAACTTGGTTATTTATGAACCTGACTGAAATATGATCAAGTCGGATGGAACTTGCCTATTTCTATTTCTAAATCCTACTTGTGGGGTAAAAATGGTACTCCAAAATAATATGTAGAAGAAGTCCTGGAATATCTCCAAATGGAAGTTTGACATGTACGATGGAAATGTGATCCTCAAATGATTTTTAGTTGAAGGTTTTGAACATGACCAATTAGGAAGGAATTTGGGTACTTTGGAACCGATCTTGATGAAATTCATCATGATTGAGATGGGATTCTAAAATAATTGTTAGATGCAGTTTCGGAATATGGTCAAATAGGAAGGAATTCGGTTATTACTTTAACCTAGTATGCTGAAATGCGACATGTACGATCGAGGGATTCTAAAACGATTTTTAGTTGAAGCCTTTGAATAGGCCAATTAGGAAGGAATTTGGCTACTTCTTAACCGATTTTGATGAAATTCATCAAGTTCTGCAACACGGTTAATTCGGAAAGAACTTGTCCACTTTTTAACTGCTTATTTGAAATTTGCCATGCACTGAACGATGTAAATTAAATTCTAAAACGAATTTTGGATTCAGTTAGGGGGTTTTATTATGATTTTCAGAAGAAGTCGTTAAAGGATGCTTAATTTCATCATATTCGGTTAGATGTGGCCAAATTGCTTTCTAATTGGATTATGATGTATAATCAGCTATTAAATAACCGACTCCCTTTCGAATAATGAAGCTACACGAAGCAAGCAAGAGCCTAGAATCAATTCAAGCTTTAAAAAGTTTGTTGATAAACAGCTAGGAATACATAACTTCTGCGACTGTGAAAAATTTATAAAACTCAATAAATCGATCAATGGTGTACCGCCGTAATAAAAGCAAAAGCGGGCAAACAAAATATTAATGATAACAAAACAAGAAAAGACAACAAAATTATTAAAGAAGAGTTTACTTTATTCGATTACTGTAGGTCTAATCAACGTATTCTGAATATTTTGCAATCTTTTCCATTTTCCCCCTAAATTGCAGGTAGATTTTTTTTTTAATTTAGTCATAAATGTATTTAAAATAAAACAATAAGCCAATTACTTTCAGAAGTTTTGTAATTTTAGCAAAAAAGACTCCATTTTGTAATAAAATATGCTTAACCAATTTTTTTTCCCAGCACTGTATTTAAAATTTGTATAATTAAAAACAGTCTATAAAGAAACCGAAGTAAAAGAAAAACTAAAACATAATTTTATAAAAATTGTTTACTCGAATTCGCAATTCGCGCTTGGTGTGAATAGTCCCTTGTAGTGAATTGGTGAGAAATTCTATGATTATCATTAAAATAATTTTTTCTCGTAACCTCTCATATGAGCCAGAATTCAGAATTTTTCTTACATTTTATGATTTTTTAATTTTAATTTTAATGTTACAGTATTTAAAAGTGAATTTTAGATCAAGTTCTGGAATATGGCCAATTATGATAGAACTTGGCTTTTGAAGAAATTTGATATTTGAAATGGAAATGGGATTTTAAAATGATTTTTGGATAAAGTTCTGGAATTTGGCCAATTAGGATGGAACTGGGTTATTTCCTTAAAGATTCGATCTGTGCGTTCGAAATGGGATTCTAAAATGATTTTAAGATGTATTTCTGAAATACGGCTTATTAGAATGGAATTTGGCTATTTCTTAACCGATTTTACTGAAATTTAACATAGCGATAAAAACAGAATATTACAATCATTTCTAGATAAAGTTCTGTAATATGGCCTATTAGGATAGAGCTTAGCGATGTGAATAAGATTCTAAAATTATTTTTATAATTCCACGACTCTTCACTGACGTTAGAAATTTCACTAATGTTGCGCATGCCGCCATTCACTTCTCTTATTTTCCTTTGATTGTAATTAAATTTCCCGGTGGATGTATAATAAAAATGTCGGCAATAGGAACCTGAGCACCTGTCAAATTTAAAAAACCTCCCCAGACAATATCAAAAAAGTTATTGTTTGTTGAGATTTCTGTGAGGCTTATGTGCTGTGAGATAGATCGAAAATCCGTTAAGAAATAGCCAAGATTCTTCCTAATTGGCCAGATTCCAGAGCTTTTCCTCAATATTATTTTAGAATCGCATTTCCATCGTATAAGTCGAATTTTACCACAACCGGTTGAGAACTAACAAAGTTCCCTCCTTCCTAATTGGCCATATTCCAGAAATTCGTCTAAATAGCCAAGTAAGATCCTAATTGGCTATATTCCAGAACTCAAACTAAAAATTATTTTAGGATCCCATTTCTATTGCACAGATCGAACTACACATAACACAATGAAAACCCATTGTTAGTTTGTTAGTTAACAAAAACACAAATAAACGTAAACATATTTCCCTTTATTCTACGGTCATGATTAATTTAATACCAGTTTGGCTCTAAATATGTAAACAAATTACAATTTTTTATTTTTTTATTTGTGACGAAACACAATTCTCGTATTAAGCGAGACGTATTAATGACAACAAGTAAAAAACGGAAACAAAAATTTTTCATTTGCTTTTTCTCTCTTGATTTACAAACGCATGGCGCAATTGTATGACGTTACAAACACGTGACTCGAAAGATCGACCTAACCTTGTTTGAATCATGCTTACCGCTATTCCAACGCATACTAACTACTTTAACAAACGAACATTTTTCTGAATACATCTTTTTTACCTCGCTCAAAACAATATCGCATTAGTTGGAGAGTAAATTTACTCAAAGAGAGAATTATTTTTTTTTGATTTTAAGTATATTGCGTAGGGGCTCACTGTATTGTTCGAAATATGATTTCTACACCCAATGAGATATTTTCTACACCCAACAAATTTGAATTTTTATTTATTCGACACGAGACGTCTCTATGAAATCTACTATTGTTTTTGATTGTATTTTGTTTATCGTTATTAGAAATAAATAAACTGAACTCAATTAAAACTTTATTTACAAGAATGTTTAAAATAACTAAATCCTAAAACCGGGACGCCTGGTAATCATCGCGTTTTCTCGCAATTGCGACTTTACGAATTGCAAATTCTTGGCAATTGTAGGAGAAATGTGAGAAAAGTACACTAGGCTGCAGTATACGTTTTATACACTTGGTAAAAATCAGATAATATCGGATCGATTAACCGAAGTCTTTAAATATATCTGTTAACTTTTCCCAATTTTCTTTGGTAATACCTATAAACGAGCTATTTCATGTTTTCAAAGAACGTTGTTGCCTGCAACGGTTTTATACCTTCGGTGCGCTTAATAGCCGTGTTTTCCATGAGAACTGCACTAGAACTCGATAAACTTTAAATTACTTTTATTCTATGTAAACGGAAAAAAAAATAAATTCATAAAGCGGGAATGGGGTGCGAAAGAGGCTTAAGTAGTTGGTCTATAAATAGCCCAAATGTCATCCTCACCTGCACGTGGTGCACTAGATAACTAACGAGGCTCTGGCGACCGAGATACGGAGGTATAACTGATTATCGAGAATTTAGTAAATGATGTTCTCAAACCAGATCCACTACCAACTCGTACTGGCCAGAGTGGTAGATGCTTTATGACCAGTAAAATAAACAATGAATAAAACTAATTCAGGAAAATGTACCCCAGGTGGTAACCCACCTAATCAGATGGCAAATCCACCCTCTAACGAGGCTGGCTCAAAATAGGTTGAATGGTACATCATCCAAATAATTTGCGAATATTGGCTAAACAGTAATTATTTTCCTCAGCAAGCTGATTACCATAATGCCACATCACAAATAACTAAAATATTCGAAAAACAAACTGAGGTTTGTTTCAGATATTTAAAATAATGACTTTTAATTACATTAACTATTCGTTTAGGTGTTATATATTGGTAATAATACAACCAGAGGTATTTTGGTACAAAAATTTTATAGCTTAAGTAAAAAATATCAATCATTTGGATTGGTTAAAAGCCGATACAATTTAAAAAGGTTATGTCCTGTAGAGCCGCCTGTTGCTAAGAAAATTAGTTTAGAAAGTATAGGTACCTGTATTACATTTTATTTTTTTTAATTTTATTTATGTAATTTAAATAAATAATTTTTTCCAGAAACTCAACAATGTACTGAAGATATGGTAAAAGATCAAGACTGGTTAAAATTTAACAAAACGCCAGAAAATTTAGTTTTTGAGAAATGGAGTAATACTTTTCAATTAAGAGAAAAGAATTTAAAGCTAAATATTGATCTATTTCTAGAATGGCCCATTTTAAAGCAAAGAATCGGTTCTCAATTGGTAACTTTTAATAATTTGTTAAAATAATCGTTTAAATAATACTTCATCGTTAAAATAATTCGTTTCTTCTTAATTAATATTTCCAGATTGAATTAGATTTTGAGCGAAAATATCCATCAAAAAATAACTTTATTTTTTCCAAATGGGATGATTTTACCATCAAAATTAAACCAATTTTTAAAAATTTGATTAAAGATAGCTCCAGCCAACTACTGTTACAAATAATTGATAATGACAATATTAATACTGATTCAAAAAATTATATCTTTACAATTCTTTTGAATTCAGTATTAGTACCAACTATAATTAAAGAAGGTAAAACCGTATGGAAACCCACTATTATTGACGGGCATAATGGACTAGCTGTTTTTGTAAATGTGAGTTGTATTTCCATAATAAACATATGCCATTTTATATTTTACTTAGTGATTTTTAAATTTAAGGTCAGCCCATTTTAAATTAAATCTCAAACTAACTACTATTCGTAATCATAAACTGACGTGTTATTATTCTTTTATTTTTTGCAGAATATTAAGAAGATTCCATTTTTAATAAAGAAGCGAAGAGAAAAATACTTGGATAAAAATTTTACCATTCAACCGTTTATTGTAGTTGTTGGTGAATCTAAAGAAAACTTGGAAAACTTCTATATTCATTACAACGAAATATTTTACGAATGCGAACATTTTTTAAAAACACTATCCGTATGTTTCCAAATAAATCAAGTGCTAAATATTGAATATGTTAAGGAATCTTTGCAGGTTTGGCACTTTATTGAAAACTATTTTTTTGATTTTCCAATTTCTGGGAAGAAGAGCAATGCTTTAATTAGTCTGATAAGCGATTTAAATAACTAAACATTATTCATTTTATTAATATTAAGTTACAAATTTATAACTCAAAATAGTATGTTGAATTTCATTTTTAACAAGAAACTAATGCTTTCATATTATTTAAATATTTCAATTATGGAAAGTCATTGGCATTTTTGAATTATTTTTTTTTAAGTAAAATAAAATTTATCGAAGTGTAGAAATTATCCTTCAATTTTTATGAATTATATGTACATATGTATACAAAAACTAGGAATTTATTAAAAACTTAAATTTTAAGAAATAAACGTAATAATGATTGACTGTTTTGTTTGCCAAGATAAATATTCTAATATTAATATGTATATTAGGCATATTAAATTTCTCCATAAAAGCATATCAAAATATATATGTTCTTTTTGTCCACAATGCTTTCATTCGATTTATTCATTTCAACGCCATTTAAAACGAAAACATGATCATAAATTTACATTACCTAGCAATATTGATATTCAAAATAAGAAATATGACTTCGAAAAAACCAAACCAAATATATTTGGAACAGAAGTTGAAGCGGTCGACTTTCCTAAACCTGACTTAATAGAAAATGATTCAAAATTATTAACAAGTGATATTATTAGTAACATAAATCAATTTGGGCTAAAACTTTATGGTAAAATTAATTTAAGCAGGAAAGTAGCAAATGGTATTATATCTGATATTAAAAATGATATTTTTGATCCACTTCTTAATTTGTTTGATGAACATTTATCAGATATTTCAGAAAAATCACTAGGGATTTGTGAACTAAAAGAATTAATAAAAGAATTAAAAAAATCTTTTGAAAATATATCTTCAGAATATAAAATTAAACAATTTTGAAAAGACAAAAAACTATATGAAGAACCAAAAGAATTTCTAATAGATAATTCAATTAGAACCGATAATATTCGGAAAAAGAATTCGGCCGGCACTTTGCTACCACTAAAGATGAATTTAACAATTTTTTTTAACTTCCTAATGTTTTAAACTCAATGTTAGCGAACTATGAACTCTTTAATAATTATAACAGTATAAGGAACATAGTACAGGGTGAGGTGTGGAAAAAAAAATAGACCAAAACGAAAACAAAACTTATATTCCTTACATTTTATATCAAGACGATTTCGAAGTAAACAATCCTCTAGGATCTAAACGTGGAGTTCATAAACTATCTGCATTTTATATGTCTTTTCCTCTTTTAAATTTCAATCAAGCGTCTAAATTAGAAAATATATTTGTTGTTTGTCTTATCAAAATCGCCTACATAAAATATGGTTCTATATCTAATTACAATCCAATGATAACAGAGCTTAATCTATTAGCTAAAAATGGTATTTGTATTCCGTATAAAAATGAGGAAAAAATTATTCATTTAGTATTGGCATCAGTAACTGGCGATAATTTAGGACTAAGCAGCATATTAGGTTTCACAAAGTCTTTTAGTTCGAATTACTATTGTAGAATTTGTTGCTGTAACAAAAAAGAAATGCAGATTCAAAGTGAAGAAAAACCATTGTTTTTAAGAGATGACAATAACTACATGACCGGAGTGGCCCAGGATAATGTAAGCGTTAAATAAATGTGTGTATTCAATAATGTAGAGAGTTTTAATGTGACGGGTAATATTTCAGTTGATATCATGCACGATATTTTTGAAGGTGTTTGCCATACTGAAATAGGTAAAATTTTAAATTATTTTATTTTCGAAAAGAAATATTTTTCTATTTCAGACTTAAATGAAAATAAATGCTGCTTTGTTTATTGTGATACGGATAAGACAAATTTGTCAGAAGCACATAAAAAATAATGCCTTTAAAATGCCTGCATCTGAAATGGAATGTTTTACATACTACTTACCTTTTTTGATAGGAAAATATGTTCCAAAAAATGATGTTGTTTGGAAATTTCTTTTGATTTTATTAGAAATAATAGACTATGTTATGAAGCCTACATTTAAAGATTTCGAAATAACTTACTTGAAAAAAATTATAAAAAAGCATCATGATACATATATATGGACGTCTCTTTGAAAGTCATTTGATACCTAAGCAACATTTTATGGTACATTACCCCACAGTTATTAAAAAATTAGGTCCATTGAAAGCCTTGTGGTCAATTAGATTTGAGGCGAAGCATAAAGAATTAAAATCATATGCCAATGTTATAACGTCCAGAAGAAACATATCGTTAAGCTTAGCTAAAAAATTACAATTTTTATTTTGTATTAATATGCATTTAAGAAACAAGTCTGAATCAAATATTCAAATTGGTCAATGTAAGATTTTAGATCTATCAAACGTAATTGATGAAAATGAATTAATTAATAAGGAATATTTAAAATCTATTGTTAGCAGTAACACTGTTAAAATTAATAATAGTTTGTACACAACAAAGCAAATTTTAACTTTCAAAAAAAACGGAACGTACACATTTTTTAAAGTAACTCATATTTTAGAAAATTTAAATCAATTTTATTTTGCGGGGTATAATATAAATGTTAAGAAGTATGATTCACATTATAACTGCTTCATAATTGATAATGATATAACAAAAAACTGTTCATCTATAATTTTAATAAACAATGAAAGTATAAGATATCCTCCTATAAACATTTTAAGGCTTAACAATGAATATAAATTAAAGCCAAAAAGGTCATTTATGTAAAAAACGAGTGTATGTACTTTAGAAAGAAATTTCCAAAATATTTTTCTAATTAAAATAAATCGAAATATGTACTTAAGGAATAAATTGTTTTATTTGGTTATATTTTTTATCACACCACAATTATCTAAATTTTAATCAATCTATTGTAAAATAATAAATCTATCGATTTTATTTAGTGGATCTATAATAATACATATTTATAGAAACGTTAAAAGAAAATCAAAAAATCATATAAAAGTTTCAAAAAGGCCCAAATAATTTAAGTGTTCCGTTATTTATTGATTTAATAACATTTTTTACTGAAATCAAACAAACATATTAGATTTAAATATTTAATGTTTAATCAAAACAGCTATATTTAAGCAATGAATTTGTGTAATTTATTTAGAAAAGATATATAAAACATTTATAAAAACATTAAAAAAATCATAAAATAATAATTACAAAACTGCATACTATAAATAAATGTTTTATAAAATCATTTAGTTAATATATCTAATTAATTCAATTAATCAGTAACATTTCGGTAATTAAATCAAATAAATATATTATTTTTTCTATTTAATGTTTTAATTAAATATATAAAAGAGTTCGTTTAAGCTTTGCTGAAAGTTATATAATTACGAATAGATGAATCGGTTAATCACATTAAATGGCTAAAAATCAATGCTCATCTTTAAATGAAGTTGATTAATCTTTATATAAAAGGACTAATCTTTTCTTTCTGTGAACTACAGAGGTTGCGTTGTTATAAAAGAACACTTCAATAAATTCCAGGCCAGAAATTAACTCAGCCTCAACAAGAATATCTACAAATTTAAGGCCACACCAAACATTTAACCAGCTATCAAGAAGTAATCTAAATGTAACATTTTCTGATGTACTATCTATTGGAAGTTCGAGAAGACAACATAGTCCTCTTTTAGTTAATGATTCAAATAATAACCAAACTAATAAAATACTACAAGATATTCTTGGCAGACTTAGTTCACAAGAAGAAAAGCAAGAAAAGCCCTTATATCAATCCTATAAAGGCTCACCCTACCCGAAAAACATGGCGAATAATTTAAAAATTCTTGCATGGAATTCCAATGGTATATTGCAACGACAAAATGAAATACAACTATTTCTTGACTTAGAAAAAATAGATATATGTATGTTTATTATCTGAAACACACCTTACTACTCAAAGTCGTATAAAAATCCGTGGCTACGAAGTTCACTCAGCAGTTCATCCTAATAATAATGCACGAGGGGGCAGTGCCGTGATTATAAAAAAAGATATTTAATATCATCTGTAACAAAAACTTGAAAGTGATGAAATACAAGCAATTAGCATTAGCATCAGTAGCCGAAACCACAAGTTAGTGGTATCCGCAATATATTGCCCACCTAGATATAACATCAAAGAGAATGCTTATACTCAGTTCTTCAAGCAGCTCGGTGAAAAATTCGTAATCGGGGGTGACTTTCACGCTAAACATTCTGACTGGGGATTAAGACTAACCACAACTAAAGGGAAAGAGCTTCATCGAGCAATAATTAAATACAATTGCAACTGGCATTCTACTGGAAAACCAACTTACCGGCCCAGTTATCAAAATAAAACACCAGACCTAATTGACTTCTTTATAACAAGAAAAATCACGGTTGATTATATACAAGTGCAGGGAGGATTGGACTCCACATCTGACCACTCCTCTATTTTAATGATAATAAGTGATATAATAATTACTAATGATAAGCAGCCACTGTTAACAAATAAATATATTGATTGGAAAAAGTTCAGGAATGAACTAAACAATACCATCTATAACGTTTTGTGTTATAAATATTTCGACGCACAATTTTAACACAATTTTATTTTTTATAATAATTAAATTAAATATAATTTATTTATAAATGTTACAAATTTTATTAATATTAATCGCCACCATTTTAAGACACAAACAACTGTGGCTGGCGGCCAATTGTCACGTTAGAAATCGAGATGAGACTGATGAGAAAAAAAAAATAAAGTTTATTTTGTTTTGTGTTTGTGTGCATATGTCCGTCGTGCTGCGATTGGTCCAACAAAGTATGAAGGAGAAGTCAACCCAATACGCATTCGATGTGGAAAGTGTGTCGCCAAGTTTGTAGTGGTTAATTGGGTGAACCGCTACACATCATTTTAAACACACAACTTTCATCAGAAGAAACATTAGAACAGGAGATGGAGAAGCTCGTCAAAGACATACAGCTAGCGGCGTGGAAAAGTACTAATACCACAAACCAAAAAATAGCTGGCAAATGCTATCCAATGGAAAATGAATCACTAGTTATAGAGAAGAGAAGTACCCGAAGGGAATGGCAAAGTACACGAGAACCAACCGTCAAAAAAGGTTAAATAATTTAACACAACGAATACGTAGAGAAATACGGGAATTTAAAAATAAATCAATAAATTCATACCTACAATCTCTCACCTATGATAAATGTAGTGATTATCCATTGTGGAAAGCAACGAAATATTTGAAAAGGCCAGCTATGCATATACCAGCAATAAGAACAAATAATGGTCACCTGGCTAAAAGCAAAGAAGAAAAAGCAGAAAAATTCGTGGATCATCTCGAGCGTACCTTTCAGCCAAATTTAACAACACTTAAGCAACAGGATATACTGTTCGAAAACCAAACAACTATCCTGAGATAGGAAATTCCATTAACTAAAGCTAAAGAAGTTAAACAAGAAATAAAGAACCATGTAGTACTTAAAAAATCACCAGGATATGACCTGATAACTAGAGAGATTCTAAAACAGCTACCTAATAAAGCTATTAAAAAAATATCGGACATAATAAATGCTTCCTTCAGACTCCGTTATGTCCCTCTATCTTGGAAATTTGCGGAAGTGATAATGATACCTAAGCCGGTAAGCCACCAAGTGAACTGGCCTCGTACAGGCCAATATCACTTTTTCCAACTATGCCAAAACTATTTGAGAGATTGTTATTAAAACGAATTAAACCAGAAGTTGTAAAATCAGGAGCTGTTCCGTCCCATCAGTTTGGATTTAGAGAGGAACACTCCACAATCGACCAAGTCCATAGAATAACGGATATAATAGAAAAATCCTTAGAGGAAAAGAAGATTTGTTCAGCCAAATTGCTTGACATAGCGCAGGCATTTGACAAAGTCTGGCTAGATGGTTTAATATTTAAATTGGAGAAAACACTGCCATTTTAGTTCTGCGAACTGCTAAAGTCATACCTGAAAAGGAGATATTTTAGAGTTAAACAGGAAGGAGTTTACTTCAGTATTAAAAAAGCTAAAGCAAGAGTCCCGCAGGGAGCGTCTTAGGGCCTTTCCTTTTCGTACTGTTAACTAGCGACATACCGCAGACGAGCAATACAACTATCGCCATGTTTGCAGATGACACTGCAATTCTAGCTGTTGGTGACACAATCGGTGAAGTCACATTCAAACTACAAATAGCCGTAAATAATATACAAGATTGGCTAGCTAAGTGGAGAATTAACGTGAATGAGTCGAAGTCTACTCACATTAACTTCACTAATAGATCAATAGAACCACTACCTGTGACTCTCAATAATATCCCTGTACCACATGCCAATCAAGCAAAATACCTTGGTATGAACCTTGATGCAAAGTTAAAGTGGAAAGAACACGTGAAAAAGAAAGCAGAAGAGCTTTAGTTAAAATATAGAAAAATGTACTGGTTAATTGGAAGAAACTCTCAGTTATCCATTCATAATAAACTTATGCTTTATAAACAAGTACTCAAGCCGGTCTGGACATATGGTATTCAACTATGGGGATGCACCAAAATCAGCAATCAACAGATAGTTCAACGATTTCAAAATAAAGTCCTCAGAGGAATTGTAAATGCCCCTTGGTACACAAAAATAAGCTATAATTGTAATTATTTGTTGCTGTAACAACTTAAAATATGTATTTATGTTAAATGCACTACACATTAGCACTTTAAAAAAATTGTTTTTTCTGTATACATAGAAAATAAGGAATTTAAAATTTATCGAGTTCTAGTGCAGTTCTCATGGAAAACACGACTAATAAAACGTAATGCTCCCATTATAAAATTAAGATTTCTAAATAAAATAGAATAAGAATTTGTTTTCCTAAATCAATTTGTGTATAAGTTAAAATTGTTAAAAAAATAATTTGATAAATTTGATTTAGTGTTACCAAAGATGATATTGAATACTGGGTGATTTAGTGTTCGATCCTGATACTGTTTAGCGTACCACATTCATGCATAAGAATTCATAAGATTTCCATATCCAATACAACCTAAATGTCCCGAAATGTATGTATTGTTCATCTCAAAACATTTCTTGTCTGCCCCTTATCAATATAAAACGGAAAATATTAAAATTAATTGGGAAAAAGAAGAAAACTAACGTAATTTTCACAATTTTACAATGTCTATTTTAATTACAATCGTATATTTCGATTTTCCCATTTAAGTGTAGCTACTTTTTGTGCAGAGAAAAAATACCCCCATTCCAAACTGACCCATCATTCTCAGAAATTCATGCACATATCTTTATACAATCTAGAATGCCGTAAATGAAAAAAAACAGTAGTAAATTGAATTGTGTTTAATGTAGTAGAAATAAATAATTATTTTGTTGAAAATAACTTTTATATTTTTAGTTTTGTAAAGATAATAGTTTATATATCTATTTTGTTTTGTGTGTATGTTATTCTTGTGTATGCAATGATAGCATGATGATGATGCAAAGTGCAATTTATATAGTTTTTGTTGTGTTAATAACAACGGTTCATATAGAATTGTTGAAAGTTTTAGATTCGATTTCATGCTAAACTTGCATATGGATATGGATACCCTTGTAATGTCCTTTGTATAAGTGCTGTATGTCGATATAGTAACTACAGAGTAAAATAAATACGTATAACCGAAGCTAGTTAAAATGGAAAAATACGAGTAGAACATGAAAATTAATTTTCCTTCTTTTGCTTTTTATTTTTTTGTTCTGAATCACTTCCTTTTTCCTGATTTTCGTATTTTTTTATTATAAGCAAATTATAGTGTATCAGTCATTAAGGATTTACGCAATACTGGTTTTATTTAATAAAAATACAATACAAAAAAAGAAAATTGGATGATTTTCCAAAAAAGAAATAAAAACGGAAAATTCAATAAAAATAATTTTTATATAGTTCTATACCCCTTTTACTTCCCTTTTGTGCGTTCCATTGTTATGATTTTTCGCCTGTACCTCTATCTAATGATTATATAAACTGAGATACTGAAAAGGAGCATATACAATGCACACACACACACACACACACCCAAATTAGGCTACTCATTCAATTGGATGTCCGTTATTTTTCCACTCGGGAAATTGAGATAAAAAGAAATCATATTCTTCAACAGGTTAATACCAATTCGTATAAAATGGGATGAACGACAAGATCAAAAAATGAATGTGCACATTATGATATTGATTGAATGTCATGCCATAATCATGATTGGGAAATTTCTTTTCACGCTGTTAATTGATTTCATTTATTTTTTTATTTTTTATTAAATGTAATTAAAATTCTGTCACAAAAAGAAAATGTACAACATTTTTTTTTTTTGTGGTTTGAGAAAATTAAAAATAAAATGTTTAAATGACAAGTATGTATGAACTATGATTATAAGATTGGATTTTCCCAAACGTAAACGAAATTCAATTTCAATCGTTTAAAAGTTTATTACATTTAGAGATAAGTCACATATGTTAAATTTTCCACCTTTCAACTTTTCATTTCATATGAAAACACACAAACACACAGTGGAACAGCAAGCACTACTCTAAAAATAGTAAAATTGAAACAGAACGAGAAATGAAAATTCCGTTATTTGTATTTTCTATTTTGCGGATAACTGAAGTGACACTGAAAAATACTGTAAACAGGAAATTAAATTTTCGAATTTTTATTTTCGTTTTTTTATGCTAGAAACTGGTGAAAACTTTTTTTTTATTGCCATTGTTGTTATTGTAAAGGTTTTTTTTCCTGTGCCAGCTTATTTTACGTGACAATTTGAATTAAAGGTATGTAGTAAGTATATACGTGTGTACAACGAAAAACTTTAAGTTTTTGATACTTCTTTATTGTTTTGTTGCTTGCTTTGTACTTAGTAAATTGTATTAATGGTATAACCGCATCAACAAGTAGGGAAATTGGGAAAACAAACGGAAAACACAAAGTTTTGTTTGCTTTTCAGGGTTTACTTTTTTTTCTGCAAAATCGTAAAACAAAATCAGGCGAAATCAAACACTACGTGGCGTGAATAAAGTATTTAGATGGGAACTGATTTCCTTTTTTTTTTTTTTTTTCTATTGAACGGATTTAGATGTTTGTATTTTTGTATAGGAAAGATTGTATAACAATTGGAAGTATTTGTGTGTATGTTTATTCAATTTTGTGGGCAACCATATGTAAATCAATGATATTTTTGTTCAATTTAGAAATTTGCAGGGAAAATAAAGTTCTAAATGCGTTACATAATTTGTTATATCAAAGAATTGTGTAATTTTTAATATAGTATACATGGTCTTCAAATTGAGTGCCTTTTTGGTGTGGTTGTACTAAAGAGATGTCGCACTGAATGTGTACATTTTTTACATTTTGAAAGTGGAACATATGACATTATAAATAATGAAGTCGTATAATGTGGAACAAAGCGTTCAACTTGTTACGTTCTGTTGAACAATGTCATAAAAAATTTCTCAACAAATTATCATTTCTGTCGAAGCATATTTTGAAAATGCTGCGTACGTTAAGAAGCCAAACTGCTGCAGTTGGGGAACGAAAATTCAAAAGAGCTTTATGGATATCTCTTGTACCCACAAAGAGTAATTGTTTAGTGTTCATCTTGGCTTGGCGGTGCGATTGACCCGAACTTTTTTGAAAATGTGACTGGTAATGCTGTAACAGAAAATGGGATTCGATACCATAATGTGATAACCGATTTTTCAAGTGGCAAAGACCAGAATATGTTAGATACCTAGATGACAGACGGATGCCGCTTCTGCAAGGTAGAAGCAGAATCAGCGGAACATGTTCTATGACAATGACCAGTCAGGAGGCTAAATATTGACTGGACGGCTAATTGAGCAGGGTTCAAGCACTACCTATTAGTTTAGAAGCGAATATTTCTATGTATGCCTTTTATACAAATTCACATAACTTGACCGATTTGAACCAAACTTTACACAAATATTGTTTAAGACCTATAAGGTCCCTGTCTCATACCTCTTACTCCCTTTTAAGATATGATAATCAATTCCAAAGTTACTATGGAGGAATTTTTAAAACCACTAAAAACTAAATATCATAATAGTTAAGAAACAAAAATAAATCGAAACGTGTATAATTTGTGTTCTTTTAATTTACCTCGAAAGATTTAAAGACGCAATACACAACACTACTATTTAAAGAGGGTCGACAGTAAAAGAAAATATGTCGCAAGTTGGATTTTCTTTTAGATTTAAATGAATGTGCTATAATGATTTGAAGATGGCGTGTTGATGATGATGGTGGAAATATTGCGGTGAAGCTGGTAAGGCAGAAACGAGCTGAGGGGCTGGTGACGGTGGAAATGATTTTACAATTTGTAGGTTTATGTACGTCCGTTCCAAAAAAGTCACGCTTCGTCCCTTCCACAAACTTAATTTAGAAGGAGGTTGCAGATGGTTTGCTGTATAGATTAGAATACTTCTTTTTGCTCCGAAGATAAAGCAGCAGCTGAAACTTGCGGCTGTAGACAAAGCGATGAAATTTCAGCAAAGCCCGCACTAGACCTAAAGCTTTTCTTTGAACTGTTTCTCTTTGAGCTGGGTCATAGTGTGAGAGAACCAAGATGGATATGAGCACTAGCTTCAGTCGGTTCAATGCATTGGCTCTAACTTCAGACCCCTTGTATTTCTTGTGACAGTTGTAACGGCTGGCAATTGCTCGTCGTTTCAAAGTTGGGTCGGTTTGATATCCCTGACATAATTAGGGCTATTATTTATTACGTATGCCACAAAACGGAACAAACAAGAAAAAAATAAAACGCGGGAAAAATTTTGTTTTTGATTCTGTTGAATTGACCCGTTTTCAGAAATTTTTTTTTTTATTATTGGTCTAGGAAACCATGATGATTTTTTTTTGTTTTTTTTTTGTTAATAAATATCGGTTTTTTTGGAAAGATCGGGAGTGGATTGCTAATTTTTATCAAGTGCACAACATTGAGTGGATACAAACAAAAATTCGAAAAATTATTTTTTTTGTAGTTGATAAGAATATTTTTGTAATTAAGTTCGATTATAATAATCGAACATTTAAAAAAACTTTTGCCTTGTCTTTTTGAGATATGTAAATATGTACTAAAATCATTAATAAGTTTTCTCTAATTTTATTTTTTTTCTGTGAATTTTATGCTCTGGAAGTTTCCAGATAATGTCAATACAATGAGATACTAATTGATATTAACTGGAAACATAGACATATTTTGGATAAGATCAGTTTTTTTATCAAAAACATTTTTTTTCTGTGCTTAAAATAGTTGTTTTATTGAACTTTAAATTAAAATTTGTGAAAATTTCAATTATGAAATTATAATGATGTTATATTAAATGAGAAAAAAAAACTGTTGTAATATAATTGATCCGTTATTAATAAACTAATAAGACATTTATAATGCACTTAATACGAATTAACATTGTTATAATATGTAATTAACGTGCGAGCCATATTTAAGAAACCAAGTGTATATGGTCGCGTAAAAATTTTTCACGACAAATAACATTAATTTTTGTTGGGTGAAAATAAAACCGATTACATGTAAAAATACAGTTTAAGAACCAAATTGTGAAAAGGGACGACATGTCCGTTTTGTATGCTGTGCATGTTTGCAAAAACAATAATCGTGAAAACTTGAAAAAAAAAAAAAAAAAACAAAGCAAAGCAAACTAAGTTAGTGAATAAAAAAAAAATAAATAAACAAAAAAAAAAAAAAATTAATCAGAAATTGTATTCCATAAAAACAAAAACAACAAAGAAAGAAAAACTGTAAAGTGATATTTGTGAGCTGCATAATGATGGCCATTCATAAAATAATAAGGTTTTTCTTTTTATATATGCTATTTTTTTTATATTACATACTATATGTTTGATCTAGTGTTTAAGTTTAATATATATTACTATCTTTTTCTTTATATACAATATTTTATTTTAGTCATATTTATCTTATTAATTTCCAAAAATTATTTGTTTTTCCTTTACTTTAATTTAAGATACTGTGACGTCATGGTGTTAGGTAGTAATTAGTAAATAATTTAAAAAAATGTATCTTACTTTGAATTTATTTCTGTATCCTTATACTATTTTCTTTTATTTCGGATTTATGATTTTTCTTTAATAAATATTATTAAATTATTGTAATCATTATCTACATCTTTATGGTTTCATTAATAATTTTTTTTTATTCAATACTCTTTCGGGTTCACCATTTTTATTTTTATTTTTTTTTGATTGTGCATATTGTTCTGTACTTTGTGGCATTTCAGGATGAGAGTTTAACAAATTTTTTTAAGATGAAGTGGTAGTAAGTGCATTCTCAGCATTCTACGGTGAGTTGGTCCATGCCTTGTTTCCGTTCCTTATCTTTGATTTTTTTTTCCTATTTTAATTCCCTAGTCCTTTTTCCAGCGGTCTAACAAGACTCACTCAAGCTTTGGGAAACCCCACCCCAATCCACTGAGCTTAGCCGGCCTCAAGATGACCGTCCAAAGCCTATGAGTGAGTAACACAATTTTCTATTAACAGACCGATACCCACCCACCATCCGTGTTGGTCTCGTTACACAGTTTCTGGGTCGCGCAATTTGTTAAGCTTTGTGCTTATAAATGGTTTCATAGCAGACCATGAATAAGTAAGTTACAACTTTTGCTCCATTTTATTATTTTACCATATTGAATCCTGTTATAGCAATTGTAGATTAAATTAAACCTTTTGCAAATTAAAAGGAACCTTTTCGAAAATAAATTAAACTTTTTCCAAATTAAACACAAGTTTTTCCAGACCAAATTAATCTTTTTCCAGACTAAAATGTTCCTTTATCAATTTAAATTAAACCATTAACGAATTTAAATTAAACTTTTGTCAATTGAAGTTAAACATTTTTGCAATTTAAATTAACATTTTTTCAATGGAAATTAAACTTTTTTTTATAGTGATTTAAAAATCTCTCTTTATTTAAAAATTATTTTATAGCCTTAGCTTTCGAATTCTATTCGAGGGCCTAACCCAGCGCAAATTTTAGTGATAAAAAAAATACGTTGGAAAAATATTTTTGTATTAAAAAACTGATAGCAGCCAAAACAATTTTTATTTTTTAATGGAAAACAAATAAAGAAAAATATAACCTTATTTTTTTATTGTTATTGTTAAAATTGTATACCGATAAAAAATAAATAATTAACAAATTTTACTTAATGTTCCTTTTTTTTTGTGAAGTGAGAATAATTAAATTAATTTAATAAATTTTTTATTAGCGTTATATATTTATTTAAACCTAATGTTTGGTGGCGTTTTTCCATGCTCAAATTAAGCATAATAATAATTTAAACTCAAATAAAGTGTCAAGAGAAACGCTTTAGTCGACGAAAAATTCCAGTAATCGATTTGGTTGAAGACAACTTTGAATTTATTCAAGTTAAACAAACGCCAATGTCTACTTACATGATATTTTTGTAAATTCTATTTTGTCTTTACCAAGGGAAACATGCAACGGCGCGAGGGGGCACCGACCAAACAGCCACCTGGAACCGAATAGGGGAGAATATGAATACCATCGGACCTATAAATAAGACAGGTGAACAATGGAAAAAAGTAAATTTAAAAGTTGGATCAAAATGCATTTAATAGCAACATATTTGATTACCCTGTTTGGACATAGACAACTTTAAAGCACAAGTTCAAAATTAAATTAAAAACTAACTCATTGGAATTTAAACCATGAGAGGCCAAGTCGGCAGGATTATATTTAGATCGAATATGTGACCAATGTTGATTAGGTATAAGTTCCAGAATTTCCGAAGTGCGATTTGCTATGAAGCTTTTCCACCTTCTTGGATGATCAGCCAACCATGCCAGAACGATCGATGAATCAGTATATGCATGAATAGAACTGATGTCAATCTCCAGGTGATGCATGTACTTTACAAGGTGGCTTAATAGTAAGGCTGCGCATAATTCGAGCCTTGGTAAGGACACCTGTTTGACAGGAGCTACTTTTGTTTTAGCTGCTATTAGTCGTATATGCACTGCCCATTTCTGAGGCATCAGAAAATACATGTAATTGTAATTTAGAGGCTGTGAATTTCTTCAGATACCGCGGAATTTCAAGCTTTTCAATTTCCTTCATGTCCCTTTTAATTTTACTCCATTTATCGAAAATATTTGTAGGTAGTTAAGAAGTAAGAATTCTGGATCATTGGACAACCATTGTCTTATCTTAAAGCCACCTTCAGCCAATAGAGCGGTCATGCTTTTGTAGATTTCGATTGCTTGCTGCGTGTTCTCACAGCCCGTCAGCATATCGTCCACGTAGAAATCTTCCTTGAGAATTGAAGCTGCTTGAGGATATTTAGTAGTTTATTTATTTATTTATTTATTTATAATCACGAAGGTTTTCTCCATGTTATACACTAGATTTTGAGCGTATAAGCTCATTTATAATGTAGTGTACAGCAAATGATGAACCACATAATTAACAAACTATGTGTTAAAAAAACAAAAATTAATGGAATTAGCCAGGATCACAACACCTCACAAAATGCTGGATATTCCTCCGTTTAGATTCTGCTTGAATACTCTTTCTACTCGCCGTCAAGGGACCTCGGCAAGGACATCATCGATTTAACGGATTAACAGCGGCATAACTCGCAATTTAAAATAAAAATTGTGAAAAAATTCAATAAATTAACTAAAGAAAAAAGTTTAACGTCCTACTGACTTGAAAGTCAAAGCCTACCCAGCATGATAGCATGAGTCAACTCTTTTTCAACTTTTCCAAATATGCGGACTCTGGATATCAAGCACCCTCCAGTTTTATTTAGCCTTCCTGTAGTAAAGCTGGGTGACCTACAGGCGATTTACAATTCCCAGCAACTCGTAAGAGTAAAATCAAACGGAATACTGGGCAGGAGTAGAAATATACGGGAGTGGGACAACCCTCTCGAAGTCCTTGGGCTCCAATGCTACCGTCTTTCTAGCGGAGCTACATGCTGTAGTAAACATCTAGGAGGGAGAGCAATGAGCCCAGATAGTATGTATCACGTACCGGGAGGCAGTATTGTCAGGTTCATTAAGAACCTGAATATTGACTGGACGGATAATTAAGCAGGGTACAGCACAATAGATCTTTTAGGTCGCAGTGCGAGGTGGCTGATCGCCCGCATGGTCCTCCAATAATAATAATCACGGCGCTTCCACATACGATTTTTGACAATTTTGTAAATTTTGGTATAATCATCAACCGAGCCCAACAATTGTATACAGCCACTAAAGCGATAAATCCACCAAAAGGTTTAACTTTGTATCATAACAGTTCCATATAATTTTCGGTTCGTGCTATTTTAATAAATGTTAAAAAGATTTATTAAATTTTTTTTAAATATTTTCAATTATTAATTTAAGTTTTACATTCATAAGATATATTATAAATGTGTAATTTTAATAAATTACAATACATACAAAAATCGCAAGGCATGAATCCTGGGCTAACTTTATATACATGATTCGATGGTCAACATTTTTGAAGAAATTTTCCAATAGGGACGTTTCTATGACATTTATCTCGGCAATGATGTTGTTCTTTAGGTCTTGGATGGTGGCTGGACTATTAATGTACACTTTGCTTTTCAATAATCCCCATAAAAAGTAATCTAATGTCGTTAAATCGCACGATCTTGCAAACCAATTCACATTTCGGCGACGCAAAATTTAGCGATTTTCGAAGAACCTTTGCAATTCATCGATATTCTCACGCGTAGTACACGGTCTTCAATCGAATACGACTCCATAGCGATAAATGGCAAACATTCAACTAACAAAATGACATGAAATGACAGAAAACAAATATGGCGGCTTTGTAAAATTATTTTTTATTTTTCTGCGTATCATTTGGACAACCTTATACCTAGTTTATTTTCCATAAATTTTCCTTTTTTTAATTTGAATTAATCGGTTGCCCTGAAAAGGGCATTTTTAATAACAAAATAATGCCATTATTGAAATGCAATATGTACCTGACACTATAAACATTTCTTGCCATGATATAGTGGATTGATGTTAATAAAATTATTTGTTGTGTTGAATTATTTCCACAGAGTCTTCGAATTGATTGCATGTCGAACTCAGAATGCGTGTCTCACTCAACGGTTCTTCCATTTATAGCATCTTAAGGTCTACCAGCACACGATCAATAACAATATACCTAGTGGTTTCGTCAATCATCCACGGTTTTAACACGGTTGGACGGCTTGTATTGATAGATCGTCTGAAAATTTTAAACTTTGAAGCTAGAACTCCAAAGCATTTTCAATTGTACATCGACATCTTCATAACTGGTAATTAAAAATCTTCTTATCAAGTGGGCAACCTGCCTGTATTACGTCCTGGTAAAGGACGCATTAAGTTTGGAGGTAGAGGAGACGCTTCATCACCCACAAATGTAAAACTTTTTTCGAACCTGGTAGATTCGTATCTGAAATGAAAACGTAATTAAATTTGGTCCTAATAATTTTCTATTTATACAATTAATAATAGCTTGATTTTTAAATGTTTCCCGTCTATAGCTAATCTGAGCTAATTGTTCGCCACTCTGCTTCTGTTTTGGGGCATAATGCAACTGGTAAAAGACAGTCCCATATAACAGAACATGTCTCACTAATTACTTTAGAAGTAGTAAATTTCCTGATGCGATATCCATATTTACCGACACACACCATTAAATCCTCACTAGCTAAGTATCTGGACATTTAGAAATACATAAATAAAATGTCTATAAAATTATGAAACAATCTTGCAAACGCATTTTTCGCGATGTACCCAAAATCGCCTTGCAGGCTGCTTTCGACACAATCATCTGTTAAATCAGCTAACAGTGACAACCAAAATATATGGTGCGATCATATAATGTTGTATTGCAAGATAGTATCCATATCAAATTCGTCCATGTTAAATTTTAATTTAAATAATTTATGTATATTATTTTAATTACCTCTCACTGACTAATAATAATTTAATGACTAAAACTAAAATATTAATAAGAAAAATAAACACAACACAATCCGCAAATTAAACCCTTAATATCAATTGAAGTATTATTAAAATCTATTAATCAAAAGTAATTAAATTATTAATTTAAACCAAAGCAACAATTGGTTGCAAAATGACCGCACGTCGCAACAAAAGACCCAATCTCCAATTATAACCAGTCTCTTTCCTCTTTAATGAAATTGCGATTTGTTTCATAATTCAAAATCAAAGCAAGCTGATTATGTTTCGTTTGTTCTGCTTTTGTAAGAACATTGGGTTAAACATTTATCTGAGCTAAATTGAAGAACAAACATTTAATTATCTCAGAACAGAAAGAGATCAAATATTATTTAACCGAAAATTAGTTATTTTGTAGTCAAATTGGACATTACACTCTTTGAACTTGGAATTTATCCAAGGGCTTAAATTAATGAAAGTTGATCAAAATTTTGTACTCACCTATGTGATGTTTATTGACCTTGTGATTACGATAAACAATTTTGACTAAATTGTTCTTATGTTCTTGTTCTAATCATTTATGAATTTTGGTTTAAATAAATCAATTATTACGAGACAATGGAAAATCGTGCCGATTTTGTACGAGTTTAACAGAGAGACAGAAAATGATATTGTTTACTAAAACGCACTCGACAAGTACAGTGAATAATCCTTTTGTTTTGTCTTGGAATATGATTAAACTAGATTAGGGTCCTTATCAAAATTCGGCCTCCATCATTTTCGCAAAATTTTATTTATCCCTAAAAATCACCATTGAACTGATAAACAAATCGTGAAATATATGTCCATGAAAACCGTAAAATATCCAAAAATCGGATATTAATATCCTTATCATTATTTAAGTCCTTTATTCACCATACATCATGTCAATTATATTTGACATTGGTTTTAAATGTTATTTCAATATACTCGATGTACAACAAAGTGATAAAAGTCATTTTTATCATGTATCCTCAAACAGCTCAATACTTCGAAGTGACAATAAAAAAGGATAAATAATATATTTTAATTAAAATGGAAGAGAAGAGATTTGACATTATTGAATCCTTTTTTTTTGTTATGTTTTGGGGCTGAATTCAATGAGATATCCATTAGCTTTTTTTTTTTTTTTTTTGGTTGGTGACAATTTTTTGGATATTAAGTTACACACACAAAATTATTACGTATATATCTAGTAGAAAGAGGATACAGTTTAGTGTATATCCTTTTAATATTCTATTGATGTTGATGTCATCTACATACTACTGTATATACATACTTACATAGTTTAGGTTAATAACTAATGAAATATTTTTGGAATGAGTCTACTCTACGAGTATGTACAGGATTGGTTCTTATACCATTCAATCTATACGTCTTCTACTATGTAATATAGTATGACACATCTGACCTAACCTATCAGACACACAAGAATGAAGAATATAACAACCAATTAATTTTCACTTGATTTATTTGTTTTTGCTTTTCTACTATACTGTTTTGTTCAAGAAAATGCAATAAACTATTTACGGAATTCAATTTAACTTTGTCATCTCGAGACAGTTTCTTCTTCGTTTTCTGATGCATAAGTGTTTATAATGTCTGTGTGTTAAAATGAAAATTGGTAAAAATTCATTAAAATTTTTTCGAAAAATTAAAATTCTCCAACAAAAAGAAAGAAATTAAAACTCACAGAAATGTGTCTAAAAAAACTTCTTTTTGTATTTGCTATAAATGCATACCAGAGGAGTGAATAAAAACCTAAATTTATCAAACGAATTTGTGAAATATCGTGTGAAAATTTAATTGATATTTTTTTTTCATTAATTTAAATATCGATCCTTCCTGATGATATTGTACAATCATAAACTGAATTTTAGGAAAGGAGTACACAAAAAGTACCGGAACTGTCAAATATCTTGGAGGGATTCAGTTTTCGGTAAAAACGTTACGTAGAGGAGTTGTATGTATATAAAAAATTGTATTAAATAATTATAATTATTTGGCCCTAACAAGATCACTTGTAATAATTTGGATAGTAACCCCTTTTTTATTTTGGAATCGCATAGCTGAAATCAAGACATTTCAGAAAAAAAATCGTTATGATTAAGTATAAATCAAAGGTCGTTGTTTGTTTTCGCAAATACAAATTGAAAATTAAATAACAAAAAAAAAAAGAAATAACATTTTTGTGTTGTTTTTGAATTTTGAATAATTTATAACACCGGAAGGTTGGTTGAAATTATAGTTTTTATCTTAATGATCCCATAATAAAAAATATGGGTTGCCATTCAAGTTCTTACCATGAACTTGGTAGGGGTTTTAAGGTCGTCCTAAGGCCAAGCAAATATAATCTTTTATTATAATTTTTTATAACCTACAACTTCTCCATGTTGGCACTGGTTCTAGTTTTTACCGCAAACCCAATCCCTCCAAGATGCTGTAACGATCAGCGAGTAACGAACTTACGATCACCCGCCTCGTCGTTAACAGAAATTCATCCTGAGTCTCCCCCTGCAGCATTTTGTCCGACTAGTGTTCAGCCATGGGGCGTGGTTGGGTTAGGGGAGCCCATCAGGACCTAAATAACTGCCAAAATGCCTACGTTAGGCATTAAACACTACACACACACACACACTCTTCCAGAGGCTCATCTCCCAATCTCCCTTAAATTAACGACACATTATAAATTTCCTTTTTTTTTATATCACGTTATAATTTTATTTGATTATTGGAAGAACACAAAAAAAAACAATTTATCTGACTTATTTCTCTTATTTCTTTTTTTTCCCTCGTTAAAACTGACCAATACTGACTGCTCCTCTTTCTCCTATTGACTGTCCAACGCAGCTGAAGGTCGTAGAGCTCTGCGAATCCCCCCTGTGCGCGACCTGAAACGAAACCGCCAAACCGCCAAATCGCAGCCAGCTCAAACTACTCGAAGAAAACAAAAAAATTAAAAGAAATAATAAAATCAACCTGGCCTACTATGGGCCAATGTAAAACCGTATTTTAAATGACAAAAAAAAATAATTTATAAATCACAAAAAAAAGGACAACACAAACCAAATAAATCTCGAAATTAAGCATCACCCGTTCCGAAGTGTCAGGCCGACACGCGTCACTGGTATCACGCACCCGCTCTGCTGTCTTTTCGGCCGAAATCCAGACACCCTCCTCAGCTCGCTGACTCACCGCTGCTGTCTCTCTGCGAGGCTGCTGAACCCTCCACCACTCGAGTCTCCAATTACATCGTTGTATGGTTACTTATAATCGTCTGATTATTCTTGTTTGTTTTTTTTATTTTTTATTTTTTTATACTAAATATATATGCGGATATATCTACATAAATATATACCACAAAGGTAATTTTTCGATTTTTCACACCAAATTTTTAATTTCACAAATGTTTATGTACCTTTTTGTAGCGTACCTTTTTTTTTGTGTGTAAAATTCAAGATGTCGGTCTTTTTTCCAAATTTTTATAATTTTTCTTTATTTGTTTGCGACCGTTCTGTTCCAAATCTCGTTCTCCAATCCCCTTTTCTTCTTTTTTTTTTCTTTTTATTGGCGTTTTTTTTTATTTTTATTTTTTTCTTGTCTCAACCCACAGCGCCAACGACCAATCTCCGAACCGTCAGACACAAAACGCACTCACTTTAGTACACAAAATGAGTTATCATGAAGACATGGATTTGGCGTTTTCACGTTGGTAGCAGTGTTGGTTGTCAAATTGGCGACGATGACAGTTCGTATATTAAACATAAAAATTAATAAAAAAAAAGGAAAAGGAAAATTATAACAAAACCTGTGTCTGACTTCCAACCAAACAAAAGCTGTTTCAGACGGACCCACCGTCACATCGTGGGGAAGACCTACACCCTGAAGAGCTCTCAACAGCCGGGCAAGAGAATGTATACCGAACCCGGAAATAAATGACTGACTGATACAGGACCAAAGCATTGTATAAATAAGGAAAGAAAACATTAAATAGATTTGCTTGAATTTAATTCGATATAAAGAAAAATATGATATCTAAATCTAAGTGTGAATATCTTTAGCATGATATATGCCGAGATCTTTACCTGCAGGGCTTGATAATTGGTAAGCCACGTTTCCAATTCTACCATTCACAATTGCCGGTGTAAATTTCGGCGCCAATTTGGCCGAGAATTTATTTGTTGCTGAACTCTGAGGGAACGTCCTCAGTTACACCTTCTGACCGATATTAAACGTTCGATGCTGAGCGCGATTATTATATGTCCTTTCGTTTTTTTGGTGGGCCTCTCTAAGGTGTTTGAGTACCGACTCCCGTACCCAATCCATCCGTGCGGCTTTCGATTCCACTCTGGCATCGCTGTCCGTCTCCCAACCCAATAGTCGACGTAATTCGTACTCATTCGCATGTCCAATGTAATGCTGCCCAAACACCAGGTAATATGGGGAGAAGGACGTCGAACTGTGAACAACATTTCGTAAGACGGACGCAATTTCAGGCAAGTATCGATCCCACTCAACGTGATGTTCACCAAGATAGGCTCGGATGCAGGCTAAGATGGTGCGATTGACCCTTTCGGAAGCATTGCATTGAGGCGCATGTACAGGGGTTCTTATATGCTTAATCCCATATTCTCTCAGTAAGTTAGTGAATAATTGAGAACCAAATTGGCGACCGTTGTCGGAAACAATAAACTCTGGGACTGAATAAACATTAAAAACTTCCTTTTTTAAAAATTCACACATTATGACCGCAGACGATTCTCTCATTGCCTTTAGGAGTACAAATCTGGAATATTGATCCAAGACAATTAAAATATAGCAATTCCCATTACGGGAACGTGGGTAAGGACCTAAAAAATCAAGATACAGTTGTTGAAAAGGTCGTACACTCTCATGATACTCACCCATATTTGGCCTGGTTCGATAATTAACTGCCTTCGACATCTTACATTGCTGGCAATTTTTTATGTAAATTTGAATGTCCTTCACCATTCCTGGCCAGAAAAAATACCGTTTGAGTACCTCTGCAGTTTTAGTTATTCCCAGATGTCCCCCCGATAGGTTTGTGTGAGCTTTTTCAAGCAAAGCAGAAATAGCTCGATTTGGAACGACTAGTTTCCAACGTGAAAGTTCAGCCTCTTCACAATACCTCCATCCATGTCCAGGGCAGATGAGAATTTTGCCTTTTTCCACTTTAAAGTTAATCAACACCTCCAGTGCGTTCTCTATCCTCCTTATCCTCTCCAAATATTCGTCATCACTGAAGTAGTCGGAGTCTAAATCAATCCAAGGAGTGGCATTCCCCGATATAATGAGAGGTTCTGCACTGAAAGCTTCACAGAATGATCGTGACAGAGCATCTGGCACGACATTCAATGAACCCTTGCAATGTTCAATCTGGAATGTAAACCCCTGTAGTTTAAGACTCCATCTGGCTAATCTACCCGATAAATCGGATTGCGACATTAGCCATTGTAGACTCGCATGGTCGGTGATTATCGTAAACGGCAACCCTTCGATATATGGCCTAAAATGCTTTACACCAAGTACTGCCGCATAGCATTCTAATTCAGTAGTAGAATATTTCCGTTGTGCCCCGTTCAATTTTTTCGAATAATATGCGATCGGATGCTCTACACCTCCTGGCCGCTGAAACAGAACCCCTCCTACCCCAACAGACGAAGCATCCACTTGGAGAAAGAAAGGGAGAGAGTAATCCGGATGGACCAATATCGGAGCGGAAGTAAGAAGACTTTTGAGTCGGCCAAACGCCATTTGAGCCGACTCGTTCCATTGGATGGTTTTCTTGGACTTGAGGAGTTCAGTTAAGGGTGCCGCTACTGAGGAGTAATTTGGAACGAACCTCCGGTACCACCCACTCATACCTAAGAAACGTCGTAATTGTTTCAAATTTGTTGGTCGTAAAAACTGTTCGATTGCTTGAACTTTGTCTGGATCGACCCGTATACACCCCTCTCCAACAATATGGCCCAAATACTTAATCTGTTTTAATACAAATTTACTTTTCTCTACATTTATTGTTAAGTTGGCCTTGCGCAACCAACAGGCCACGAGTCGCAAAAGGTCGATGTGATCCTCAAAATCCTTAGACGTTATCAAGAGGTCGTCTAGATAGACGAACACTCTATCGTGGTATTCGTGAGGGATCACACGATGCATCAGACGACTCATGGTCTGTGGCGCGTTACATAACCCGAAAGGCATAACAGTAAACTGATACAGAGGCCTGCCCGCAACCGTGAATGCCGTTTTTGGTTTCGCATAATCGTGGAGTGGTATTTGCCAGAATGCATCTTTCAGATCAAGACTGGACATGTACTCTGTATTTTCCAAACGACTCAGAATCCCTTCAATCAATGGTAGCGGATAGGCATCTCCAACAGTTACACCGTTAAGCCTTCGGGCGTCAAGACACAATCTTTTCTTACCGTTGGACTTGGGTACCATAGTCACTGGAGAGGACCATGAACTATTCGATTCCTCAATAACACCAAGCTGCAACATACGATCTAGTTCGGTGAACAGTTGTTTTTGGATAGCTGGCGAAATTGCGTAATGACGCTGTTTGATTGGTCTTGCGTCTTTGGTATCGATATTATGACTCAACAGACTAGTTCGACCTAACCCTAGTTTCGCCGAAGACGGGAACTGTTCGATTACTGTATTCAATATTCGACGTTGCGGAGGAGTTAGTTGGTGCATTTCCAGCAATTGGCTCTGATTTGTTTTCTCAGAATCCGACAAAATTTGGTCGAACTGTGTTTCAGCGACGGATAGTTCATCAATTTGAATTTTAACATTGAATAACTTGAAGAAATCGACCCCCAAGTATAAGGTTTGCGACAAATTTGGAGCAAGATACACCCGCATTCTCTGAGTTATATTTTTGAATGAAACATTAAGTATGACATATCCAATTAGCCTTTCTTTTGAGCCGTTCGCGGTTGTAATGAAAGAGGGAAAATGGTGTAATTTAAGATTCTTGCTGATAACAAAATGGAAACAATCCTTGCCGAGTACACTGACGTTAGCTCCCGAGTCGAGAAGACCTCTAAACGAAAGGTCATTTAACAACACATCCAAATATGGGCGGTCATCTTGTGAGTTATGGTTAGAAATTATTGACTCGCAAATTGAACGACGCAGATCTTTACGCTTTTTAAAAAAAATGTATGAACGGTGAAATTTTGTTTTCTTAGCGGAAAATTCTTTAGAATTTGTTATGGAATGAATTTTTAAATCTACTTTTTTGAACGGAGAAGTTGATAAAATTCCGGGTCTGTGTTTGACGCAGATTCGGTCATCGTCTTGGGCAATGGACTCGGGCTGGGACGTTGTTGAAGAATTGATTCCCGAGTGTAAGAATTCTTCCCCTGCTGGTTTCCCTGGTTCGAGTTTTGTGCATTACAGCGCGGACAGTCGGCAAAAGATGTCTCTTCAAAACCACACACGGTGCAAAATGAATACCTAACTTTACTTCTACAATAACGATAACCATGCCCAGTTTGCTTGCAGTTCCAACAAGTTAATGTCGAGCGCTCCATCGGTCTTCCTACCAATTTCGGAGAATCATGTGAAGTGTACGATCGATAATTCAATGCGTTAATGTCTGGAATCAATCCAGGTTCCGACACACTTTCAGGTGCTATATCAATTAATGCATATTTTGTGTGTGCCGCAACTTGAACTGGATGATTACATATTTCGTTAACATTAAACCGAGTTGCTTGTCTACTCTGGCTGAATGGCATATTATTATTAGTATTACCCACACGCGCCCATATATCTTCCAAATTATTGCATTCAAATGCCAGTTGGGTGATTGTGCGTATATCCCGATTTGCAAGAAATATCTGCAGCTGTGGATCCATATTATCCTTCAGAACCTCCAAAATTTCCGAATCAGGAATCGGAGACTTGGCTTGTAGCGCAATTTTGACGATTGCGTCTTGGAATTCGACAAATTTTTCCTTGTGTTTTTGCTTTCGGTGATCCAAAATCCTTTTTATGTCACGATCCGAACGAATTAGATTAAATCGATCAGTAAGATCTCTTTTTATTTGATCCCACGTACGATTTTGGAATTGGTGACGCTCCAGATATGTCCAGTACCACTCGGAAGCACTCAGGAGTCTATGATTCGAGAAATTGACGTATCACGAGCTCTTCCGAAGTTGTATGTATCTGGCGGTGCAGTATGTGACGAGTAACCAATTGGAACTTAAGCAGCATACTGGTTAGATACCTGTGGTTGACCTTCGCGTTCCTGATTCCGGTTATTTTGTGGCAACTTCATATTTTGTGCGGATTCGTAATTTCCCGGCCTTAGTGAGTTAACATACTCGTTGCCAACTTGGTTTCCTCGAACTATTTGGTTCCTATTCAACGTAACTGTGTTGTATACCTCTTCTAGTGAATCTAAGTGTCTGTCGTTAGGTACCTGTGTCAGTGTTACATTGGGAAGTAAATGATTGTAACCTCGTGGTAATGGTTGATGTGTGGCAGGCGGGTTTCCTATCGAATTGATAGTTTGTTTAACTGGCAGCATCTCGGTGTCAAATGGATTGTAAACCATATCGACGCTTTGTGATTGTGGCTTAGTCGTCATGGTTTCCCTGAACTCCATGTTTGTTCTTGTCGCTTGGGCATTGGAATATGCTTGTCTTTCTCTACTTAACGAATGTGCTCTCAATGAATCCAATTCGAAGATATCCCTCGGATCTGCAATTGAATTGATTGCAGTTTGTTGAGCTGGGATCTTGCTAGGTCCTGGAATACCTGAATCAAACGATAATAATTGCGTAGCTCGTTCCCCTGGTGTCGTGGGTGCCACAGATCTTGAAGTATCCACTTCTTGAGTAGTATTGGATCGAGCATCATCGTCCTCCAAATCTTTTGTCTGCATTTTACTGAAACACGATGTCAACTCTTCCACTCTTGTATCCCTCAACACTTCGTTTATACTACAACATTTCCCCAAAACATCGGAAATCCCCTGTAGCAAGTTATTGATATTTAAATTTTGGAGTCGTCGAAGACGCTCGCGATAGTGAATGATTCTGGATTCAACTATATTTCTCTGGTCTTCAGTAATTCTGGTTGATGAGTTAAAGGGACTAAAAATCCTTTGTACTTTTAGTGAACATATTTTAAGTTCATATTCAGGGTTAGTAATAGCCTTTAAATGCGGTCGAGATGGTGTGAGAACAGGAAACAACTGCTCTGATTTTAATTTGGCTTGTAGAAGCTGAATTGAATTATTCGTCGATGGAATATGTCGAATTTCACATTCAATATTAAATTCCTCCGGTTCCAACTGTCCCGAATTCATACCTGAATACGCCATTTCTGTGTTTACCTTATCCACTTTTACGAGAACCGCAAAACCCCGAACAAAAACTTAAAAATGCGATGATTTAAAATTAAAGTTTATAAACCGTTGAGCGGAAATTCCCGTGAATAGATCAATGAAGCAATGAATTGTGGGTACGGAATAAAAAAAAAAATATTAAGTGAATTATGAAATAAAAAACCTTAGAAAGTAATTAGTACGAAAAATATGATTTAAGTAAATAAGAGACGTAACACGAATAATATTATAAATCGAGTTCTTATCGATGGAAAAAAACTTACAGGTTGATAAAGGTAAATGCGAAATTTAATAGAGTTTGCAGAATAAATCTATGCAAAAATAACTTACTGTACTATGTTATATACATTAATAAAGATACCAACACCAAAAATAATTTAATAATTTTTACAAAACATAAACAAAGTGTATCATTGACTAGGTTAGTTAAATTTCAATTTTGAGTAAAAAACTACTAGTAATTAAGAAACTAATTAATTTACAAATAATAAATAATTAAATTAAACGAATAGCTTCAATAGCCTATTTATTCAATAATTAAGAATGAGCAATATAAATTTAGTTACGAACAACCGATTGCAGTTTTAATATAAAAAAAAAATAAACTCACCAAAATTCAACAATCTTAATCAATATAAATCACCTTGCCCGTGTGATACCTAGTAATTCCACAATTGTTTCAATAGGATAAATATATTACAATGATATAGGGAGATGAGTGCTCCTTTCGAGTGTGTGCGCACCTGTGTACATGCTTAATTCTAATAAATAAAATTTAAACAAAGATTAGATAATAATAATCAAAACTTGAAGTTTTACTCTGATGGTGAAGATGCACGAAACTGCAACAAGCATTCGCTTGGATATTCATGCCATCACCATCGAAGCACAAATGAAAAGGCCAATCGCAACCAAGTAACCACACGGCCATTCGACACATCACGTGGTTCCCCATGCGTTCCGCTACGACCAACATTATACGACCAGAAATTGTGCAAACCATCGTCATCAAATCGATATCACTCCCATACTCGAAAAGTTCATGACTGTTATGGAAAGTGGAACGATGATAGATGGTTGACGCAACTGTAATTACAAAAAAAAAAATTACTAATAAAAAAAATTATTTAATTTAAACTTGAAATTCACAAAGGACATTCGACTATACATCTGAATCATAAAGGTACTCGTGACCTTGGTGCAAATGTGCGAATGCACTTAAATTAAATTACTAAACAATCTAGAAAAAAAATTGCTTGTTTAACTGTTACCTCGCTTGATTACCGCTCGAGTTTACTCTCAATCCTGTGTTGACAAAACATGTGGTCCAAATAAAACAGTACTATACCCGTTAATTGAGCAACCTCCCATCATCTGCCATTATCACCCCAAAGATACAAAAAAACCGAAGTTGATATTGGTTCGATGACTGATGATGAGGGTTGGACAACTGCAAAAAAAAATAAAAAAAATGATAAAGAACGTTATAAGAAAAATTAAAAATTTAAAGAGACATCACCGATCAACTTTCAAATACTAAAGATACTCATGACCTTGATAAAAAGTTTGCGGATGTCTGAAAAATAAAAATAAATAACTGTTATTCATGATACCACTAGATTACCACATGTTTTCCTTCACACGATAAACTTTCCCACGTGTTTAGCCGCGTACGTTTTCGCACCATTGTGAAACAATGATGAACCATTACAATTTTTCCTTACTCGACAAGCGACAACAGTTAAACTAATCCGAAAAACCGGTTTTGGGCGCCACTGTAACGATCAGCGAGTAACGAACTTACGATCACCCGCCTCGTCGTTAACAGAAATTCATCCTGAGTCTCCCCCTGCAGCATTTTGTCCGACTAGTGTTCAGCCATGGGGCGTGGTTGGGTTAGGGGAGCCCATCAGGACCTAAATAACTGCCAAAATGCCTACGTTAGGCATTAAACACTACACACACACACACACTCTTCCAGAGGCTCATCTCCCAATCTCCCTTAAATTAACGACACATTATAAATTTCCTTTTTTTTATATCACGTTATAATTTTATTTGATTATTGGAAGAACACAAAAAAAAACAATTTAACTGACTTATTTCTCTTATTTCTTTTTTTTCCCTCGTTAAAACTGACCAATACTGACTGCTCCTCTTTCTCCTATTGACTGTCCAACGCAGCTGAAGGTCGTAGAGCTCTGCGAATCCCCCCTGTGCGCGACCTGAAACGAAACCGCCAAACCGCCAAATCGCAGCCAGCTCAAACTACTCGAAGAAAACAAAAAAATTAAAAGAAATAATAAAATCAACCTGGCCTACTATGGGCCAATGTAAAACCGTATTTTAAATGACAAAAAAAAATAATTTATAAATCACAAAAAAAAAGGACAACACAAACCAAATAAATCTCGAAATTAAGCATCACCCGTTCCGAAGTGTTAGGCCGACACGCGTCACTGGTATCACGCACACGCTCTGCTGTCTTCTCGGCCGAAATCCAGACACCCTCCTCAGCTCGCTGACTCACCGCTGCTGTCTCTCTGCGAGGCTGCTGAAACCTCCACCACTCGAGTCTCCAATTACACCGTTGTATGGTTACTTATAATCGTCTGATTATTCTTGTTTGTTTTTTTATTTTTTTATTTTTTTATACTAAATATATATGCGGATATATCTACATACATATATACCACAAAGGTAATTTTTCGATTTTTCACACCAAATTTTTAATTTCACAAATGTTTATGTACCTTTTTGTAGCGTACCTTTTTTTTTGTGTGTAAAATTCAAGATGTCGGTCTTTTTTCCAAATTTTTATAATTTTTCTTTATTTGTTTGCGACCGTTCTGTTCCAAATCTCGTTCTCCAATCCCCCTTTCTTCTTTTTTTTTCTTTTTATTGGCTTTTTTTTTTATTTTTATTTTTTTCTTGTCTCAACCCACAGCGCCAACGACCAATCTCCGAACCGTCAGACACAAAACGCACTCACTTTAGTACACAAAATGAGTTATCATGAAGACATGGATTTGGCGTTTTCACGTTGGTAGCAGTGTTGGTTGTCAAATTGGCGACGATGACAGTTCGTATATTAAACATAAAAATTAATAAAAAAAAAGGAAAAGGAAAATTATAACAAAACCTGTGTCTGACTTCCAACCAAACAAAAGCTGTTTCAGACGGACCCACCGTCACAATGCTTGGGAAGTACCGTCCTCATAGTGATAATCCTTTTAGTGATAATTTTTCTTTGATTCTTTAAACGACTAATTTCGGCCCAACTTGCTCTTTGCCAATTTTGAAAATATACAAAAGAGCAAGTTGGCTCGAATTAAATGGGCTGGAGAATCACGTTTTTAATTCAATTTTTTTGATTGTTAAAATATTTTTACTCCAAGTCGAAAAATGTTAACAAAAACAACATAAAAATAGCTTACCGGTCGCAATAACTCGGCAAATTTAATAATTTTGTTATTTATATTTTATACATTTGAAATGATAATTTATTTTGTTTGAAAACAACATAAAATAACCATTTACTTTTTTTTTTTTTTCCTTTATTTAATATTACAACTGATTTACAAATCATTTAGTAATTTATCTTTCTTAAATGAAGATTCACATTTGACGGGCAGTAGCCCAATGATTACTCCCGTTTGAATTTACATAGTAATTATTTTTCTCTATCCTAATTAAATACAACTGTCCAATTCCAAAGGTTTCTGCCTTTGAAGTCTTCTTACTGCATTGGTGGTATCCAACAAACTTCGTATGTCTGCATTTTGGTGCCGAGATATCCGCTGAATGTGTTTCTTCGCATGATTTTGTATTTCTTCACTTACATATTCCATGTTTAAGTCCCTATGGAGGTTATCATTTCTAATGTACCATGGTGCGTTTACAATGCCACGCAGCACTTTGTTTTGAAAACATTGAATCATTTGTACATTTGTCTTCTTGGTACAACCCCAAAGTTGAAAACCGTAGGTCCATACTGGTTTAAGTATTTGCTGATATAATAGCAATTTGTTATGTATTGTAAGCTCAGAGTTTCTACCTATTAGCCAATACATTTTCCTATATTTAATGTTCAATTCTTCTTTTTTCTTTTTAACATGCTCTTTCCATCTAAGCTTGCAATCGAGAGTCATGCCGAGGTATTTGGCTGTATTTGCATTTGGAACCGGCCTTGAATTAAGTTTCACTGGAATCCAGTTAACTTTCTGGTTTGTGAAGTTGACGTGAACCGACTTTGCTTCGTTTAGGCTAATGCGCCATTTCTTTGTCCAGCTACTCACTGTGTCGGTTGCTTTTTGAAGTTTGGTCGTTGCTTCTGATATACACTTTCCAGTCGCCAGAATAGCTGTATCGTCTGCAAATGTTGCTATGGTGGCACCTTCTGTATTTGGCATATCTCTGGTGTACATGATGTACAATATAGGACCCAGTACGCTACCCTGTGGTATGCCTGCTGATATTCTCTTTTGTTCAGAGTACTCTCGGTTATATTTAACACGGAAATGTCGGTCTGAGATATAAGATTTAAAAATTTGATAGAATTGCTTTGGTAGATCTCGATGCAATTTAAATTGAAGTCCTTGGTACCAAACTTTGTCGAAAGCTTGTGCTACATCTAAGAAGATGCTGGAGCATATCTTCTTATTCTCAAGTGAGTCTTCGATTATATCCGTTATTCTGTGAACTTGTTCTATCGTAGAGTGATTTTCTCTAAATCCAAATTGGTGTGGTGGAATCAAATTTCTCTCTTCTATTATTGGCTTGAGTCTCTTGAGCAGTAATTTTTCAAATAATTTTGAAATTACAGGAAGTAGTGAAATCGGTCTGTACGACTTTTTATCGTTCGCTGGTTTGCCTGGTTTGGGGATCATAATTACTTCAGCAACCTTCCATTGCCATGGGACATATTTTAGTCTGAAGACAGCATTGATAATTTGAACCAATTTTCGTAGTCCCTTCTCGGGAATGGCTTTTACGACTTGTCCAGTAATTAAATCATATCCTGGAGCTTTTTTTGCGTTCAAATTACACTTGATCTCATTTTTTAATTCCTGTAATGTTACACATCGAATATTATATTCATCAATTTTGCTAACTGTTATTATGTTTTCATCTGCTGTTTGCCTAGGTAACGGTTGAAAGGTGTCTTCCAAGTGAGCTGCAAATAAAATAGCTTTTTGCTTGTCGCTTTTGGCCCAGGTTCCTTCCCCATTTTTAATAGGGGGCACATGCGTTTTGGTTCTTTTTAATCCCTTTGTTGCTTTCCAAAGAGAGTAATCAGTATCTTTATGTTCGGTGAGACCATTTAAGTACTTGTTAATAGTTTCATTCTTAATTTCTTTTATAAGTTGTGTTTATTGCATAGAAAATTGAGGATTTTTTTGTTTTCCGGGGCGCGTGTCCTTTGCCAGGTTTTTCTTGCTTTCCGTTTCTCTCTAACTAACTCCCTGACCTCAATAGGATAATTTTGATTCCTACGGGATTCGGTGTGACTAGCAGGAGAACTTTCCCATGCTGCTTGTTGAGTAGTACTGTTAAATACCTCTAGTTCGTCTTCTAACTGTACCGGTGTTTTAATCGGCACTCGTAGATTTATTTGCATTTCAATTAGATTTTGGAATAGGTCCCAATTAGTTCTATTATTTGTTAATTTAGGCAGGTTATCCTTATTAATTATCATTGTGCTGAGTGCCATGTTAACAGGTGTATGATCGGAATATATCCCTTCGCTGTTTTCGATGCACATGTAATCCTCGAAGATCCCTTTCGTTACATAAAAATCAATGAGATCTGATATTTTATTTATATCAGCAGGCCAGTATGTTGGTTTACCTCCAGAGTGGAACTCGCAGTTATTTATTCGTCCGGCTTCGAATAGCTCTTTTCCTTTATGGGTTGTAAGTCTTGATCCCCAATAGGTGTTTTTTGCATTAAAGTCACCACCAATAATAAAATTGGATCCTAGTGATCTAAAGAGTCTATTATAATCTTCTTTGTTTAGATTATAGCGTGGAGGGCGGTAGATAGAGGAAATACTGTATTCATTATTATTGTTAGTTTCAACTTTTATGGTTTTAACTTGCATACTTTCCTCTTCTATACTAGGTTCTTCATAGTGTTTGAGATTCTTTTTCACTATTACTGTTGATCCTCCTCTGGGTTTTCCTCCTGGGTGAACAGCATGGTAACATTCATAATCACGTATTTTAATAAACGATGTTTTTGTCAAATGGCTCTCCGATATAAGGCATATATCTATTTTTTCTAAATTTAGAAAAATTTCTAGCTCTGGAACATGTTGCGTGACAATTCTTAATGATCTGCTCATTTTAGTATATGAGGGCTGTTGCCTCGTTCAAGGTTTGATGCATATCTAGACGCTTATATAAAGCTTCTAGACCACGTTCTTGCTTTGCTAGCCTTATATTTATGGCTTCTATGCTTCGACAAATCCTTTCAAGGGGGTTATCATTAGTAGCATTAGATGATTGCTGTACAATTTGTGAATAACTTTTTCGCTCTGTACCAATACCTGGTGGTTTTGGCTCCTTGGGGTTTAGTTGGTTTCTCTTCTCTGGTAACCCTAGGGTTTTGAGGAAACTGATGCGTTTTGTTTCTTAGTCTTTGAAGTTCTTTGGCTACTTCACAGCCTCTATAATTTGCAGGATGATGCCCTTTACAGTTTATACATTTTGCAGGGGTGTTTCTACTTTCTGTACACTCTTTCGCGTTGTGTTTTCCAGCACATTTTACGCATCTTGGCTCCCGTCTGCAATATTTTTGCGTGTGATTGAAACCTTGGCATTTTTTGCATTGAGGTATTAGCCTCGTGTTTTTCTTAAGCGGTTCTATTTTAACCCTCATATTGAGAATTGCTTTGATGTTGAAGATGTTTTCAACTTTCTCCTTTTTGTTAAACGTAAGCATGAAGAGTGGAAGCCCCCTTTTTTTGACTTGATTGTTCTCACCTCTCTCTCGTTTTAGGATGTTTACTGCATCTTCTATTTGCAGATCTCTTGCCTTTAGGTCCTCAATTATGTCCTCCTTCGTACACGTTGGATGAAGGCCTCTGGCCATAACCTTAATTGCGCGTTCGTTTTTATCTTCGTATGTGAACCATTCTTTACCTTCCGCATTGAGCTTTGTTGCTAGAGCTCTATATGTATCGGAATCCGGTGTATTGATTTTCCACACGTTATTGTTTAGTGACGCTACTCTATATTTCTTAGCTGTCACTGATTTCATTAAAGATTGTATGCTAGCAAATTCTGTTATGCCGATTACATTAATTGGCGGAGGCGCCTTTTCTTTCGGTACAACCTTTTGTTGTCGATTTTGTTGCTGTTGCTGGTGAGCTCGTTTGGTATTAGTATCACCAGTTACTAATACATTAGCTTGCGAATGATCTCCAACTTCAGGCGAGAATTCTGCTTTTCGTTTTTTGGTAGGTCTTTTCTTCCTTTTCAGTACCCAATCTGTTTCTCTCATGAGATCCTCTTCATCAGTATGGAACTCATTGTTATAACTGGTGTGAGTACTTGTTTCATTATAACAAGTTAGCGGGTTTTCAGAAATCTCCATTGGTTTGGGCTTCTTTAATTCTTCATTTTCTTTTTTTAGTTTTTCAATTTCGCTTCTTAGTTGGGTTAAAAGTACATCTACTTCACTGAGTTTTCGACAGAGTTCAGCGTTTTCGTCTTTCTGCTGATTTGCAGAGTTAGTATGATGGTTTGGTGATCTTAACCACATTGAACTTCTTTCGAATTGGTTTAGCAATGATTGGCTCACCCCAGAATCCATTGAGCCAGCCTCGTAAGAGGGCGGATTAGCCAACTGGGTAGTTGGTTTACCACCTGGGGTATTGTTTCCTTTTTGCGTTGTATTCATTGCTTTAAGACTGGTTATGTATCAACTACCAACCTAACCAGTACAAGTTGGTAGTGGGTCATTGAAGAGAACATCATTTGCTATGTTCTCGGTAGTCGGTTATTCCGCCGTATCTCGGTCGCCAGAGCCTCGTTAGTTAATTAGCAGGAAGTACCACGTGCAGGTGAGGTTGGCATTTGGGCTAGTATAATAAGACCATTTAAACCGGCGCACCTCACCCCCCAACCATTTACTGATTCATAGAAGCCTGAGCCTCCCGTATAAATAATAGTCTCCAGTATAGACTGTATTTTGTGTCCGAAGGCTGTGATAATATTTTATTTGTAATAATTTTAACGTGAGTGAAATAATTTTCTTTTTCATATTTTGTAATAAGTTCGTTGAAAATTGTATTTAATTATTATAAACATTTATTTGTACTATTTTTTTAGAAGTAAAATAACGTAATGCGGCTTTTGTTTATGAATATTATTACAGAAGTGTCAAATTTACACCATGTAGTGCTGTGCTAATTTGGTTGCATACAAAATAATGTCATAATTATACAGCTGTAATAATTATCACAGAGTTCGTACACGTCCTATGCTTAAAATAAGGTACATACAATTTTCTCTTTAAACGATTGTTTCCATTTACATTTTTATTCTATTAGAAAAGTTAGCTTTTATAATCGGTATGAAGTACATAACAAATTACAAAATATAAGCATATATTAGAAAGTATACACTGTTAGTAAAATTTCAAAAAGAATTTTCTCGGGAAATCCCGGGAAATTAAGAAAATACGAAACACAAGTTATTTTTTATTTCAAAATTAGTTTATTTAAATAAAAATATGATTTCCTTTTGGAAGAAATTCAATAACTAAGCAAATTTTCAAGCTTTAAAATAAAAAGAATCTAAAAATTCGCAGATTTTTAAAATTCGGTTTTAAAATTATTTGTATTTTATAAAATATGTCTTAAGAAAACATAAAACGTTGAGCGAATGATCGCTTAGCCCTGCTCTAAGCTTCGTTGAAAAATTACTATGAATGGAGAAAACCCTTTCACTCGCTGTAGATGTTGGTCAAATAAATTTTACAGCTTCCAATATTTTTTCCAAATTCATATAATCTTGCTTGTAAGTTCGTTAATTTTCTTTATTAAATTTTTGTCATAATTTCTGTTTAAAGGCATTTTTTAAAAAGTTCCGTTAATTGCTGATTGCAAAGCGCACTCTAAAGTAGAGGGTTTTAGTAAAGACTATAATAATCCTCGGCTGTAATTGAAGTTTTAAAGTTTTCAGGATTTCGTAAAAATTGCATTAGTGACATTAACTCAATATTCCTTCTTTCTATATTTCGTTTTTCTAACGAGTTTTGAAAATCCCTACTGAGCAACGTGTTCTCCTCACGAAGAGAATTAAATAGGAATTTCAAAATGCCTTCGCCCAAAATCAAATTTGTATAACGCCGTGACCGTGCCTCAATAGCTAATTTGATAGGCTTTAAAACATTAAGAAGTGATTCAATATGTGGTAGCAATTCTTCATCAAAATAATTGGATAGCTGCAAATCTTGTAATGCATTTAAAATTTTTATTTAATGAATTTTTCCAACATTGGCTCAATGCTGTTCCACCTTGTCGGGCAATCTAAGATTAAACATAATTCCTTTTCAAATTCTCTCTCTTTACGTAACTTTGAAGGATTGAATTTCTTACCGGAGATAATTTAAATAATTTGACGATTTTACGAACCGTTTTTAATGATTTATATATATTTTCTATTATTTGTATATCGGGTTCATGATCACAATATTCTGCGCCATTTTCGTCAAAGTCGTCTTCCGCAAGTATATAATTATAATCATCTGAAGAATCTGTGCCAACATCACCATTGCATATATGGTCAATATTAGCCTTGGGTTTATATAAAACATCGACCACACCAATATGTATCCCGTGGTTATAACACTGCTGATGAACAAATGGGCTATTCTCCCTAATTTTACCATAACGGCAGCACCATCAGTCGTTGCTGCAATTATATCGTTTGTAGTTAAACCGAACTCCAACAACTCCGTTTCTAATAATAATAAAGCTTTTTCTGCCGGACAGCTTCCATGGATTCGAATGAGACCCAAATTATCATACTCGCCATTTTCAAAATGAATATTGATATTCATACACTACGTTTAGCATTGTTTTTGGGCAAATCATAACATGTGTAATTCAATGAATCACTAATGAATGAAGAATTTTGGATTGCATTGATAGAAAAACCGTCAACTGCAGGTAATTTATCAATGATAATTTCCGATAGTGGCGATTTTCATTTAACAAATTTATTCATACTAGTTTTCTGTTTTATTTTTAATTTCAACAAGGCTACAATCTGATAAAATATCTGTATTTGTACGTTTCAAGATTATTTTATGCTGCGATACTAAGTGCCTTGATAATCAGCATGTGGAACAGCTTTAACACCGAATTATTCGTTCGCGAATCGTTTTCCGCGCGCTTTAAAAAATGTTCCCACACTTCTGATTCGTAAATTTAATTTAATTAGGGATACGTTTTAATATTTATATATTTAAAGAAACTTACCAGCGGCACTTAATGTAGTATGATAGTATCACGTAAAATAATTTGAATAAAATTCTTACAAATGCTATAACATACTATATCTTTTAATTTCAGTAATATTTTAAGAACAACACAAAAATTTCATTAGTTGATTTTTCGGCATTTTTTATAGACAAATTTATTAATTGTTCATGGCAATCCCAATATTTTCGATTTGGTAAATCAGAAAAATACAGAGGCCAATCGCTCATAATATATCTACTGAAAAAAAGTAGAAATGTCTTCCCCCTCCCCGTAATTTTGTCTGAAGGTCCAAAGAGTTATACCAATGTACCACTCTGCAAAAATGAGAACCCTCCATGAGTTCTTTCTGTTGGTAGTTTGGTTTCGTACTAGTGATGTTCGAACTGAGTCGAACCGAATACTTTTAACCTGATACTCAAAAGGTTCGAAGTATCAATTGAGTACTTTTCAAAGTATCAGGTAAAAAGTATCAACTCATACATTCGACGCTCGAACAAAATCCAACCAAACAGTTGTTTTGGTATGGTTTACTTCCTCATACAATTTGTTATGCGAGAAAGAATGAATTGTATATCAACTTATGATATTTTGGGATGTTTGCTACTGAGAAATAGAGACAAATAGCTATGCATATATCAACATAATATGTCTACCTATATAAATGTCTTCATCTCTCAATTTTAATATATACGTAAATGCATCTCATTCTTACAAATAATATTATCAATGCACCAAAACAGATCAAACATATACTCGTATATGTTAACGTTTTCCTTTCACATTGAACTGATACTTGTACCGAATTGATACTTTTGATCGAATTGATACATTGTACCGAATTGATACTTTTCATCGAATTGATACTTTGTACCGAATTGATACTTTGAATCAATTGATCCTTTTGCGCTACATTTGCGTGAAACTTTAGATAATTTTTACGATATAATTTTTTTATAAATTTAACCAAATCTTCTCGATTCCTATTTGTTTAATTTATTTATTGAACTTAATCGAAATAAAGATTTATTTACTAAAATAAAATGTATCTGAAAAATATCCAACGATAAACATTTTAATTGAAAATTAATTTCATTAAATGATTTAAGCAAATAGGAATACAGAAGTTTGATTAAATTTATAAAAAAATTCATCATAAAAATTATTTAAAAGTGTCATGCAAATAACGCAAAAGAATCAATTTATTCAAAAGTATCAATTCGATCCCAAGTATCAATTCGGTTCTAAGTATCAGTTCGTTCAAAAGTATCAATTCGGTACAAGTATCAACTCGGTTCAAAGTATCAATTCGTTCAAAAGTATCAATTCGGTACAAGATCAACTCGGTTCAAAGTATCAATTCGTTCAAAAGTATCAATTCGGTACAAGATCAACTCGGTTGGAAGTATCAATTCAGAATTTGGTTAAAAGAGTAAAAGTAAAACCATATTCAAACGATTGTCCTCTTTTGGTGCATTGCTGATATTGGTTTGTGAGAATGAGAAGTATGTGGGATATTACAAACACAAGCTGAATTTTTATTATTTAAAAATGATGTAGGTACATAATATTTTGTATATTATGCAAACAAAATAATTATGATGATACATATATCCATATTTATTCCAAGATTTCAAGAATAATTTATTATGTTATAATTTTGATTTAATTTGCCACATTAAACAAAATTAGCATAATTTTACTCGAAAAAATTAGGTTGAGCGAAAAAATCGAAAAATGTATCAGGTTCGAAAGTATCAGGTTAAAAGTATCAGGTTCTTGACTCAAAAGTATCAATTGATACTGATACCTAAAAGTATCGATTAAACCCATCACTATTTCGTACTGAAAAGTATGGTCTACTCATTAGGCAGCTACGACCAAACTACAAAAAATTCCACTCTAGCCACATACATTAAGTATCTGGCCAGAACGTACTGACATAGCGAATTATTATTCACTACATCAAATATAAAAACCCATGGAGAAACCTCATTTGTGTGAGTTGTTGGTACGTATATTAAATCCAAACAATTTATTTTCGGTTTTAAATAAACAATATTTAATTAAGAATTAATTTTATAATTTATGTTTTAGAAATTAAAACATCCACCACCACTTTAAATATGGCGAACGACCGTGGCCAAAAAAAATATATAAAATTTTATCAAAATGCTTAAAGAGCAAATTTTGAGGTTTTTTATATTTTGCAATACTAACGTGAAGTGACTTAATTTTTATACATTTTACCTACGTGCTAAAAAACTAAGGGGAAACGAAAAAAAATGAAAGAAATATAAAATGTATTATTACGCGCACAATATGTGTGTAGCAAACAAGGATGACAAATAGCAAAAATACTGAAAATAATAATAATATATATGCACCCGTATGGGTGACCATACATATTTTCAACGAAACAACAACGTATCTTTCGTTTCGTTCTATGAAAATACATAATATGTACATACACCCAAAAATACTTTGTATATGAATACAGAAGTAAAACAAAATTGGTTGTACGAAATACGAAGCATACACATGGATAATAATCATGTACATGTTACCGTTGCATTCGCATAATGTATACAAATAAAATTCACAATATGGATTGTGATTAATTTGGAGCGCGAATTCAAAAGATATTTGAAATTCGAAATTATAAATTTATTTATTTATAATTGAATTAAAAATGATTGAATGGACCGCTACAGAGTATTATGCCCACACGTATATTATTTTAGCACCATGGGTTTTTATATTTGATGTAGTGAATAATAATTCGCTATGTCAGTACGTTCTGGCCAGATACTTAATGTATGTGGATTGAGTGGAATTTTTTGTAGTTTGGTCGTAGCTGCCTGATGAGTACATAGTAGTGATGTTCAAAATTGATCTAACCAAATGTTTTTAACCTGGTCGTTCAAAAAATCGAAATGATCGAACTGGTTAGCTCAAAAAGATTAGGTTAAAAAGTATCAATTTGGTTTTTTGTTCTGTCTACATTTTATTTTCTCCTCTTTCGTTATTCAATTTAACCAACAAACCAGACCAAGTAAAAACCAATAATCAACACACTATTGACGATTGGTAAAGTTGAAAAGGAGCTTATAAATCAATACAATAGTTTTAGTATGTTCTATGTTATTTATTGAGGGCCAACGAACCTATTAATTATCAATATGTAAAAATAAAATTATTAAAAGTCTGTGTTTTTTGAAGTGTCAAAAAGAGAAAGATATAATGCAAAAATTGCGAAGTGTCAACATACTAAACTTTGTTTTTAACCATAATATCGGGAAATACTAAAAATGAAAGGGGAAAGCTGCACGATGTTACATGTTAGTGAATTTGACATTTGAGAGTAAAATTTATTGTTTTTGTTTTGATGTTTGCCATTTGATTGTTTGCAAAACTTTAAATTCCAACGTTAATATGTGATTCTTTTATGTTTTCATTTTGCAAGTTTCGTCGATTATCTTCTTCGATAGATATGTAGAGCTGGTACCGTGATGAATTGATATCTGAAGCTTCGCTTTCACGGAATCGAAAACATCGGTTATTACAAACGACATACGGATTGTGTTTCACGATCTGTGGAATTGACTATGTCCAGTAAGTGTAAGGCGTAATTTTAAGGAAATCTTAGTTTGTTGTATTATTGCTTTGGAGATGAAAGAATGATGAAAACTTTAAACGTCACTCAACCTAAATGGGCTACAAAAAATTTCTGTAGACCGGTAATTATAGTCAAATAGTTCATATATTCTATGTATGTTACTCATATGTTATGAAACACATTTTTATATTGCAGGAAATTTGTTCAAATTTTAGGGGGACAGTTTATGTTCATATCCATGTACTAAATAAATTATTCATATTGGACATAATAAAGACGTATAAGCGTAGTCGAATCAATTGGGTTGATTAGATTTAGAAACGATCTCTTCCATTTTTTGTATTTTTAAGATTAACCAAAATACGTTTAGTTTCAAATTTATTTTGAAAATTATTATTTTTTTATGCAACACATTCATTGTTCAGACATTTTCGTTTGATATTGTTTATCTTATATTTTGTCGAAGATTACTTAATCTTATATTTTGAAAATAATTTTGGAAAGGAGCAGTTCCGAAAATTAAAATTTGGAATGTGGCCATTTTTGCACGTACTTCTATGGAAGTATGTTTCAAATGCATAAATTCCAGTTTTTATTTTTTGTAGAATGTATGTTAGAATAGATCTCATTTAAAACTTATGTCATTTATTTATTTAAAACGATAAATTCCATTTAAAACAAGGAAACAAAATCAATAAACAACTAATTTAAAAAAAGGGAATAGGTCGCTGTTGAACCTAATCGACACAATTATAGAGCGGGACCAGTGGCAGAAGACAATCTAACGATAAATAAGGCTTATCTCACACCAAATTAGTCAAAACTTTTTTTACCGCGCCTCCCAAAATCACATTAGAGCAAATCAGACTACTCATACTGAATCAAATAAAAACAGTTTTACGCAAATCATTGAATAATACACTAGATGGCCTTGTTTTACATAGATTGGTAGAATGGAGCCACACATTTCCATACATTCTAAACAAAACAAGACCGCCTAGTACAAATTCTTAATTTCGATATTCTGAATCACACTGAAATTTTCATTTTGGGAATTCATAATTTAATCGTGCACCTCTTCGTTAGATTTTCTTACTCCACCAGTCCTGCTCTGTTAAGTGCTTTACCCATTGAAAAACGAAAAGAAAAATCGGATTTAGTTTTTTCGATATAATTCCAAAATTATTGCTTTGTTTTCGCTAAAATCTTCTCGTTTTTAACCGAGTGTACCATACAATACTATTTTCAATTAAAAAATTTCCAAAAAACTTTAATTAGCTGAGAAAATCAAAATTTAATTTTTTTCGTCCGAAAAAAATGGTTTAGAACCGAAAAAACTAAATTTTCATTTTCTCAGCTAAATAAAATTTTCAATTAAAATTTTTTGGAAATTTTTTAATTGAAAATAGTATTGTATGGTACACCCGGTCAAAAACGAGAAGTTTTTAGCGAAAACAAAGCAATAATTTTGGAATTATATCGAAAAAACTAAATCCGATTTTTCTTTTCGTTTTTCAATGGGTAAAGCACTTTAGTATTTAAAATTATTGTATTTGAAATATGTACATAGTAATTGTTATCAAAATGAAAGTCTATTGGAGTTCTCTATGACGGGAAAAAATATTCTAATATAGTGAATTAATGTATTATATCAATATGTAGTTAATAAAATTAATTTGATTAAATCATTCATTATTGTGGTTTTCTGTAATCCGGTAAAAATTCATTTCATTTTGCAAGTTCGAATTCTCGTTTTATCCGATTGCTTATTCAAAAGTTAGCTTGTTTATGCCAACGGTAAAAAATTTGCCATTCCCCATTTGGGGTCTGATTACCTACAAAAGACAAGCGTCTAGTGGCCAATTATAATACTGGGTCTAAGTCTGTACCACTGATTTGAATACCACCTATACACTTGTACATTATAAAGATTTGGTTTAAACAATAGGTGACGATCATTTTGTATTGTGTTTTACGTTACGAATTTAAATTTTTGTGATAAACGGTCGTGATTTATTGTAATTATTAAAATTGGTGTAAATAGTTCTTGTTTTACTGCGGCGATTAAAGGTGCTAAACGCTAATTATTTAGTGCCCTAATTTTATGAATTAAGTTGTGTATATAATATTTATTTAAGTTTCATTTTAAAAGTTAAAATAATATAAAATAAAAAACATGGCCACTTCACGTAAGCGTAGCAATATTTGGTTACATTTTACTGAAGTGGATAATTCTAAAGCCAAAAGCACATTATCCTATAAAGGTGGGGCCATTACAAATTTAAAAAGGCATTTCAGCAATAGGCACCCTACTGTAACATTATCCTGCCCTTCAACACAAGCAAGAACAATGCAGGACGAGTGTAATGAAGAAACATCGACACTGGGACACCCTTCTTCTTCGTCAATTATTCCGCTTACCTCAAATCCATTAACTTTAGGACTAAACGAAAAAATTTCTCGGTCAAATTCGAGACCATCTTCCGTTGCAATTGATCAACATATATTACCCCTTTGGCTAGATTAACCAACTCTATCGAGCTATATAGTACGACCGGAATCTGTTGCCCGGCAGCGTAGAATTATTATGATTCTACTAAAATTTATTGTTCGAGATTTTCAACCATTCTCTATTGTGAACGATAAAGGGTTCATTGATTACACAAAAGCTCTAGACCCAACCTACCAGCTTCCATCCAGGTCAACATTAACAAAATCGTTGCTACCTCAGGCGTATGAAGCATGTTTGAACAACGTAAATAATTTTTTAAAACAAGCAGCAAAAATTTCCATTACTACGGATATTTGGACATCCATCAATACCGATAGCTTTATGGCAGTTACTGGCCATTTTATTACGCAGGATTGGCAATTGCAGAATGTTTTATTGGATTGTATTGACGTTTCTTCGGCCAGAAATACGTCAGAAAATATAAAAGAAACTTTACGCAATTGTTTTTCAAATTTTCTTATTGACAAAAAAGTCAATGCCATAGTGACGGACAACGCCGCCAATATTTCAGCTGCTGTTAAAGCTAGTGGGTATGAAAACCTTCGGTGTTTCACTCATACATTAAATTTGGTTGTGCAAGATGGCTTAGTTGAAATAGCAGTCATTCAAAAAAAAGTGAAAGCCATAGTAGAACATTTCCACAGAAGCCCAAGGGCAACCGAAAAATGACGGCATTTACAAAGCTAAAAGAGTGGCACGACGCTTCCATTAAAGCTGATTAACGATGTGACAACTAGGTGGAACTCTACGTTTCATATGTTTGAAAGGTGAATTTTTACAATTCGTAATATTTAATAATTTTTAATTTTTAATTACAGATTTTGTAAACTAGAAGAGCCCATTGAAGCTGCTGTTGCCTTACTACACATCCCTCTAGACATGCCAACCACTGTTGAGTTTGCATCTTTAAAAGAAATTTGCATAATTTTAAAGCCTTTCGACAGTTTGACCACGGAGTTAAGCGCCGAAAATAATGTTACAGTATCCAAAATAACAGTTACTATTGATGGATTGAAATACTATTTAAGAAGCGTTAGGTCTACTACTATATTTCAACAATAGGAGTGGACCTAATAAATCTTTTAGTAGGTAGAATAGATAAACGTTTCCAAAACGTGGAGCGAAATTATTTCCTGCAAATGGCTACATATTTGGATCCGCGATTTAAAAACCGAACCATGTCAGAGTCAATAAAAATTCAAACAAAATATCGAATAATTAGACTGGTATCTGACCAAATCCAAAAAGATCAATTAGAAACTCCTAATGAAGTTGAAATTGAAAGTGTGGTGAATGTGGATGTGGATAATCCAATTTGGGGTCACTTTGACATTCAGTGCCCGGTTACGACTGTTTCGAATCCCCATAGTCAGGCAATTATTGAAATTCGTCAATACAACGAGGAAAATCTCCTCCCGCGCAAAGATGATCCTTTAATATGGTGGCAGAGTAGACAACTCATCTACCCCAGGCTTGCGCGACTGGCAAAGTGGTTTTTGGCAATCCCAGCGTCGTCTGTTCCTTCAGAACGGATATTTTCCAAAACTGGCTTAATTTTAAGCGAAAGAAGGAATCGATTAAAAGCCAAAAATATGCAACAAATTGTCTTCCTTAATAGAAATATTAATTTTATGTAATTTTTTATTTAAATGTACATACCATATATAATCAAACTGATATTTTTACTTAAAATGAATTATTTACTTTTTGTTATGTAAGAATCTTAAACTTAAATTTATGATTTTCCTATTTTTTTGAAAATGTAAAATATGTAATAAATACAAAAAATGTTTGCGTGAAATTATCAAAACAAGATATTTTTTTTTAATTTGATACTTGTAGACGGCGATATTATTCTCAAATAAATTAGGAAAGTAGCTAATCGTATTTTCGTCGTAATTAAAAAAAAAATAATAATAATAAACATGTTACAGCAACAACTTTTATTTCATACAATGAAATTGTTGTAATATCTACCATTTTTTATTTTTTATTTTTTGAATTACTAACGCTTTTTCTATTATTTTATAATTTTATAAGCAATAATGTTTCAATACAAAATCTCTTTTCAGGTTTTCTGTCCTTTTTACTTCAATTTCGTTCAATTTGGTTATCGATTCTTGCTGTTCTAATTTTCGGGGTAGTACCTATACATATATATCTGTCTCTATGTGGTGATGAGTTCTGAGTTTCTAAAACAAACCAATTGAGAAAATCTAATTGGTTAAAGAGTTGGTTAAAAGATCAGGTTAAATAAACCTGGTTACTGCTGAAAAAAAACCAATTGATCTTGGTTACCAAATTAACCAGTTTCGCCCAACACTCATTGAGTAGACCATACTTTTCAGTACGAAACCAAACTACCAACAGAAAGAACTCATGGAGGGTTCTCATTTTTGCAGAGTGGTACATTGGTATAAGTATAACTCTTTGGGCCTTCAGCCAAAATTACGGGGAGGGGGAAGATATTTCTACTTTTTTTCAGTAGATATATTATGAGCGATTGGCTTCTGTATTTTTCTAATTTACCAAATAGAAAATATTGGGATTGCCTGATTGCCATGAACAATTAATATATTTGTATATAAAAATGCCGAAAAATCAACTGATTACAGACAGACAAATTAAATTCTTAATAAAAATTTAATTGATTTACATAACTTTACTATTTTGTTTAGCTGAAATTGAGTACCAATAAATAACCGTTGTTATAGTTCGAAGTTTGATTAATCCATACAATTATGACTTCATCTTTTTGTTTTTTCATTTATATGCCTTCGCATACAGCTGAATAATTGCAGGGATGTACAAGCAAAATATATTTCAAAATATCAGCAAATAATTTTTTTTTTAATTTGCTTAGTATTATTCAAAATTCAAAAAAAGTCGCGGGACAAAAAAACAGCAATTTCCCGGGAAATCTATCCCGGGCTTTCCCGGGTTGAAACCCGTATGTATATATACCAAATTTCTCAATGGTACGAAGGAATCCCAAATTTTAAATTTTTTGTTAATTTCATCTGAAAATCATTTTACCATCCCATTTCCAACGCACATCTCAAATTTCACTCAAATCCGTTTCCATCGTAGGTGTCGAATTTCATCATAATCGGTTAAAAAGTGGTCAAGCCACTTCCCATCGTAGATGTCGAATTTCATCATGCTCCTTCCTAATTAGCCATATTCCAGAACTTCTAAAAATTGTAAAATGTTCTAAAAATAAATCTTCTTTGGTCATAATAATCTTATTATTTTCAACACGATAGTCATAAACTCATAACATTCATTGAAACTCAAGTAAATTGTATTAAAACCAATAAAAGGTGCCTTATCAACAGTACACCAGTGGTTGATTTAAAATTTTACTATTGACTCTTTGAACTTGATATTTTTGAGGTGAGCGGTAAAGTTATGAGGTTGTATTTGATTAGGTCCAATTGAGACGGAGCTGGTCGATTCTTCTCGAAGTACAGGCTCACAATATTTTATTGAGGGCATAAAATACTGGTCAAATATAATATCAATACAATTTGTTTCAAATTGAGTTATCATTCTGAGGAAGTTTTTAGATATAGCATAAAAGGCTTGAGCTATTTGTTTCATGAGGTGTAATATGAAGCAGCCGTTTGTTACAACTATGTTGGAACACAGCGGATGTGGAATGTTATTGTCACCAACACAATTGTGTTTTTTCCGAATATTTTGATAACCTGTGATTTATCAGTGTCGTTGGTACAGATGCAATTGGAAATGTAAGTACTTTTCAATGTCAACTTTATGGCTCAGAGATAAACCCAACATTCGACCAAATACATCTCTTTGCATCCTCAATTCAACAACTTTATTACCTAGAGTAAGTTTTAGTTTTTTTCGGAGAAGCAGCAAAGTTTAGCAATTTATTAATAAATATTAATTTACAACTACATTTACATTAAGTTTTACAATTGCATTTAGGTTTCAGTATACTCTAAGGTCTGCTGAAAACATCGCTGCCGTGCATGAGAGGGTACGGAAACCCCGAGGCAGTCAATTTCTCGTCGTTCACAAAATCTTGGCCTTTCTGCAACTTTAACTTGGCGAATTTTGCGCCTAAAGTTAGGAGTCTGCACCCGTATAAAATCCAACTGACCCAGGAACTTAAAGTAATAACCACACGCAACGCCTTATGCTCGCTGATTGGACTCTGAAGCGGAAGTTCACAAAAATTTTGCCAAAAAAATTCATCTTTAGCGACCAGGCATATTTTTAAATGAATGGATAAGTGAAGCAAAATTGTCGATTTGGGGCGATACCATTTTTGGTGCGAATTTTAGTATGGCGGAATCATCGGTCCGTACTTCTTCCAAAACCAAATTGACATTGCCATAACCGTCAACTGCAAGCGCTACAGATCGATGATAAGCAATTATTAGTATTTTCTCAACAACTTATATGTAATAAATGTAACCGGTGAGCTGTTCCAATTTACAAATGCGATAGTTTTAATTGGAAAATATTCGAAAATGAAATAAATTTAGATGATGATAATAAAATATTAAACAATTAAGTTTGTTTTTGTGATTTATCTTTTATTAGAAATTGCCTATAAGTTATTTTTTTAAAGCATCTGCCATTACACAGTCTTAAACATAATTTATATTAGTTGTACTTTCAAAATATCGCGTTTAATGATAGTAGGCTGGATGAGCTAGCCCCGGATAACCGTATGGTGCCGCAACTTTAGCAATTGGTGCACCATATCCTAATGGACCACCATATCCTAATGGTGCACCATATCGGGCAATTGGTGCACCATACCCAATTTTAGCAAAAGCTGGAGCGGCCACTACAGCCTTGGTTACAACTGGTTGTTTGTTTACAACAGCGTTGAATCCATTAACTGGATCTGCAGTATAATCAACAATACGGCGAGAACCGTCTGGTTCAGTGAGCGAGTATTGACCTTGCACAACATCTCCGCTACGTGATTCATGTTGATCCTTTGAGTCTCCAGTGTAAGCATCATTTACAGCGTAACTGAAACTATATTGTGGGTTTGCGTCATATTCGATCGGGGCGGCAACTTTGGCAATAGCATGCCCATAACCTAATGGAGCGGCTATTCCTGCATGTCCATAAGCTAATGGAGCGGCTAGCCCTACTTTGGCAACACCAACGGCTGGATATCCATATGGTGATGCAAGAGCTCTTGGATAACCGGCATAACCTAATGGTGCTGGAGCGAGAATTGCATTGGCTGCAACAATAACGGCGGCGAATACCAAATACTGTTAAATTTGTAAATGAAAAAATTGTTTAAGTAAAACAAGAAGATAAACCAAAAAAAAAATTAACTTACTTTAAATGCCATTTTAATACAATTCCAATGTTTATTCTACGAATAATCAAATTGAATTAACTATTAAAAATTGAACAACACCCTTTTATACAAAAATAAAATTTCAAAACTCTTGTTTATGTTTACTGCAACAGATCTGCGATGTAGAAAAAAATTTGCAATAAAAAGAAATAAAATAAAATCTTGTTTGATCTCAAATACAAATGTTGCATTATATCACCGGTGATCAAGTTCACATTATTACAAACATTTATTAGACTTTATGTTGGCGGGTGTGTGTTTAACCGGTTTATAACACATTTCACCCAAATCTGGAGTAGATATGATTTTTGATTATGGAAAATTCTATTATTTGAGTCAATAATATTTGAGTGAAAGGAAAGTCTTTGCCTTTATAAATTATTTGAATAAAATTTGTTACTTACTTTGCTATAGAGTTTATCCACTGCTTATTAGACAAAACTATCATACATAAGAATGTGAGATTTATGTTTATACTTAATTAGCAACGATCATCTAATATTTTAGTAATTCTAATGTTGGTAATCTGAAAATTGCTGTCGTTTCATTTATTTAGCATATGAAAAACATAAAATGTCAAATTTATTTAAATTTAAATTACAATACTTAGCAATGTACACTGCAATGTAGTTTCGCAATTAAATGATTTAGTATTTTTTGCGAATTTCAACTGAACCAGCTATATAGCCCGAGCAACAGTGATAGTAATGGTATAACGCAATCTTTAGAAGATGAAACAAAAAAATAATTCATGACCAAATTCACAATTATATGGCTGTAGTTAATGTTTATAGTGAAGTGAATTTTAAAATTTATTTCAGATTAAAATGCACAATAGTTAGTCGTATTGTGGGTAAACAATCACAATAATGAAACAATTTTTTTTCAGAATAACACAAATCAATTTTTCGGATTTATTTAGACCGTCGGCGAACATTCCAAATTAGCAATCCATAATCATTGTGGTCACCTAAAAATAAATTCACATTATGGTAACTGGGTAAGATGGATCCTGCTTCGCATGCAGCCAACCGAGATTATTCCATGTTTAGCCACAAATAAGTATGTTATTTCATTATTAACAGTCAATTTTTGACAATTTCCAAAACTGGCGGACTCTTCTTGAAATCGATTCGAGCGTATTCGATCCTTCGAAATATTTGATTCTTATTTGAATTAAATCAGATTCGTTCATTTTTTTTCCTTTTTTTTTTTAAATCTATCTCCTTAGGAGACATTCAGTCAATTATTTGTCTTTTTACAATGTCATCAGAGTGGAGCTCGAAACCGGCCCATACATAACTTATGTAACAATAAATTTTTAACTTTGTAACTCATGTAACAATAAATTTTTGTTTTCAAAACTAATTTTAAATTTTTTTTAAATTTAACATAATATTTGTAGGTTGTATATACCATGTTCATTTGAAAAGTTTCCACCCGAATTATCTCGAGAACCAAGCGTTTCTGGAAAACGTGTTTGGAACGAGGGAGGATGATAATGTTATTTATTTTATATTTTGCCCTTATCATAACGGTTATTCATGGAAAACTTGTTTTTTGAATAGGAACCTATATTTTTTAAGCAACAGTGTATTGTACGTAAACTATAGAACATCTTTTATTTGAAATATTTTTTTGTTCGACGGTCATTTTTCAAGGTTTCTAGCGAAGTTAAATGAAATTAAATTGTTAAAATAACAGATGTAAAGAAACAAAAGTCTTTTTTTGTTTTGTGTGAATTGTAAGGAAATGGCGGGAACGACTTCGTATCTCATTTTTTTGATTTATCAAGACCAATATTGGTTCAATACATATGTATGTCAAGACAGACGTTTGTCTATGTGAATACCTAAATAGTTTACATTTTAAATTTGAGGTATATCACAACATATGTATTTGTTTTCGTGGACACTTCGTCGTCTTAGGACTATTCTTCCCAGTTGTACGATTGAGTGCTCCAACAGCGCAAATTTAGCGATCACCGCGATCGCTCAATTTGACCTCACCGTGAGCATCACTTTACACCATATTTCGTCTAAAAAAGGACGAATACCGACGGAATATATGGTGCAGTTGTATTTGTAAACGGTTAGTTTAAGAAATTGTTTGATAGATGGTGCTGTTATGTCGGTAAGGTAGATATGGTGTAAAGTGATGCTCACGGTGAGGTCAAATTGAGCGATCACGGTGATCGCTAAATTAGCGCTGTTATAGCACACAATCGTACATAAGTAGTACAAACGTATGTACATAAGTACATAAAGGATAAAACAAAAAGTAGGAATATGCAGAAAAATTTTACACACGGCGCCGCTTCACCGTTGATTTATTTTTACAAACAAAAAATAAAATTTTATGAAACACTAAACACATTTTTATTAAAATATACAATAGGTACTTACATAATTTCGATTTAATATTTAATATATTAATTAATTGTTATTAAACGAAATATTTTTTTATAAACTGCACTTTAAAAATTGTCTTGTACATGTATTCTTCACACCAAAGTAAAATCTAGCTAGAATGATAAAATACTTTGAAAACAAAAACTGAAATACAAAACAGTAGATCGATCATTAGTTTTGCTAGTTGACATCAGGTGCTTTACCATTTATATTCATTCTCACACATTTAAAAAAACCGAATATTTTATTTTATAATTTTATACATCCGTCTCATGTTTTTTATATGCCATCTCATACAAAAAACTTCGGTCGATCATGCAAAGTACAACTGGGTTGTCTCCCAGTTGTACGATTGAGTGCTCCAACAGCGCAAATTTAGCGATCACCGTGATCGCTCAATTTGACCTCACCGTGAGCATCACTTTACACCATATTTCGTTTAAAAAAGAACGAATACCGATGGAATATATGGTGCAGTAGTATTTGTAAACGGTTAGTTTAAGAAATTGTTTGATAGATGGTGCTGTTATGTCGGTAAGGTAGATATGATGTAAAGTGATGCTCACGGTGAGGTCAAATTGAGCGATCACGGTGATCGCTAAATTGGCGCTGTTAGAGCACTCAATCGTACATATGTAATACAAACGTATGTACATAAGTACATAAAGGAAAAACAAAAAGTAGGAATATGCAGAAACATTTTATACACGGCATCGTTTCACCGTTGATTTATTTTTGCAAACAAAAACTAAAATTTTATGAAACACTAAACACATTTTTGTTAAATTATACAATAGGTACTTACATAATTTCGATTTAATATATTAATTAATTGTTATTAAACGAATTATTTTTTTATACACTGCACTTTAAAAATTGTCTTATACATGTATACTTCACACCAAAGTAAAACCAATGCCGTCTAGAATATACAAGCCATACTGCTGTCTACGTCACTCAATTTATGTGGACAGTTCCATTAATCTTCTACAGATGGCATTAATGCTAAAAAAATGAAAAATAATAAAACAAATGGTGGAAAATATAAAAACAATTAGTACTATTTCAAACAGCAAAAAGGAAACAGATGAATTTTTGCGTAATTTTTTTCGTAATCGACAAATTCAATTTTTTCGGTAATTTTTGCTGTTTTTTTTTGTAATTTAAAATTCAGGTAAGTAGAACTGAAATTGTTTGTGTCCATTTATATATATTTAATATAAAAAAAATTATAATATTTATCGTTGATTAATTCGGTTGCAAACTAAGCTTACATGAATTTGTGGCAATCCAATCTAGTGAACCGTTATGACACCGTTTTTAATGTCTCCGATAAATTTGTTTTTAATAGAAAAAGTTTTGTGATAAAATTGTTAAATTTAAATTTAATTTAATTTAAATAAATTTTTTGTGTTTATATAATAAACAAGGAAAAAGGTTAGAAATGTGTTAAAAAGCGTTCGCATGCAAAATTTTACTGAAGCAAGCGCTACTGATGGCGGTTATAATTCCCAAAAGAGGGGATTCAATTTGTAAAATGTTTAGTTAAGTGATTGTGTTTGTCTAGATATACACAAAGTCATTTAGTGGCATTTGGAGTTCGGCCTGTCCGAAAATCAAATTGTGGATTTATCTAAATGTATCGAAAATAAATTGTTACATTGTTTATTTACTGGGTGGTGGTTCAAAAAACGGTTGGGTGTGTTGGACGAGAATAGTCAAAATGTTATGTGACAAAATGTCATATTAAAATGTTTTGTGTATATTTAGGTTTTAAATAATTTAATCAAACATAATTAATATTAATTTTTCAGAAATGCCAGTTTGTATTGTGCCTTATTGCACAATAGTTTATAATTCAGAGGTTCGCGGTTTCAGCTTTCCCAAAAAACCTGAACTCCGTGCAAAATGGCTTGAGTTAATTGGGATGAAAAATTGGCCGTTAAACAAAAATCACCGCATCTGCCAGCACCACTTCCAAGAAGAAAACATAATTAAGAGTGTAGTGAAACAACTGCCCAGTGGTAAGCAATTAAACATTTTTTCGGTTTTTATTTTTTAATTATGCCTTCATATTTTAATATGGATATATTTTTGAAAACAGAAGATATTCCTTAGATTTGTCTGTTAATTTTATTTTAATTGTTTTTAAGTTATTAGCATTTTATAGACAAATTAAATTGAAACAATTCCACACGTTATACATATCTTATTTGTCCTGATATTTCGACTCGAGTCATAATCATAGAAATTTGTATAAATATCTTTTTAAAATATTTTAACTGATGAATTTATTTGTCTTAGGCAAACGTGTTATGGTACCGAACTTGCGTTGGAGATTACGAAACTGTGCAGTTCCAACTATTTTTTCCAAAGAACATGATATCCAACAAAATATTCTTAAATGGAAAATAATGGAAGAACAAGAAATTCAGAAATTCCAACAGAAAATAGAGGACCGCATTACAACACTTCAAGACATTCTGGATAAAAAAGATAAGTATCAATTTCCGGATTGGACTATTCAATTGTGGCATTCCAATTTACTAGTTTATAAAATTAAAATTAGTTCTGAAGGAATTCCGTCTATGTGCTTCTCATTTTTTATTGATAGTAACCTTGTTGTCACTAAAATATTTGAAAATGATCGTGAAATAAAAACTTTCAAATTTTATTCAATATTGGGAGTTAAATTAAAAATTAGTACTTTTTCAAAATTTATTTCATTTATTACACATTTAGAAGATAATGCAAATGATTTAGTAGATTCTCGCGACGCATTTGATAAAATCAATGAACATTTAAATATATTAATAAATGATGAGAAATACATAGATAAGCGTAAGAGTTTAACTTTTTTTCAAGAACAAATAAATTTAGTTAATTTAAAATCGCCTAGATACTCGTCGGACACTTTACTTTTTTCGGCACTTTTTCTATATACATTTCCGGCCGCATATAATTATCTTCGCGAATCTAAACTATTAGTTTTACCTTTTCAAGGATATTTAAAATCTTTCAATATCGGTAGCACAAAAACGGGTTCTATTCATTTAAATTATTTAAAATCAAAATTATTGAAATCTGGCGAATCTAACAAATTTGTAAATCTTTTATTAGATGAAATATATGTAAAGTCGGCCATAACATATAAAGCTAACAAAATTCAGGGAATCGCGCAAAATGAACATTTAGGCAACTCCGAAGTTGAAGCTGCAAATACGGTACAAACGTTTATGATCACTTCGTTATACTCCCAAAGCAAAGATGTAGTCGGTTTATTTCCATGTAAATCACAAGACACTGTGTTTCTTCTTAATTGCACAAATAATATTTTAAATCTTCTTAATGAATCAGGGTATGAGGTTGTATCTATTATTACTGATAACAACTAAATTAATCGTAAACTTTTTAAAGAGCTTTGTGGAGGTCGGGAATTTCAGCCATATTTTTTTTCAAAATTTAATTCAACAAAGAAAATATTCCTTTTGTTTGATTCTGTGCATTTACTCAAATGCGTAAGAAATAATATATGATTTTACAGAGAAACCGCCATCTGTAACCAATCAGAAGTTAACCATGAACTGTTGGACCATGTACTATCAAACGACAACACAATTTTAAATTTTGACGACTGTGCTATAAGATATTACTTAGGATATATTGGGACATACTGCCAATATTGCGAAACTAAATGGGTCAAAAAAGACAATGATGCTAATATAACAATAACTTCTGAATATTTCATATTTATGAAGAACTATGTTAGTAACAATAATTTTAGTTCCCTGCGCGCTCCAACGGAAGTATTATTTGATTTATGTAAACCGCATATTCAAATATTTGAAGAAACATTTAACGAGCATTGCAATTCAAATAATCTAAAGCAACTAATTATTGATCGATGTATTGATTACTCTAACGGAAATTCAATATATAAATATTGGTTTTGTTCAACAAATCCTTGTTCTGAACATAATTATAAGTTACTAGATTTCTTAATAATAGTGCTTTGAAGAAAGCACACCAAATGGTTTTATGACAAGAAAGTTCAAAATAAAATACAAAATTATTTGCATTGAATATTTTTCTTTTACCTACTATTATCTATACCTACTTGTATAATATAATATCGCAAATAATATATGTACCTATTTTTTTAAATATGAAATATATATTTAATACTCATATTCGAGCTACATACGTATAAAGTCGACCAAGTACGTATTTTTAAGTGAAATAACCAAATCATTAAATTCGATTCGGCAGTTTATTCAAAATTTCGATGTAATAAGCAAAATACGGTTGTTTCCTTAACGCTTTGTTGTTTTTTTATTTGGTTAAATAATAAAATTTAAAACAAATGCATACGCATACAATATAATATCATCCAAAACAATCTTGGCAAAACCTACATCAATGTACAATTTTATACTTTGTTGTTGGTTTTCATCGTCTCATACCACTTAAACACACACATAAAGTATAATATTTTCTTTATGATACACACGAATTCCAACAACACAAATACTACATACATAACTGCTAAAATACATTAAACGCAAGAATGAGAGAGCTATGTCGAGAGTGTAAAATTTATTTATTTAAAATTCTTACTCTCGTATTTTCTGAGATAACCCCAAACCAACGACATAACCCCAGAAAAAAAGGACAATATTTTATTCGTAGGTTTTCTTCTGTATATGTTATTTTTTTCTGTGGCTAGAATGATAAAATACTTTGAAAACAAAAAATGAAATACAAAACAGTATATCGATCATTAGTTCTGCTAGTTGACATCAGGTGCTTTATCATTTATATTCATTCTCACACATTTAAAAAAAACCGAATATTTTATTTTATAAATTTATACATCCGTCTCATGTTTTTTATATGCCATCTCATACAAAAAACTTCGGTCGATCATGCAAAGTACAACTGGGCTATGTCCAATAAAAACGATCGGGTAAAACGATCACGAAGAATTAAAATTCCCAACGAAATTTGGCTATCTGCAACCGTTTCGCAGATTTTTTTGTTTTGATTTATTTATGTTCTATAATTTTTTCGTTTGTTATACTTTGTTTTGTGTATATCCTTGAAATCCGGCTTGTTTATCTATCTCCATAGAAAACCTGTGTAAAAATTGTGGTTTGATTCTTTTTGGTATGATTTTGTTTATATCCGTGCTATATCATTCTGCATTCGTCTCGCGTAAATATAGCGGAAAGTCACGATTGTGAATTATTTCCTAAAACTTTCCTAAATTTTAAAAACATTTTAATGTATTAGTAAAACAATCAATTAATGGTGTTCAATAATGGTTTATTGAAACACACAAATAAAAAATTTAATATAAATGAGAGATAATAATACAGTGTTAAATTATAAATACTATTAACTGCAAAACAATGTCTGGAAATAAAACTATTAACAAAATGTAAACCATGGTCCATTCTTGACTTTGCAATTAGTGGAGATATTCTCTTGGAGCTAAAAGGGTCACATATGACGAAAATCACCCCAAGCGTAAATTGAACAGCGAACGTTCAATATTTTAATTTACTAAACCGTCTTCCGTAGTTTGTCCGGAAATAAAACTAATTACAAAACATAGACCAAGGTTCATTCTTGACTGATGCAAATATTGGGGAAATTCTCTTAGAGCTAAGAGAGTTAGATCTGACGATAATCACCCAAAGTTTAAATTAAACGGCTAACGTTCAATATTTAAATTTACTAAACCATCTTCGGTAGTTTGTCCGGAAGTGAAACTAATAACAAAATGTAAGTCATGGTCCATTCTTAACTTTTGCAAATATTGGGGACATTCTCTTGGAGCTAAGATGGTTAGATATGACGATAATCACCCAATGTTTAAATTGAACGGCTAACGTTCAATATTTAAATTTACTAAACCATCTTCGGTAGTTTGTCCGAAAATGAAACTACTAATAAAATGTAGGTCATGGTCCATTCTTCACTTATGTATGTATTTTGCTCTTAATTTCATTGCCGGACAAGGTACTGAAAATGGTTTAGTAAATTCAAATATTGAACGTTAGTCGTTCAATTTAAAATTGGGGTGATTTTCGTCATATCTAACAATCTTTGCTCCAAGAGAATGGACCATGGTCGACATTTTCTTCTTAGTTTCATTACCGGACAAGTGACTCAAGATGGTTTAGTAATTTCAGACATTGAAAGTTAGCCGTTCAATTTAATCTTAGGATGATTTCCATCATGACCATTTTAGCTCCAATAAAATTTCTCCAATATTTACATAAATCAACTATGGACCACGGTCTTATTTCTGGACAATGTATTGAAGATGGTTTGGTAATATAATTATTGAACATTAACCTATAGTGATCTTTTACATTCAAAATTGTAAGGTTTCTTTTCAAATTGAATTTGATTGGCTTTTGTGAAATAACATACTTTACTAATACATATTTACAATTTAGATTTAGCAAAAATTTCACGTTTTAAAAAAGGCTCGTGAATTATTTGCTAAATGATTCTTAAGTATTTGTTTTTGCTATTTAGGAAAGGTTTAGGAAAAATTCTCACGCATCGGAAAATTTAGTGTTATGTGATCCAAAGAGAGACGAGTACATAATATATTTTTTAATGCATGATTTTGTATTTTTTTATTTTTTTTATGAAAATTTAACGACTTTTTAGTTGTAGGGATAAATTGATTGATAATATTGTTTGATCCCACTCCTACGATCACATGAAAAGTATTGCATTCTACAATCATCTCGCTTGTAAATAAAGCGGTAAGTTTATTGTAAATTTATTGTAAAATTGAAATTTAATTTAAAAAGTAATTAAAAATTTCAATGAACGTTCCTCTTCTAATAACGGTATACAGCCAACTCAAGTTAAACAACGAAAAACTAAGAACACAAGACTTGCACAGCCAATTCAGATCAAACAGCGGGCAACTAGGAGCACGATTAATGTGGGAGAAGGAGCCAAGCAAAAAAAAAGGGGGAATAACCAATTCTTAAATTTCGATATATTATTTCAATCTAATGAATTTACTTTTTTATTTTATTTAGTGGATTTTATTATATTTAAATAAATGAAGTTTATAATTTTTATAACATTGGTTGATGGTCAAAATACTAAATTATTTTTCTTTTCGAATTACGTGGATATAGATAAATTATTGTTGATATAGACGTTCAAAAAAAGGCGTACCAAAATTGGACATAGACAAAAGTGATAAACTTAAATCATAAATAATTAAAATACTACTTGAGTTTGAAGTGCGAAACTTTGCGATTAAGCTCTGGAGTAACATTATCTACACGGAAACTCAAAATAAATAGAGAAATCACTCAGAAACGCCTTTAATTCTTTGGTTGAACTTCAAATGGCGTTTTCTCCTATATAGACAAAATGTATATAGACAAGAATAAACCTAAGGCGACGACATTTCTCTTCACATTATAATGGTTATTGTTAATAACGAAGCAATCTAAAATAAAAATAGTCTCTTAGGCTCCGAAAAAGAAATGAAAATGAAGAATAAATCTAGAGGCCTTAGGATAATTTTGTTCGTTTAGATGGAGAGACTATCTTGAACTTTTATGTTCGTTTAGGGAATTCAAATAAATTCAGAATACGGGTAAAAAGAAAATACCGTTAGGAAATAAAACTAAAATTTGTAAGAATTTATAATTTAGTAGAATTACTGTTAATTTGTTACAATATATAATAATTGTGAAATGTTTTAGGTTTTAGTTCAACTAATTAAATGTACACATATGAATTTGTACAAATAAAGAACACAAACAAAAAAGTACTAAAACCATTTAGTTTAAATTCCAATATTACTAAAACAAATTTTATTGTTTTTTATTGAACAATAAAGAGTTTAAAGTGCACGATAAAAAACATGTCGTTTGGCTCAACAAAGAAGCTGACGCGTACACCGTTAGGGAAACCATCGAAAAATAATGTTAACGATGAAGTCTGGGAGAAGCATGTCGATCCGCTGAGTGTATCGCGAGTATTCCAATCGACCGTCGAACAACAAGGTAAAAAAACGGCTCAAACGCTAAAAAATAAAAAATGTGCAATTAAATCTCAAATAGAAATAACGAAGACTAAACACGCCATGTCATTACGGTCAGCTCCTGTAAGGACAGTGGCTATAACGGTACCGGATAATAGTAACAATAACGGCGATAGTAGAAGTCTAAACGTTGAATTAAAAAGCCCAATAAGAACGAGTAATCTCGGGCCTCAAAACACAGAAAAACATCGAGAAATAACACAATCCCGTTCAGGCTTGAGTGAGAGCAATAGAAATACATGCACAACACGAGTACGAAACCAAATATGGGACCAAATGGAGAATATCCGAAATTTGGAGCGTATACGAGAAGATCGCGAAATAGAATTCGCAAAACAAAAGCTTCATTACTTGAAAGAAAGTGAGGGAGTTAGATCATCCCGTTGTGCCAGTTCGGTCAAATCGAATGAAATCATGAATAGAACTTGCCAGTGGATTCAATCCCACCAAACCAGCAATGCACAACAAGAGGTGCAACCTGAGAGTAACGCAAACGGCGCTAACGAGTTAGAGGTACAACAAATTCAACGAAGTGATGAAAAAGCCGCCAAAGGGCTTGTGTTTGAGACAGTTTTCAACAACAATTTCGAGCGTCGTTTGACACCACGACAACCATTTATCAGATCAACACCACTAGAAGAACAATTGCCCAATTTAAAAGAAATTGGGCCTCGGGGAATGTCTAGCTGGAATATCCAACTACCGAAAGCTAGAGCAAATACGACTCTCGTACCAGAGCAAGTCGCATCACGGCTGGCATTCTCATCGAAAAAGTTGCCATCGTTTAATGGCAACCCGTTGGAATGGCCAAAATTCATATCGAGCTATGTGTTCTCAACCAAACAATGTGGATATTCCAATGTGGATAATCTGATGCGCCTTCAGCGGGCCCTCAAACCACCGGAGTACGATCTCGTGCGAAATCGATTAATCGTACCAGAAACTGTTCCTGGTGTTATAGAGAAACTGCGCGCATACTATGGAAGACCAGAGGTAGTACTTCGCGCGCTCACACAACAAGTACGTAACTTACAGCCAGTGAAAACCGACAAATACGCCTCACTAATTAATTTCGCCGCAGAAGTAGATAATTTGTGCGGACTCGCGGAAGCATCTCAGCTAAAGGGATACATGAATAATCCAACATTAATAGAGGAGCTCGTCGATAAATTGCCGTACCATTTAGGTATGGAATGGGGTAACCATAGTAAACGTCTGGGGAGCATCGACCTATCATACTTTTCATGTTGGTTAAACGAAATCACTGAGGGGCGGTAAAAGTGTCAAAAATTGACCTGTCACAATTCATACCTAATGAGAAGAAGTCGGTAAACAAATCGGGGAATAAACCGATGGGTATAGCGGCTCATCAAGTCAAAACGATGACAAATGACAAGAGTATGTGTATAATATGTCAGGTGGAACACCCACTGGTAAAGTGCGCTAAATTTCTAGCAATGAATTGCACCAAGCGATGGGAATTAATTAGAAACCATAGCTGGTGCGGGAAGTGTATTCATCCTCATAATTTTCGACGCTGCTTCAATAAACAACGTTGTCGAGTGGACGAATGTAATCGGGCACATCACCATCTATTGCATGGAACTGAAACGATCGTAAATCAGCCAAAAATATCGACGGTTAATAATGAAGCATCGTCAACCGTGATGAAAATTAGCCTACACCCGGACGGAAATAGCGAAGTTCTGTACCGAATCGTACCTGTTAATCTGTACGGATTAAATGGCCAGAAACTAAAAACGTTTGCTTTTTTGGACGATGGTGCCAATGGAACAATAATGGAAGAATGGGTTGCGGAATACCTCGGCCTACAAGGACCAAAGGTTGACGTATGCCTTCAATGGACAAAAGAAATTACAACCATGGAGGAAGGTTCAATGACTGTTTCACCGAAAATATCCGGGGCAGACGGAGATGCCGAGCAGTTTATTTTAGAATCGGTGCGTACAGCCAAGTCACTGGCACTACCATGCCAAAGTCTAGCAATAGAATCATTGCCTGATTATATTAAGGAGTTGCCGATAGCGGAATACAAAAAAGCTAAACCAACAATTTTGATAGGGTCCGACGAGGCATGGCTAACCGTACCAACTGAGGTACGACAAAATGGTCGACACTCACCAATTGCTACTAAGACCAAATTAGGGTGGTCTGTGCACGGAAAACATTCCAACCATAAAGTGGAACTATACAACCATGAAATCAAGCAAAGTGTTGATTACGACGACGACCTACAGGAGCTAGTGAACAGTTTTTATACACTAGATAATTACGGAATCGAACACAATAAATTCATTGAACCATGGGAAAATAAGCGCTCTCGCGAAATATTGCAAAAAACAACCAAGTACACAGGTGATCGGTATCAAAGTGGACTACTCTGGAAGTTTGAAGAAATAAAATGTCCAAATAGCATATCGATGGCGTTACGACGACTAGACTAATTCGAGTCTAAACTTATGAAAAATCCAGAACTAGGTTCAAAAGTCAAACACCTCATCCAGACTTATAAGGAAAAGGGGTATATCCGAAAACTCGAACCAGACGAGACGGTCATGAAAAGTAGATCTTGGTATCTACCAATATTTGTAGTGCAAAACCCAAATAAGCCGAATAAAGTGCGATTAGTGTGGGACGCTGCAGCCAAAGTCGATGGAGTTTCATTAAACTCCAAACTGATGAAAGGGCCCGACGAACTTGCGCCACTACCAAGTGTCTTATTCAAATTCCGAGAAGAAAGAATTGCTGTTACGGGTGATATCAAGGAAATGTTTCATCAAATCCTTGTAACGGCAAAGGACACCGACTCCCAAAGATTTTTATGGAGAGATTTAGATACATCACGAAAACCGGATACCTACATCATGTAGGTCATGACTTTTGGAGCCACCTGCTCTCCATCAATCGCCCAGTTTATTAAAGATCAAAATGCAGAACAATTTAAATCGCAATATCCAAGAGCAGTCGAAGCCATTCAGCATCGACATTACGTCGATGATTGGTTGGACAGTTTTCGAAGCATGGACGAGACAATTCAGGTGGTTCTACATGTAAGAACCATTCATCAACATGCGGGATTCCTTATGAGAGGATGGATCAGCAACTCCCCCGACTTACTGCAAGCGATTGGAACAGACGTGAAAGAGCAGTCTAATGAAATACGTCATAAAGGTACTATTGGAGATAAAGTCCTTGGGATGTGGTGGGATCATAAAAATGATAACTTTCGGTTCGTACTAAATATCAATCGAATTGATGCAGCATTATTAGATGGAAGTAAAACGCCCACTAAAAGGGAAATATTAAGAGTTCTGATGAGTGTTTTTGACCCTTTGGGTCTAATATCAAATCTCCTCATCTATGCCAAGTTGATCTTGCAAGAAGTATGGCGTAGCGGAACTGATTGGGATGAACCGATTAAAGACAAGTTAAATGAAAGATGGAAAATTTGGGTGAGACACCTAGTAAATGTTGATCAGCTCTATATTCCTCGTTGCTATGATCTGGGATCAAGACCGGTGACGTACCAATTTCACGTATTTGTTGATGCGAATCAGAACGCATACGCAGCGGTAGCTTACATTCGCACAACAACAGCTAATGGAGTCACTACTGCGCTGGTTGCATCAAAGACTCGCGTATCCCCGAACAACAAGCTGATCTCCATACCACGTCTCGAACTAATGGCAGCAGTGCTAGGTGCTCGTTTGGGTTCATCAATTATAAAATCACATTCCATTAGTATCGGGTCAAAGCACTATTGGACAGATTCAAAAACGGTAATTGGCTGGTTGAGATCTGAGGCCCGAAACTATAAACAATTTGTGGCATTCCGGATAACCGAATGTCTGGAAAAATCCAAGGAAAACGAGTGGCACTGGCTGGCAAGGAAAGAAAATGTCGCGGATGAGGCCACCAAATGGACTGGGAACTTACCAAACTACGAAACGGGCTCAAGGTGGGTTCAAGGGCCAGACTTTCTAAAAGAACCCCAGATAGAATGGCCAATAGCTCCAAATGAAGATGCCAACCCCACCGAGGAATTTCGAATGAACTATCATCGTGTCATATCCGTGGAGCCGCCAATAGCTATTAACCCAGACAATTGTTCAACATGGGCAAAGTTACTTCGAGCCCAAGTTAACATAAATAGAGCCCGTCATATGTTTCTGTCGCTGATTAAACGCTCCAAACCAATGGCAGGGCCAAAAACATACAAAGAGTTTCAACATGCCACCATGCAGCTCATTAAGCGAGCTCAATGGGACAAATACTCACAAGAGATATCGACTCTAAATTTGAATAATAACTCCGGTGTGGATCGTGCAAGCCAAATTTATAAATGCTCCCCGCATCTGGACGAAAATGGAGTTCTTAGAGTTCGCGGACGTACTGATGCAGCAACATGTATTCCCTACAACACGAAGCGCAAGAAAATTTTGCCTGGTGACCATCGAATTACATATTTACGCGTTCACGAATACCATGTTATATATCAACACCATAACAACGAAACCGTTGTTAATGAACTGCGGCAGATCTATGAGGTTCCACGTTTACGCAATCTGTTACGAAAAATTCAGTTCGATTGTCCAGTGTGCAAGCAGCAAAAAGCAAACCCAAAACCACCAGAAATGGCTCCGCTACCACCGGCAAGACTTGCGGCATTCTGTCGACCTTTCAGCTATGTCGGCATAGATCTTTTTGGGCCAATCACCGTTGTCGTTGGACGTCGATCGGAGAAAAGATGGGGTGTTGTATTTACTTGTTTAACCATAAGAGCTATACACCTAGAAGTATCATCAAGCTTATCTACCGATAGCTTCATTCAGTGCCTCCTTCGATTCCGGGCGAGGCGAGGTAATCCACTCGAAATATATACTGACAACGGTACCAACTTTAAGGGTGCTGAAAAGGAATTAAAACAAGAGTTTATAAAGCTGGACTATCTAGAGGCTCAGAAGCGCTTAGCTTGATTCAAATGGAACTTCATTCCGCCATCGGCACCACACTTTGGAGGTGCATGGGAACGGATGGTTAGAAGTGTCAAAACGAATCTGTATAAAATCCTGGGTAATACAAAATTAACCGACGAAATTCTACACACTAGCCTGGCCGAAGTGGAAAACATTATTAACACACGCCCATTAACATACCTGCCTGTAAACGCCGAAAACGAAGCCATAACACCTAATCACTTTCTGCTTGGGGCATCAAGTGGGGCAAAGCCTCTTGCGGAACTTGATTCATCAGCAAAGACTGTTAATAAAAACTGGTTGGTTACTCAGAAGATTGCTAATCAGTTCTGGAAACGGTGGATAGTGGAGTACCTCCCAGTAATTACGAAACGAACCAAATGGTTCGAAAAGGCCCCACCGCTTGCGATCGGAGATGTAGTGCTTATAGTCGATGAACGAAATCCAAGAGGAAATTGGCCGAAAGGCGTGATAACCGATGTTCACTGGGGTAAAGGGGATCAAATTCGTAGTGCGGTAGTAAGAACAACCGGGTTATATACTAGACGATCAACAAAACTAGCCAAACTTGATATTAATGGTGAAAATTCTTTAACGTCAGCATATTCACCAGGTGGGAGTGTTAATAACGAAGCAATCTAAAATAAAAATAGTCTCTTAGGCTCCGAAAAAGAAATTAAAATAAAGAAAAAATCTAGAGGCCTTAGGATAATTTTGTTCGTTTAGATGGAGAGACTATCTTGAACTTTTATGTTCGTTTAGGGAATTCAAATAAATTCAGAATACGGGTAAAAAGAAAATACCGTTAGGAAATAAAACTAAAATTTGTAAGAATTTATAATTTAGTAGAATTACTGTTAATTTGTTACAATATATAATAATTGTGAAATGTTTTAGGTTTTAGTTCAACTAATTAAATGTACACATATGAATTTGTACAAATAAAGAACACAAACAAAAAAGTACTAAAACCATTTAGTTTAAATTCCAATAGTTATAATTAATTGGCCATTTTTCATCCATAATTGAGTACAGTTAATATTCTTCTGCAAAACTTCTGTCGCTTTGTTTAGTTCTTCTTGTGATGAGAGTACTGCCGTATATTGTGGTAAAGTATCTATCCATTAGCTACGATGACAATATTGTATAGAAATCGTCTGGTGAACACGGCTTAATTTTGCATCGTATCCGTATGCTACACCTATCAAACGATTGTGCTACGTTCATGCAAAGAGCATAGTTTCTTGGATTATGTGAAACAGTCATTTATGTGTACTGGTTCTATTGTTGAGTGCTCTGGTCTAAATCCAAACTGACGGTCTGGAATTACTTTTCCTCAAGCATAGGCTTTAGACGCTTAAGTAGAAACTTCCAAATAATTTAGATATAATTTATGGCAAGCTTAACAGGTCTTGTAACGACTTTGGTTGAGTCGTTACCGCGCAAGACAATCGAACGGCGGAGATGGGTGTTACTGCCGTACTCATAGGTTTAAGTGGTTGTGTTTCTTCCAGTCTTGGAGGTGGTGAGGAAATGCACGAGAAGAGAGAGGGGAAAAAATTGGAATATGAATGATGATTTTTTTTGTAAACGATCGGTCAATTTAAAAAAAAAAAAAAAGAGTTTTTTAGAGCGTTAGTCGGTGTTAAGCTTTGGTGCTCGCACAGTCGAGACTTTTGATATAAATTTTTTGTTTGTATACTGGTCAATTTTTATTGACCTAAGAATTACTATGTTTGATTTTAGGTATGGTACAAATTATAATATTTAATAGTGCATCGATTATAAGAAAAGTTTTGAGAAAATTGAAATAAAAAAAGGTTTTTATTGTCGATCATAATTTTTTGTTAATACATTATATTCGGCACAAAAAATTTTGGTTGGTGTTGTGCCTAACTTAATTCTGGAAAGTTTAAAACAATATACCAGATTGTAATAAAGATCAAAATAGTTATAAAATAAAATAGAAACAAACTGTTGAACTTGGCGTGGCCTGTTTTATTTGATACTTTGGTTGCCATTGATTTTGTGTAGTGTGGCGTACATCAACCATGTGTTTTCTATGCTGCTGAAGGCTGTTAAAAATGGCTTTGCAGATTTGCTGATACACTTTATTATACGAATGTCTCTTATGAGCAGATACTACGTGAAAACCTAGTGAATAAATGTTGTCGGAGCTGTGTGAAATTGAAAGTTTTCAGTAACTAATTACTCATTATTGAGATTTTAATATGCATATAACTATTGTTTTTCCACCAACTTTGCTGATCAATACATTTCTACCTGTAAAATTAAACGGGTCTTGCTGATGGTTCCGTTAGAAACTGCCGTTATACACAGATGACATATATTTTGTTGGTTCGCGGTTACTCCAGCTCCGATCAAGCTTTGAATAAATCCCACCCCATACCCTGAGTCTTAGCCAGCTATCAATGCCGCGATTCAAAGCCTCTGATCGGAGATTTTTTAACGTCATTCTGGTGTGGATTAAAGTTTAAATGGTCGGTATCACTTTGGATTAACTTTTGTGATACCGCCAAACACAAGCACACCGGACTGCCGTTACAGTCTGAACGATATAACTTCATCTGGAGGCCTGGTTTAATATTTCATGTGAAAACTGCCATTGTATTGGGAAATATTCAGTTCTAAGTATTGCGTTGAAATAATTAGGTTAGAAATCGAATACACTTATCCGCCAACTCTTGCAAAGCTTTTCCTGTGGTAATATATATTTTAACGGGTTTTACTTCCAAAATAGAATTATTTATTGGCAATGGTGATTCCAATTGAATGTTCAGATAAAATATGGTTGAAATACTCTTTCAAAATGGCCTGCAAATACTTCAGCGTTTTCTTCGTTATTTCTCGTTGTTTAATTGCTAGATATCACTGTCCGATGTTTGTGTTTTTTTTCTCTGTTATCTTACATCTGAAGAGGATCCAGTCAGTTTTATTGTTGCATAACATCGTTTGTTTTTTTGTATTCACCATCTTTATTCCCAGAGTGATTAAGACATACGAGTTGTATAATCGCAGGTTGCAGAAATCGTTGACGTCTGGGTTTTTTCTCTTATCAATAAGTCATTAGGTAGGTTTGTAACATTGAGATTGTCACAAGTTCGAAGTTTCAGATATTCAGGAGTCGGTAATTTACTTACGCATTGTAATTAAAACACTATAATCAATTTGCATATTTGGATTGTTTGAAAGAAAAAAAAACTAAAAATAGAATAAAGGAAATGGTATGAATGTATTTGTGTTTACTTTGTAATTGAAAAAAAAAAAAAACTGGGTATAGTGCGTTTAAATATGAGAAAAATCGAGATCGTTTCCATTACCGGTTTGTTAACTTTTCAATTAGTATGGGTTCCTGTTTTGGTAGATAACAACAAAAATAATAATAATAATTAATATATTGATACCTTAATATCAGTTGTTTTCGTGTAACAGTGGCAGAAGATACTTGTGTCTCAAATAACAAACAAAAAAAATTTAAAAGCGTTATTAAACCGAGCTATGCGAATGGATAGCGGTAAATATCAAGAAAAACCGTAAGTTACAAAATTTTACTAAATATGTACATGTTAAAGACCACTGTTAGCGGGTTTCCTTGGCATTTTTGACTTTTTATAAAAAGTTTCGCCTTACTTACAAAAAACCTTAAAAAGCCCTAAAAACAAAAAAAAGATGTGCAGTGATCCAAAAAAAAAGTATACATTAAATTTGGAAATCGATTTTCATATTCAATATCAAGTATACCGAAATCTAATCCTATTCAAGGAACCATATAAAAGCTAAATATGTTCATTGGTTGTTTTCTAAAAAAGGAACTTTATTTTACAGGTAATTCACAACTTTAAAAATTACAAAAAATTCATTTCTAAATATTTTGTAAAACCAAGTGACAAAAAAATAAGTATACACTTAAATATTTTATATTGGAGATGAAAATAAAATTTTAATAAAATAAAATTTTAATAAAATAAAATTAGTATTTCGTCGGGCCTCCTTTGGCCTGAATGATAGCCTGTAGACGTTTAGGTATGGACTCAACTAAATTTTTAATGTCTTTGACATCAATTAGCTCCCAGGCCTGGACCATTGCTGCTTTAAGCGGATCTGGCTTGGTGAAAAATCTTTCACCGATTTTTTTGTCCAGTAAGTACCATAGGTGCTCTATTGGATTGAGGTCCGGGCTCTGAGAGGGCCAATCCAGTAAATTTACGTGAGATTTTTCCAAAAATTCTGTTGTTGCCTTTGAGCGATGCTTGGGATCGTTGCCTTGCATAAATATAAAATTATGTCCAAGACGTAGCTTCCGAGCTGATGATTTTAAATTATTTTTCAAAATGTCAATATACAACACAGAATTCATTTTCGAATCAATAAATTGTAGATTTCCAACTCTGTTCCATGCCATGCAGCCCCATACCATAATGTTGCCACCACCGTGTTTCATAGTGGCTCGAGTGCAGCTCAATTTGAAAAATTCTTCACCTCGTTTTCTCCATACTTTCGGTTTTCCGTCGGATGGCTTAAGGTTGAATTTGGATTCATCACTCCATAAAATTTTTTGCCAATATCTTAAGGGCATATTAATATACTTTTTGGCGAACTCTAATCGTCGTTTCATACGTAAACTAGTTAAATACGGTTTCTTCCTTGCAACCCTAGAATTAAAACCAGCATCATGAATTCGCAATCGTACTAATTCTGGGCTCAATTCGATATTATGATCCTTTTTGAGCTTTTCTGCAATTGTCCTTGAACTGTGGAAGCGGTTCTTGCTGACCATACCAGCGATAACTCGATCTATTTTTTTAGAAGTTTTGCGTTTGCGGCCTCGTCCACTTAGATCATTCGTTGTTCCATAGGTGTTTTTTAAATTTTTTATGTTCTTCTGAACGGTGGGCACTGCAATTCCAGTTAGCTTGTGCACATCTCGATATGAATTGCCCTGTTTAACGAGAACGACAACACAAGGTTTCGTTGAGTTACACTCAATTGTTTTTTGGAGCTCGGCATAATAAATTCTGGGGATATAACATATTTTATTTAGCAAATACATTCATGCAAGTCATGCAAATTATACTGTATACTTTATATTTTGGAGGACGGGTTTGAACTGATCGCTAAAAATTCTCGTAACATAAATCAAAAACAAAAAAGAAGGAAAATTACCGAACATCATTTTATTGCGCAACAAATGCTAGGATTAAAACAAATGTTAGTACATTCACTGTATACGCAAGTTTTTAAAAAATGACATCTTTTTGTATAAACTATCTATGAAGGCGAGGTGTATACTTTTTTTTTGGATCACTGTATATCATAGCGCATTTAAAGAAAAAGGCGATAACGATCTCGGCTGATAAATTAATTCGCGGAAATCAATTACAAAAAAATCAAATAACGAGTTTCGCTCAAAAAATTTAGTAAACCATACGGGTAACTGCAAAATGGAAACCATCATGATTTTGCAAGAACATTTTCATGCAGTAACATAAGAAATCGTATAGCCGGTTCATAAAAATAATTTGTAATTGGCCGTTAGATAATTAATTAGTTACTAACACCTACCTAAATATTATTTGTTAGTGTTTTTATTTATATTTTATAACTTATACAATATTTATTTACAAGTACAAATTTTACAATACGTACTCGTTTATGTCAGTTTTATTTATACATTCGCACATAATAGTATATTGTATAACAAGTGAAGAAAACGAGTCATTGTAATACGAAAGTGAAATTTGTAGCCTGATCGATAGCGAGGCAACAAAGAAAATAACAAACTTGTACGGATCAACAAAACTAATAACTGAAACGTTCACAATATAATTGAAAGATTTGGGGTTTCGTTACAACTCGTGTGGCAATTGAGAAATCGTTGTGCAATGAAATTGCAACACGATTTGTGCAAAGCATCCTTTTTTTTACATAATTTAAATTCAAAAATCATCATCGATAGCATAGGTTACTGCACTATCATAGAAAAACATAATTTCATCTATAAAATTGATAGTATCTACATAGATTTTCATATTGCAAATACGCAAACATAAACCTTGTTTTAAATACGGAAACATATAAACATTTAAAATTTCAAAATAAATTATGTTTAAAGCTAACGAAACCGTTCTGCGGATGAGATTTATTTTTCTTTTCTTTTCGGAAGTGTCGTGAGTGTTGATACCATTATGAATAAGTGTATAACTCAGGGCCAAATCGATAGACGCAACTACAACTTTTAGTTGTAGTTACATTTTTTTCGGAATTGAATTCCGAAACTGGTATTTTTAAACGACATTAAAACAGCGAATTTAGTTGGGTTTTTAAAGGAATTTTTAAACGTAAATAAAACTTTAGTTTTTCGAACATGAGTTGCCCACATGAAAAAAAAAATTTGCCTTTGTTCTGTCAAATAAATCAAACAAACAAACATTTGGTTAGTTGTTAAATAGATATTATTTTTGTGAATGTTAACTATATTACTTTTGTCCATATTTTTGTGTAAATCATTTTTTTTAAATTTAAATAAACATATATTAACACGAAAAAATGAGTCGATTAAATGATAACGACAAGGAGAAGTTGTTGGGAATTATAACAAATTATAAACATATAATTGAAAATAATAAAACCGATTCCACATCGAATCGAGTTAAAAAAGATTGTTGGGCGAAAATATGTAGCCAGTTCAATGCCCAGAGTATTACGGGGGAGAAAACTTTAACCCAAATAAAAGCGGCATATAGTATATGAACATGAAAGGGAAACTCCGTAAAACTTTAGCAAATAATAGAAGTGATATATTGGGGACCGGTGGCGGTCCAGCTTTAAAAGCCCTTGATGAATCCAATGGATTACTATATAATCTAATAGCACCCACTATTACACCACAACCTAACCGTTTCGATGATGATGGTAGCGACAAAGTAACTAAAAACTAAGTTCTACATTTTATAAGTTTTTTAGGTATTTTTTGTATTTTTCTAGGAATTATTGTATTACGAAATGGAAATTAAGTATTTGGATCTGATCGATACAAACACACCTCCTAATTGCAGCGAATCTCAACCAGATTGTGAAACAATTCCTATTGTAGCCAACAATTTATCCTCGAATAACTTACCGACCGGATCGTAAAATAATCCAAGCACTTCACGTTTACCACCTCATAACAATAATCCGCCCACAAGAAACTCCACTGCAAATTTCCCGAGAACTAGAGACAGCGGGCGGAGTATTCCACTAGCCAACAAAATTAAAGAAAAGCAAATAGAAGCCCTCGAAGAAAAAATTAACCTCACCAAATTAAAACAAAAAGCAGCGAGAGCTCAATATCTTTATTATAAAAATTTGTGTCCATCTGCATACATTAATGGTGACAGCGAATGATTTTTATTAATAAATTAAAATAATTATAAGAAATTAAATAAAAAGAGATATTATTATTTCTATCTAATTATTTAAAAATTTGGAATTCATTTCCATGGCATCCATCTATGCAGCCTATAAACCGTGGAATTTTCTTTTTTGAATAAAATTCTGGATATTCGGTACATTTCTTTCAGATAGTGCATCATCAGCTTCATCATCGGCATCATTATCAGAAATCCTAGTATCTGAAAGATCTTCTCCGACAATGCCATCTTCAAGCAAAATAAAATTATGCATTATGCACGCCGCAATTACACTTTTAACCGCTATATTAGGGTTATTTACGTCCATATATTTTAGACGCCTAAATTTCCCTTTCAATTGGGCGTATGCTCTCTCTATTACTGATCGGACAGAGCCAAGCTTTGTATTATAGATGGATTGCTGTTTGGTCAGATGCCCATTATCCTTGAAAGGAGTTATCATAAAACTAGAAGCACCATAAGCTGAATCCCCCATCAGATGATATTCCGGTTTTATAGGTGACTCTTCGCTTTCTAATATTTTAAAAAGCGGGCTACATCTAAACACTTTGTCGTTGTGCACTCTGCCCAGCATACCAATGAATACGTCAATGAAGCGCATTGTATGATCACAAACACCTTTAAAAATTGAAATATGTTATCAAAATTTATGTCTATTTGGTAAATGGTATGTTACAGAAACTTACCTTGTAATACAATCGAGTGGAATCCTTTTCGATTGTAAAAATCGATTGGATTATGTTATGGCTGTTTGACAGGTATATGGCACCCATCGATGGCACCAACTATTCTCGGAATACGACATTTGGACTAAAAAGTCTGGAAATAACAATATTTAATTTTCTAAAGACAATAGCTTGTATTTATGCAAACACTTACATCGGAAATTACGTTTTGCTCCTCAGAGTTTGGAAACTTGATGTGGTTTCGCTTTATTTTCCTGATCGCTTCTATTGTTTCCATAAAAATATAATGGCCCGTGCTGGGGGCCATTGCAAACCGGTCGCTTACGAATAAGAACGACTCCTGCTTACTGAGGATAAAAATCGTTAACCAAAGTTTTTTCGCAGGAAATACATGTTTAAAACTGAGTTGTGCTGAATTTGTCACCACACAAAATAATTTCTAAAAATGAAAATGAAAGACTGATTTTATTTATGTACATATGTAAAATGAACTAACAAACCTCGAAACACGTTCTGGACATTCGAAAATGAGCCCTCAACTCGTCCAAGCCATATTTTGGAATTGTGACCTCAAAATAATCGTTGTTTCGGACTGGGGGTGTACATACTTGATCTAAATTTTTTTTTTTCGAAATTATTATAAAAAACAAGTGATACCGTTGGCACTAGCAGCTTAAATAGCAAATCGTTTCTATCTGGTAAGTCTTCTAACAGAACACTTTTGATAATTTTATTAATTTTTAAACAAATAATTGTATTTAATTGTACTTAAATTTTTATTAGACGCCAAACGAGAGCTATCATTTGTTTTCGATTTTGACAGATAATCTAAGACACAAACCAAAACTAATATGTAGATTGTGCGTCCAGCACATTTGGCAGTCTACAATTGAGACTATTCTACATTTGAGAATATCTCATAAGTAGATATCTGTGTGCTGGATACGCCCAATGTTCTTAGTGTATCGAGGCATTTTAAAATGATTTGCTAAGAGTTAAAATGTGATGATCTAGTAGTTCGCGCTTCATTCTACGTTACGGGTAAACTCCTCTGTTTTGGAGTAACGTACTATAGGTTAGAGAAGAGAAATGAAGGTGATCATCAACATCTGATCATCGCCAACTGTGATATCTTAAATAACATTATTATTTTTGTTTTTCAATTACTGTGCTTTTCAACGGTACTTTCATCCTGGACATATTTTAATTACAGTGAATTAAATTTGCCCTACCTAATCAACTGTAAAATCGTAATTTACATAATTTTAGAAACAATTTTAATATTGTAACGTGACTAATTTTAGAAATGAGCAGAATTTTCAAGCTCTGAATGGATGATCGAAAAAAACCACAGACTGGGAAGTTGCCTCACCAATAAGATCCATGAAGAGATTATGTTAACAAGATGACTGCGGCTTGGTGCTTAATTATTTCAAATTAGCAAACCATGTGCCACGGGTGCCAGGTTCACTGGTTGTTACGCGATAAAGCGCTTTAACGTGGAAACTTAATCAATAAACTGCATTAAATATAGACTCGCACCAAAAATTAGTAAAATTGCCACCTTAAAGTTATCCTCTTCATTTCTAAAGAATTTAGGTCAGCAAAGGAGTACATATGAAAATTCACCGATAAATTAGTGAAATTGTCTTAAAGTGAAAATTGAACAAATCAATAAAGTAAAGAGACGATTTTTTCTGATCTTTTATTAGAATTTGCAAACATACACAGTCTTGATTATAAATAATAAATAATTTAATAAAATAAAGGTACATTCCTCAGTTGGCGCTTAATGAAAGTATGCTGGATGCGCAAGTCCTGGATGTGCTAGAGCACCATATCCCAAGGGCGCACCATATCGGGCAATTGGTACACCATACCCTATTTTAGCAATAGCCGGAGCGGCAACAATAGCCTTGGTCACAACTGGTTCTTTGTGTACTACTGCATTAAATCCGTTGACTGGGTCCGCAGTATAATCAACAATACGACGAGTACCGTCTGGTTCAATGAGCGAATATTGGCCTTGTACCACATCTCCTTCACGTGATTCATGTTGGTTCTTTGAATCTCCAGTGTAGGCATCATTTACAGCGTAACTGAAACTGTAGTGTGGATTTGCGTACTCAATTGGCGCGGCAACTTTGGCAATAGCATGCCCATAACCTAATGGTGCGGCTAATCCTGCATGTCCATAAGCTAATGGAGCAGCTAGGCCAACTTTGGCGACACCAACGGCTGGATATCCATATGGTGATGCAAGAGCTCTTGGATATCCGCCATAACCTAATGGTGCTGGGGCAAGGATTGCGTTGGCTACAACAACAACGGCAGCGAATACTAAATACTGTTAAATAATAAAAGAGTATATTTATCATATATAATTTATTGTTTAAACGATTCGTATATGATTTTAAATTAATAAACTTACTTTAAATGTCATTTTGACTATTTCTCTATGTTTATTCTACACAAAAAATCAAATTGAACTAATTTTTAAAACTTGGACTACACCCTTTTATACGAAAGTAAAATTATAAAAAAAAAAAATGTTGTTGTTGCGGTTATGTTATTTTTCTAGTGCTGATCTACATAATGGTAGAAAATTTGCAATGGAAAGGAAAATGAAACATAATAACAACAAATTAAATTGTTTGATCTCAAATAAATAAATGTTGTATAATACCACCGACGATCAAGTTCATTATGTTGCAACCCAGGCATTTTATGTAGTTTATTGGCATTTAGTTGGCGCGTATGAAAATTCTTTAGTTTAGAGAATCTAATTTTATGTATTAGTACGTAACATCTAAATTAAATAATCGATACACAATTATCAACTATATTTTGGGTACTAATTTTAAAAAAAACTTTTATGTTGGGCTACTATGCACTCATGTGATATGTGGTATATAAATTTGCTGCTTTGGATGGAAGTTTAATACCTTGTTAAGTTGTTGCTTTGTTAAGGTTTTCCTTCTGGCGTATCGTACTTCGTTCGAACCTTTGACTTTCTACCTCACTTGCTAGAGTTCCATCAATGTTAGACGGAAAAAGTGACACATTTGCACACCTTCTTATAGACTATATTGAAGATTCACAAATTTATTATACAAGCAAGTTTTAATCAACTTGTTTTCGAGGTTTGAATGCTTAGTACAATCCTAATAAATAAGTCTATTTATTCATTGATGGTTCTTAACGGCGTTGAATACTGCAAAACTCCTACAGAAAAAAAGAACGTCGTGAACTTTATATACCAAGTATCCAAACATTCGATTTTACGATCGATTTCGATAACATTAAATATTATCATCGTCAATTGATGATCGCAAAAATGCTATCATACACAATCAGAAACATAACACGAATGTTGCAAAACTTTACTTATAGTTGAAAAATTTTAAATTTAATTGATCGACTTTTTTTTAATTTGTTCATAATGCACAAAGAATTTTGCAACAGACAATAAGTAAACAAATAATTATGAGACGAGCTTAACTTACTTATTGTTCATTTTAGGATTAGAAAAATAAGATTTTGCTGTATTGAATTTGTAGAACAAAAAATGTCTAATTTATAAAATGTATTGCTTTAAAAATATGGTAAATCTAGGAGACAATAGCTTTCTTCCATTCACGGTATAGCACTTGCAAGTACTTGTAGCTTCTACAATTACTCCTTCTCATACGATGATATAGTACACAGAAGTATTTACGCATAAAATTTGCTCTAAGTGGATTTTAGTTGCGAAAATTCCAATATTTGGCTTTTAGAATTTTTTCGATATTTTTCGAGAGTTTTTTATTATGTTCGAGTGTTTTTATTTTTTGGTAATGTTAAATGTCAAATTTAATAGAAAATTATTTTGTTATCGATGTTACATTGTTAAGAAAAATGGATTAAAATATCAATCAGGTAAATATCAAAGCTTTCTCTTCATTATACATATATCCAATCTTTTGTCATATTTTCAATTTAATTTTATTTATCAAACAAACAACTAAACAGATAGCTATGTTTTAATTGTGCCATCCACTTTCCCGTTCCATTGGTTATCTACTCACAAGTACTTCTTCCAAGTAGGTAGCAAATTTTTTCCATTGGAAGATGGCTATTGATTCGGCTGTTCGTTCATTTTGGCACAATTGAGTCAAACTTAGTAAATATTTCCGATCCAAGAATTTTGGCATGTACCTTTTGATTTTGGTATAATATTTTCTACAATACTTGCTCTAAGGTAAAATGTGTAAAAATGAGGGATTACCCTCGATATCTCAAACAATACAATCCCAAAAAAAATCTAGTTACTTTAATTTGTTCATCATTGACGATTTAATAAAATTCCAATATTAATAGAAATTAGATCGTTTTTCAAAATTTTGTGTTTTTTAAATAATTATTCACATAGTAAAATAGGGAACTCCCCAAAACCTCTTTGCATTGGTCCTCTCCTCTGGAAATTTTATATCATCCTTTTGTTATCAAATTGTAGTTAATCGTATTTAACAAAAATCTGTTGGGGTCTTCTGGCACTGTCCTTTGTGTGAGAATTCGAATTAAATTAGAAGCGATTTCTTTTTTTTTTTGGGTTGAACTGCCAGTGTGTGTTAAATATGCGTTAAAAAAAAGTCGGTCGAGAAAAATATTAAAAATGTTTATAATCATTTCTCGTACAATCCTAAAAAGCTAAGCGAATTTCCAAAATTTCAGGAAGGTTCTAATTTACAAAACCACAAAATTTTCAGCTTTTGAAAACCTCGGTAGCACACTTGATGCTGTAGATTTAAAGTTACTTGAGCAATGGGAGACTCTGCAGCATTGTTGTATTTTATATTGCTTTGAAGTAAAAGAAACAAAAGATCCGAATGCACACCAATTTCAAGAATTTTTTGCCTCCATAACTTTAAATTATATTTAATATTTTTATCTAACGACGTAAACCAAATTTTCCAATCAGAAAAATCAAAAATTCAAAATTAGGCCTTACAAAAACGTTTATTTAGATATTTTAAATTTTTTTGATCAGTTCGGACAAAATCGTTCTGAATGTTGATGTTAAACACGCTAACGACATATTCAAATGAGCCTCATAGTCTTCTCATTACGTTTCCAAGAACTGGAAGAACCATTTTTAATAAAAAATACATTTAAAATTGTATTTAATATACGTTTGTAATCCTCTTCTGCCAAATAAAAAAACGTTTCGGAAATTATTTGGGGTAAAATGCGATCAATTGAAATTTTAAACGACCAGGGGTGGAACCTTATTGAAAATAAGGAATTGTTATGACGCTGATAAATTGGCTGATTGATGCTAACACTGCTGTCATTATCGCACAGCGCAATTGCTAAATAATTAAGTAACCAAATCGTCTTGAAACCAAGACCAATAAGAACATTGTGTTTGGTCTACTCTCCGATGCTGTGGTTGGTTTTAATTTTTTTGTTTGATTTTTTAAGAGATTCAAAGCTTCTAAGTTCTCTACAAAATTGCTAGAACTAACATTTTTTCTCGCGTCTAGAAAATTTCCTTTGACTTAAAAATCATAAAAACAAAAAAAGAATATAAAAAATGAACCCCTGCGTCAGAAAGAAGACCGAATTTCCTTCAACTAAAACAATAAACAATTTTAATCTGACAAAACAGGGTATTCTTTCGAAAACAAAATTCTTTTGCGTTTTACCTTTAGCACACATAATTTTTTGGATTTTGTATTCTGGGAAAAGTACGGCTGATAACGCTTCATTCAAAATTGCTTGTTTATCGAAATTTCGATTCAAAACTGTTTGTGCACATTAAAAATTAAGACAAGTGGTTTAAGAATCGTTTGAGGAAATGCTCTTTCGATTCTAATCCCGCTCGTTTTTTATTAGCACCCCTCTAATTAAATTGTTACGCAAACGAAACGAAAAAGATGTAGTTCTCTCAAAAAAGAGTATGTAAACGTAACACTATGGCACATTGAAAATGAACCACTTTTGTTACCTTTGGAATATGAATTTTAAAACGAAAACCGAAGCGCTAATGCGAAATATCTTTGTAAGTGTAACAGGAAATGATTTTGTGACGAAAAATTGAAATGATTTCGCAACGCGTAAGTTTTGATAACGCCAATTAAAATTAAAATTATTAATTATTATTAAAAATTTAACGCCTCTCAGATTTACACCGATACCGGCTGGTATGTTTGTTGGCCGAGGTGGTGGTTTGAGTCGATTTAGTTGCTCGGGAGTATTGTACAAATAAATTTAACAAATAGCATCTTTTTTATAGTTTATCATTGCGAAATTAATTCATAATTGAATTCGCGGTGAAAAAGTATCTTTTTCTTTTAAGCACAAAAACTGAACGGGCTGCGGTCGAATTCTTGGGTAAATCGGCTAAATTCGGTAAATGGATTTACCTTTTGTTTATAGAAATTAAACGAAATAAAAAATGGTAAATTTTTCACGTTTAGACACTTTATGCTTTATTGTTATAACATTTGAACGAGCATGACAAGCACTAAAAATGTACATTTACCGTGGTAAATGATTTACCCGAGAATTCGACCGCAGCCTAGATAAACGAACTCAAATATAGATCATTTGCTCCGCTTTAGAGTTCAGGGATTTTATCTATAGTATATATGAGTGCTTTTCGAACACGACAGTAATATACAAATTAACTATGATATGAATTATTATGCGTCAATTTGATGTTTCTGATTTAAAAATGAATAATTTGGCATGCCATCAAATTTTCCGCCCAGGTCGTCGCCTACCTAGCGTTTATGCAAATGCGCCTCTGATTGGAATAGTATGGTTAGCACATTATTTTTTTTAATATCGGAGAAATTAGAGAAATCATATAAAAAAATGTATATAAGAGTATCCGGAAACTATCTACTCTGAAATAGGTACAATGTATCTGTCCGAGGAACAAATAAATGTGTCAGAGCTTCAAACAAATTCTACCATAAAAAAAAAAAAATTCCGATTCTAATGATTTATTTAATTAATTGTTAATAATTTATGTTAGAAATTTGTTCATGATGATGGAACGAAATCTCGCCCCCCTCACAACCGCCGATGTAAAAATGGTGGAGGGAATAATAATAGTTGTTTACAGCTTTTCAGAAAAAAGAGTTTGCGGCACCAGGAAATTGTGTTGTCATTGTGTCTTCTTACAGGTTGGAGCAGTAGATGAACTTTAAATGGTATTGTCCTGTGCTAAATAAATTACTAAAAAAAAAATATATATTACTAACAAATTTACTAACTTTCGACTACTTAGGTGTCTGGAACCGGGTTGAGTCTTTGTTGCTAACATTCCTTTCCCATCCCTCGATCTTGTTATATGTAAAAAGAGGTACGACGGCGGCCTGGCCAGGGGCGGATATCACAACTTTTTTAGAGTATGGCACAGTCAGCTTATCAGTTCAATGATAAACACTGTGATTTTAACCAGTGGATTTTTTTTTTATTTATTTATTTGATATTTAGTATTTAAAGGAAAAGCACACATGGAAACAAAGTAATCTTTGAAATGAATATTATAAATGGTAAATTTTATAGGTTGTCACAATTCATGCATTATTCTGCAATAAGTATTTTTGCAAAGGTAAGTCTAGCAGTATTCTGTTATAATTTTATAGTGAGAAAATAATGTAGGAAATTTTGTAATACAGTATGATTGCTGAAAACAATGCAAATGAAGCCGGCTCATCTGTTGTAGGAGATGTGACCCAGAAAAAATCTGGAAGGATTTTCTTTTAATTTAAGCAATAAATTAAAAGACACGTTTTACTGGGCTTGCAATCTTACATTAGTGGAGCCATACAAGTGCCTTGGTAGGTGTGTTACTACTCTTGAGGAATCAGGAAAGCACGTTTTAAAAAAACAAACAAATAAACAACCATGAACCCAAGGCTATCAAAAGTTCTCTTTCTACTGTACTGTACGAATTAAAAACCGATGCTTCTAACAATTTACGTAAAAGATGATGTCGAATTGTGCAAGATGCAGTATCAAATGCTGATGCTATGGTGGCGCGAAATTTACCATTAATTGCTTCCATGCAAAAAATGGTAATTAGAGCAAAAAGTAAATCCAGAAGTCATATTACCGAGCCAGATAATTTATTTTTCGAATTAAATTCAATATATAAAGGGCGAAGTGAATGAACACTTTGTGGTTAAAGATTGTATATTCGATAATATTGAATCGAGGACACTACTGGATGATGGATGGTACATTTCAGGTAGTGCCATCAATTTTTAAACAATTGTACACAATTCACTCAAACATAAGTAATGACTCAAAAGCATTCCCACTGGTGTTTGCCTTTCAGGAAAAAGTCAAGAAATTTATGAAAAATTGTTCCAGATGCTGTATGATTGCAGCAGAAGTAAATATAAGACTACATCCATCAATTTCAATTATAGATTTTGAGAAAGCTGCAATAAATAGCGTTAAAAGTTTTTTTTTCTGACATTTTGTGCAAAGGTTGCCACTTTCATTTAGGACAAATCATTTAGAGAAAACTACAAAAGTTTGGACTACAGTCAAAATACGGCCGAAATGAAGAGTTTTCTTTGCAAATGTGAGCAGTTTTATCTCTGAGTTTTTTGCCGCCCGAGGATATTCCCGAATATTTTGAAGGGTTGTTTGAAAAACTAGATGAGGACGGGAAGAAAGTTGCTACTTGGTTTAAAGAAGTTTATATATGCGGAAAATCCAGTCGTCCAGCTTTATTTCCGCCAAATTTTTGGAGCTGCTTTGAACTTGATTTGAAAAACATTCCACGTACACAAAACTATGCGGAATCGTGGCACCATAGAATCCACAAACTGATTGATGCTGAACACATTGGGGTCTACAGACTGATAGAAGAGTTGCATCAAGAAATTTTGTTTCGTAAAGGCTGAAATTGAAAAATTTCAAATTGGCGGGCCACCTATTATAAAGAAAAAAAAATATTTCCAAAAGGATTTACGAATTAAAAGAATTTTACAAAAAAAAAAATACATATGCAAAACATTAACTATTGTTTGCTACAGCAGAAAATTTAAATTTAAAATAATTTAATATATTATTAGTAGTTATTGTTATTAGTTAAAAGTTATTTAAAAAGTTAGTTAAAAAAAAAAAAACGCATGTCGCAGCCCCAGCCAAAGTGAATCAAATTGATAATATACATTTCTATCTACCGCAAATTTTATTGTAAATAAAAATGTATTAAAGATGATGTCACAGCGAAATGATTTAAGGAATCCTCCCCAATAAATTTACCGCTGCCACCTTTATTATGGTTGAATTCACTATGTTCAGGTGCAAAATCTTTACAGCTTTTGAATCCCGATTTATATATATTACATACCTCAAACCAATTATCCCACGTTTTGTTAATCGTATAACAGTATTTATATAAAATTATTATTAACCCGAACGCTAAGTTTCCAAATGTAAAATATGATTCAACTGGTAGAAACACTGTATCAAAAATTTGTCCGTACATCACTCTGTTAAGAAAAAATTGTTAATAAATTATCAATGGGGTTGAGACCTGGTCGCTGGGGCGGATGAGGAAGTGTTGACTTTACATTGTACAATAACCATTCCTAGATCAGCTTTGACGAATGCTTCGGGTCATTGTCATGTACGGAGCGAAAATCTTCCCCATTCCCCATTTTTTCAGTACTTATTAACAAATGATCCTTCAAAATATCCAAATAATTAAACCGGTTCATTATGGTTTCCATGATGGTCAAATATCCTACATTCTTTCAGCTAAAAGCTCCCCAAACCACTATACTTGAGCCACAATGGTTTACTCAAGTTCAGTGTTGGGTTTCCGCTACACCACCACCTTCCATAAATTTACCTTCTTCCGAGGAAATAACATTTTCCCAGAACTCTTCGATCTCACTCACATATCCCAATGCATATTCCAACCGCGTTTTAATATTTTTTGTCGGCAAATATGTTTCTAGCGTGTCGCACATCGACGATACTCTTGTTTATTCAAAATATTGCATATTGCCTGAGGTTTCGCTCCTTTTTCGCGTTGATAAACTTTCGCAGCGAACGTTAGAGCAATAAGCTTTCGATTCTATTCTCTATTAAATGTATTTGACGTTTGTTCAGTTTTCGGTTGCGACCACGCCCAGCAACTATCTCTAACGATTTGGTTTTTTGGGAGTTCTGTGGGCGGTTATTATTTTTATTTTTATTCAAGGGCCATGTGGGCAATAAGCCACTTCGCACTGCGACCTAAAAGATATAATGTGCTGGACCCTGCTTAATTACCATCCACCATTTATGGATGTATCAACCTCATCTATAATTTTGACTGAATTGGTTTCAGGATTTAAATTCATCTTCTGGTAAAGCACTACCATCTGAGTCATCTATATCCATTTCATCGTCCAAATATGAATTGTCTATACAAAAATTATGGAGCACAAATACTGCATATATAATTTTACAGGCAACCGTTGGATGGTAATGTAATGTGCGATGCCGTAGTAGACATCGGAATCTCGATTTCACGAGACCAAAACATTTTTCGACTGTGTTACTCGCCCTTATAAACTGTTAATTATAACAACATTTGTTACTTTCATTTTCTGGATTGTGGCAAATCTATTATGTAACAACCCGAAAAAGAAATGTAATGTCATCCGTTTCAAGAAGCCATTTTTTTAACTTTGGATAGAAATGATTTGGAATGAATATGCCCTCTAACACAAATAGGTAACGCGTTCCACAAGGATATAGCGTCGAAAGTGGTCAGTAAAAAATCGGGGAATATTATAAAGAAAACTATGGCTACCTCGAATATTGTACCGAATAAGGCCCCTTATAGATTGTTGCCCACTACGCCTAAAAAATATTCTTAAAACCTTATAAACATACAAATATTGTAACGCATTATTAGCAGTGTAATATATTGTAAGATATTATTAGCAGTGAATAGAGGCCAAAATGACTCAGATATGCTTTTTCTCAATAAAATTCTCAAAATAATTTTCTGTTGCACACATAAATCAAGTAACGTAGTTGCACAGCACCCACCCCAACATAATAAACTATATTCCAATTTAGACATAACTAGTGCATGGTAGATAATTTTTAGCACAGGAGCAGGCCAAAAATCACGGAGGAGATAACACATTCTTGAAGCAGATGACAAGTAATGTTTTAAACGAACCCCAAGAAACTCGTTGACTAATTCAATATTAATACATTCAGAATGACACCCAGTAGATGTTGTGCCAGTCAATTTGAACAACATATATTTTGTTTTATCACTTAGAATTAAGCAATGCTTATCAAACCATACATCTAAGACTTTAAGGTCAAAATTAATCATAGAAATGACGTTATTAGGAGATTTGCCAGTGTAAGCCAAAGCTATGTCATCGGCAAATCCGATATAAAGACCGTGCAATTTAAGTTTAAAAACCGAATTAGTATAGATCAGAAATAGCAGACGGCCCAACACTGAACCTTGGGGAACACCAGCGTCCACAATTTTTGCTTCACTTAGAGTGTTATTAATTATAACTCTAAGCGATCTGTTGGCAAGTTAGGGAGCGAACCAATTGTTAGCAACTCCCCTAAAACCAATATCATATAGAATATTCAGAAAAATTTTATGGTCAACCGGAGTTGTATTTATTTTTTATTTTCCGTACAATTTTTCTATATTAAACTTATTTTATAAATTATATTATTATTAATATTATTATTATTGGTAATAAAGGAAATACGGCTCACTCGTAACCCAGTATATTGAGGAATGGAGTGGCGCGAATAGTACCTACTTATCCTGGTGGAAAGAAGAATAGCGGAGTTGAAGCTATCTAAGTAAATATTGCTTACAAAGAAAAAAACTGCCCAGTCGTGACCCATAGTATTTTGAGGAGTTGAATCGGAGCGATTAGTACTTAACATTGGTGGACATGAGTTGGAGCTACTCGTACGTAAGCGAATAATCGGCTGTATAGCATTGGACGAATTTATATTTTTGTATTAAATATTGTACGTTCGCAAATTACTGCGCACTCTATCGTAAATGAGCTTATGCACAAAATAGGGTGTGCTAAAATTATAATAATAAATAAATAAATAAAAATAAAAAAAAAACATATCAAAGGCTTTAGCAGCATCAATAAATAAACCACCACAAGCTTTACCAATGTTCAGTCCGCTGTGAATTGAAAATCTTAGGCTTCCTTGTTAGAATTTCATTCACTAGATTCCAGTTTTTTTTTAACATCTCCACGATTGACAAGGAAAGGATTGAAATAATACATTTCTTTTTCCTTCTTAAAGCCAGCATTAATTTGGTTACAATTACTAACATAGATATCCCGAAGAACTGAATCACCCGGACGTTTTTTCAACTTATTGCACAATTTGTTTTGCTTGTTAATACGACTGGCAAGGTTAAAAGAAATCCAAGGGTGTAATCAAGGTTTATAAAAGTATTTAAAACCTACCGTCTAGTTATTATTATTATTGGAGGGCCATGTGGGCGAACAGCAACCTCGCACTGCCACCTAATAGATCTATTGTGCCGGACCCTCCCTAATTGTCCGTCCAGTCAATATTCAGGTTCTTAATGAACTTGATAATACTGCCAGCCGGTACGTGATTGCATGTAGATCCGCTAGAAAGACGGTAGTAAGGAGCCCAAAGACTTCGAGAGGGCTCTCCCTACTCCGTCTTCCTCCGTGCTGAGAATTACAAATCGCCTGTAGTTCCACCCAGCTTTACTATAGGAAGGATAAATACAACTGGAGGGTGCCTGGTTTACAGAGTCCGTATACTTTTGACTGATTAACCTATCAGCCATTCATCCATCGGCATATGCTGTTCCACCTTAGATTATGGTTTTTTGTCAAGGTTTTCTCCTTTAGCGCCGCCGTATGTTAGCCTGTGCCAAATGGCCTTAGTTACCAGTGGTTGCCAAGAGGAGGCGGCACGTACACTTGCGAATTGTGAACAGGTGACCTCTTACACAATTGTACCCATCACGTAGCTGCCTAATACATGACCAGAACAGCTCACGTGATGCGCACCCTAGTGGAAGGTTACGGAGCTGGTAGATTAATCTACTGAACTTTGCTAAAAATAGACGCCAAACCACCGATGTACCGTCTAAAATAAGATATTTTCCAAATTGTCGTCAGTAAATTATTTTTTTATTTCTTTTGAAAGATTTAAGTTTATAAAAGTGTCTAATTTGTTACTTTTATTTCACGTCAAAATAACATTGAAAATAACATTACATTTTGACATTAAAATTGATCGGAATACCAAAATAGTTTTTACATGTTATACTATATAAAAAGTTACATCTTATATAAAATGGTAAAATTATATATTGATAAAATTTTGTATGACTGGAATACCAATACACAGCATGATGAAATTTTGTCGCCGGAATATGGCCCAATATTTCATTCGCCTTGGAAAAAGTATGACTAATACGCAAAAAGAACTACCTAACTTTTACGCAAAAAGAAAATTTCGTAATTTACCGTTAGTTGAAAATAGGAGTACAATAAATAATAAATTGATAATGGGCTAGTGTTAAATTTCACAAAAGTGCAAGTGGACGGACAATTATTTCAGATCGTTTTAGAATGTTTAAATAGTAAATCATATTAAACGTGAAAGTAAATTAATTTATATCATGATTATTATTATTTTCAGGTTGAGTTTAAAAAAAATTATAACTGAATTTTTTGTTTGATTTGTAATTGTTCTTTTTATCAATGTTTCTTTAACCGAGCGGTGTACGGACAATTTCTTGAGACAGTGTATCTTTACTGTTTATATTGTAAAAATTGTACCCAGCGATCCTACTCTTTTACCGCGCCTTACGAATGCCCAATTTACATTTTTTTATTCGACTATTCTTTTTCAATAGTTTGAGGAGTTTGATGGGATTTATTTGTTTATACCATTACCTAAGGCTAAGGGTACCCAAAAATAAGACTTTCAGCTGCTCAAGCGACACGAAGCTGTAGTATATATGCGATGATTGAAGTGCCTAATCGATGATTGAAGTGCCATAATTTTCGGTTGCAATCGATTTTAAAGTATCTAGAACGTTGATACATTGTTCGACAAAATATTTAGTGCAGATGAAGAACAATATGTTAGATTGCAAAATCGTACGGATACGTGCATGAAGAGTTTATGCTTTATGAGAGGTTTTTGACGTAATATGCAGGATTTTGAATTCGGAAAGTATTTAAAATTGACAAGCATTTTCAGTTTTCTTTTAAGAGCTTTGTCCCACCTTTAATAATACTTCTTTACTAAATTTATAAAAAACATTGTCATATTTTTTTTCTTTTATTAGAACTTGCTTATACTGTAATTTGGATATTTCTGCGGTCAAACAGTCTTAAATATAAATAACAAATAAATTAAATTGAAGGTTATTGAATCTGATGTCTTTCCTAATGATAGTAAGCTGGGTGGGCCAATCCTGCGTGTGCGAGACCTCCATAACCGTAAGGGGAAGCTACTTTAGCAATTGGTGCACCATATCCCAAACCTAATCCTCCATAACCAATTTTGGCGATCGCTGGAGCGGCCACTACAGCTTTAGCTACAAGTGGCTCTTTGTGTACTACGGCGTTGAATCCATTGACTGGATCAGCTGTATAATCAACAATACGACGAGTACCGTCTGGTTCAACAAGTGAGTATTGACCTTGTACAACATCTCCACTGCGTGATTCGTGTTGATTCTTTGAGTCTCCGGTGCTGGCATCATTAATGTCGTAACTGAAACTGTATTGTGGATTTGCATCATATTCAACTGGGGCAGCTACTTTCGCGATAGCGTGTCCATAACCTAATGGAGCGGCTATTCCTGCATGTCCATAACCTAACGGAGCGGCTATTCCAACTTTAGCTACACCACCTAGTGCTGGATATCCATAAGGGGATGCTACGGCTCCTATTCTTGGGTATCCACCATATCCTAATGGCGCTGGAGCAAGAATTGCGTTGGCTGCTACAACAACGGCGGCGAACACTAAATACTATTCAAAAATACTTTTATTAGGTATATGAAGCGTTATACGATTCATTTTTTATTTAACTTACTTTGAATGCCATTTTGAAACAATTCCAATGTTTAGACTACGAATAATCAAATTGAATTAAATTTTAAAATTTGAACAACACCCTTTTATACTGAAGCAATATTGTAAAACTAATTTATTAATTCTTGTTTTTTTTTATTTTAATGCAGATCATAAAACAAAATTTGCAAAAGGCACAACAACAATAATGAAATCATATTTGATCTCATATTATATATAAAAAACTTCAGATCAAGTTCATTTATGGTGTATAATACTTTCATTCGTTGGCGTAATTAAATTGAATTATAAATGTCGTTGTTATGTGAGTGATCAATTTTTACTATGCATATATAGGATTTGTGATCTAATTTTGTATTTACTTGCATAATTTGGTAGATTTAGAATAGTCAATTACCTAGAAGGCATGCATATTTATTGCTAATTTTATTATTTTATTTATTGCCTCGAAATATTCGTTTAAAAGATAATAATAAAATAATTATTAATTATAACGAGATGTCATACTTTTGAAGTTGTGCTCAATGAATTTTTTTGTTTTTTAGTGTCTATAACAGGCTACACGAATAGCCATTTGATTTTTAAATGCTGGTAAAATGTTTAATTTTTGAATTACTTGGTTGTCATTGACATCCTTAAAATTACTATTTTTTATCGATAATCGGACATTTTTTTGTTTTAATAGTTTTACTCTCCTGTTCTTTAACAAACAAAGCTTGCATTCGCTAGGGTGTTACTTGAGCTGGTATCGTGAGTGGTTTGCCGAGAACACATTCAATAACTGAACGTGAGTTAAATTATATTGGAGACTCTTATTCAATCATTTAAATGTAGTAAACTAAGTGTAATGCCAGAAATTTCGGAGTTTGTGAGTTTTGCTAATCGGTTTTATCTGTAAACATCTTATATGTCGCAACACACACCGTAAATAATGTTGGAGAAGAAAGCAAACAGGTGGATTTTTGATTTAATTTTCATTTTTATTCGATAAGGCAACAACAAAATTAAAGGTGTATTGCCCCAAAAAAAATTGCAAGCATTTTCAGTTAACCGGGTATAAAATAACTTATATTTTTTAGAGACCCAAAGCCTGTTTATTTGCCGTTTTTCTAGGCATTTCCACAATTATGTAATTGATCTTCAAGCATGAATCAAAAAAAAATTAACGAAAATATGGTTTGCCAAAAGTAATAGTTTAAATAAATCAAAATAAATTTACTGGCAAAGTTAAAGGAATATCTTCACAAATAATATTATTTACCAGATAATATCACGTACTTATGAATAATTGTTAAATTTCGTAGATAAAATAGTACGAAGCACACCTGCGGAAGGAACCATTGCAAGACCAGCATGTTGTGTTACAATTTTCTTACTTGTTTTGCAATGGATAAAAAATTGACAATACGATTCGCAATCAAAACTATTGATGTGTATATAACTTTTCCACTGCAAATTTTGCATTTACAAAAACAAAAAAACAATTCTTAATTTTGTTTAGGAAATGTAAGTGTAAGCTGAACTATTTTAGCTAAGTGAATTTATTGCCTTTATTATGTTTAGAAATGTCTAAAATGGCAAAACTGTTTGCCGCAGTCTCCATATAAAAAATTTCACTAATACAGTGTCACGAAACAAAAATTGTTGCTTTACGATTATTCGCAGCCCTGATTACTCAGAATGCCTGAAAATACTGCCTCTTCAGGCTGAATATGCCTTCTTACTGTAGTGAAATGGTATAGTCTTTTGTTTACATTTCAAGACGTTTAGTATACTTCAAATTATTATTTCGTGTTAGGTTTATGTATAAATTTGGTTTAATAAAATCTCTGTGCGATTTTACAATACAACGTTGAAGTTGATTATGGTATTTTGACAAATAAATGAAATTAATCAAAGCATGCATATAAAACGATTCAAATTATCCGTTTTCTTTCACATCTGGAATCTGTTTCAGGGTCTCCAATATTCCCTTTATTTTCAGACATTTTGAAAGTCTTCATCGATTAATACACAATACAATACTGAATCCTTATAAATCTTCAACTTATACCCTAGAACAATTAAAATGACGGCTATATTAGCATAAGTTAATAACAGGAGACCGAAAATTGTTAGACACAGTATTTGGTTATAAAAGATCAATTTTTACAAAATAATAAAAAGTAAATTTGGGGCTGTGTTGAGATCAGTAAATTCAAGTTTTTTTTTAATCAAAGGTTTTACCGGTCCGCCTGAGATATTCAAGATAATCTGTGTTTATAACAAGTATCCTGTAACGTATTTGCTAGAAGATTATCCATTGGTAGCTGTTTCTATGAACATGAACAAGTCAAAAATCCTAACGGCCCAAATGGTTGGGTTTCGAAAAATCTCACTCGTCTTGGATTAATAAATCAGGATAACGTTTAATATTTTTTTTTGTAATACAAATCTCAGATTTCCAAATGTATAATTAACTTATTGCGTGTTACATGTTACTATGTGACATTTTAATAGGTGGCATGTTACTAGGTGTCATGTTACTATGTGGCATGTTACTAGGGGACATGTTACTACACCACATGTAACTAGTAAGCCTGGACTAGTGGGTTGCACATACCACAGACAGATAACTTTTTAGTACTTAGCACTGATACGTACGTAGCACACTTAACTTTTAGCAAACACACAAAGGTTTTTAGCAAAAATAGGTATATCTTTTTAGCTCAGGCATAAACTACTTACCACAGATACACACATTTTTAGCACTGTGACTCAAATCGTTTTAGTATTTAGCAATTTGTAGTATTTGTAGCCAACACAAACCTTTTTTAACACAGGTACAACCCTTTTTAGTACTTAGCACAGAATCCCTGGGGAATCAATTTACTGGCGGCAGCCAAACCGCAACGAAATTGTTTTATGAACTTTTATTGAGTAAATTTTCAGGCTAAATTTCACCATGATTGATAATCGAATACAGGTGAATAAAAGTGCGTATAACATAGAGTAGAAGCGCATGAAATGTGGAACGGCGCAACAGTTTTTTTTTTATGGAAGCACAGTTGTTTCAATAAATGTTTTAAAATAATATGCTTTGCGGCTTGCGCTAGACATTTTGCACAAAGCTGAAATACAAAAGATTATCCTAAATTTAAAATATAAAGGGCTGAAACCTCATGAGGTGGTCAGAACTTCAGTCTTGATTAATTCAACTCCCACATTAATCCCGAAATTAATCTCTTAAGTCAATCTCCTGCTCACCCTTAAACTCAATATATAAATCAACCTCCATCTCAAACGCAACATAATTCTAATACACACAGAAAATTTTTTAGGAAAACGAAATCAAGAAAATCGCCTTTGTTCAAGATTAGAAATATTTTTCTTAAATTAAAAGTATTTGTTTGTTCGTAACCGTATCGGATACTATTAAAATTAGATAAATTTCTAATCGAAACGAAATTTTTAATTTTCTGTTTTGTTAGGTTTAATTTAATACTAATCATCATAAATTAAACATATTTATTGTATTTACTCGTACATATAAATTTACTAAGATGCTGGCATACTGCATTTTGAGCTATAGCTCCAAATTAAAACACCAATCTTAACAGTGTCCATGAAATAAGAAAAGTTTTTGTTTTAGAATATTAATTTAAAATAAAAACACATATGTATCTTAAATTAATAGCAATCGCTTCAAATTTTTCCTGTTATATCATGTTTTATTTCCAATTTCTCTTTCACTCAATAACAGTTCATTTCAGAACATAGGCAAATTTCAAGTGAACTAGTTGCTATCAAAAAATTTCAAAAAATATGTACATACATACGAATTAAAAAAGTGTAGTGTATAATCTAAAGTGATAATGCTAAGCACATATTAGCACATATGGAGTTTAATTATTTATTACTCTGTAAACATTTATTTTTTTCTTGAGTGAATCTTGATTCAGTGCATAATATTCATGTGTTATAAATTTTTAAGGTTAGGTTTTAGATCCTAATTTATATTTGTTACAACGTTTAACAAAGCAATGCAATTGTGTTGTGAAATGACAATGTAATAGTGTGACAAATAAGTTTAATATCGTATAGTTTGTTGAAATTATAATTTTTATTACAACAGTGACTTAAGGTAAATCATTACCGCTTTGTGAAATATTTAGTTTTGGCTTCACGTTTAGGTTGACTAACACTTTAATGGCCGCTCACACGTGTGTGATATAGCCGGAACAACTGTTAGTGGCCGACCACATAACATGTGTGCGATGCTACCACCGCCGGTTATTGGCCGGTAACACACTCTTAGCTTAATTTTTTTGTTTTTGAAAAATGGACTTACACCACTTTTAAAATAAAATATAATTTTTAACGTGTGCTGACATTAAAGTGTTATTATGAAGAAAATCCATCTTGTTTTTGTAATACAAAGGGCTCAATTATTCATACCAATCGAAGCTTGTGAAATATTTTGCAATCCGTTTGAGACTTCTCCCAATTTATACAAAATTTTATACATACACTCTCAATATTCCGCGCATATTTTTTGGTGGATACATAAAATAGTTTTATTGTGACATTAGAAAACTAGGTGATTTTATTGTCCTAACAGCATAATGGACAGATTGAATGAATCTAATGACATTATTGAATTAATAATAGATATTCCTGATTCTAATTTGTGCAACGAACATTTAATTGACTATTGCATTGAAAATGAAAATAGTCACGATGAACTTTGAACTTAACTAATCCAGAATATATATATATATATATATATATATATATATATATATATATATATATATATATATATATATATATATATATATATATATATATATATATATATATATATATATATATATATATATATATATATATATATATATATATATATATATATATATATATATATATATATATATATATATATATATATATATATATATATATATATATATATATATATATATATATATATATATATATATATATATATATATATATATATATATATATATATATATATATATATATATATATATATATATATATATATATATATATATACACTGCGTGACAACAGGATAGGTTCAATATATTAAATGTCTATAAGTATCAATATTTAATCTAAAAAAATTGTCGTTTCCATGGCAATTACTGCACATGGTTCTACATTATATTTGTAAACTTTCCATAAAATTTATAGTTCAATTATTTTTTATTAACAATTGTTTTCGAATACTTTTTTGAAAACACGGTCATTCAAGTGCGACACCAGGATAGGTTCAGTCGTTTGAAGTTACAATTGAAAGTAGCAATAACGTAATTTTTGAAATATTAGTGTTTAATAAAATAAGTGAAGGTTATTAACGGATATTTCTGCATTATAACTACATTATGGGTCGTGGAAAAACATTAGGTCTAGAAGAAATAGGGAAAATTGATGCATTTAATGAAGAAGGCTATTCAAATAGAGAAATTTCACGTAAAATAGGGCGAAATTCAAATGTCGTTAATAATTATGTAAGAAATAAAGAAAACTATGGAAAAAACCAAAAGGGGGGCACAAAAAAAGCTACTACACAAAGAGAGCGGCATCTAATTCTACAAAGACTGTACAACGCGTTATAAAACGCTGTCCAACAATTAAAAGGCTTCGGTTGAAGAAAAAACCATTTTAATGCAACGCCACAAACAAGCACGCTTGCAGTATGCGGAAAACCATATGACCTGGGACTTACAATGGAGGCAGGTAGTATTTTCCGACGAAAAAAGATTTTGTTTGGATGGACCAGACGGGTTCAGTTATTATTTTCGTGATATAAGAAAAGAAACGAAGTATCTTGCAAGAAGGCATAGTCGGGTTGGCTCTGTAATGGTTTGGGGAGCAATTTCTTATTACGGAGTCATAGATTTGGTACCTATAACAGAAAAGATGACGGGTATACGCCACAAAGAGATGCTACAAACACAAAAAGTGAAAATAGAAGAAATTATGCAAGATCATCCATGGATTTTCCAACAAGATCATGCAGCAATTCACACAGCAAAGGTGGTTTCAGACTGGTTTGAGAATGAAAACATTACGGTGTTAGATTGGCCTGCAGTATCACCGGACCTAAATATGATTGAAAACTTATGGGGTTGGTTGTCGCGAAAAATTTAAGGAAATGGAAGACAGTATCAAGGCAAAAATCAGTTAATTCAGGCTATTAAACAGATCTGGACTGAAATCCCATTAGAGATTAAAAGAAGTTTATACGATTCTCTAAAAAACAGGATATTTGAAGTTATAAATAAAAATGGAGGAAATACTCATTACTAAAAATAAAAAAATATTAAAAAATCTAAGATTTGCTGTTTCACTTTCAGTTTTTTTCCAACAAAATATAGGTTTTTTCACTTTTTATTTATGCCGAACCTATCTTGTTGTCGCACCAGATTGAAAAATCATTTCCAAGTTTTTACAAAAAGCAGTACCAAACTTATATATGCTAGGAATTAGTAGCAAATATATTACCAAACAAACTGAAAATATTTTTAGCTCAACAGACATTAGCGTATTGTGTGAAAAATATAATATTACAGGAACCTATCCTGTTGTCACGAAGTGTATATATATATATATATATATATATATATATATATATATATATATATATATATATATATATATATATATATATATATATATATATATATATATAAAATTTTAAAAGGTAAGAAAACAAATAATAGTAAATAATAGATTATACCTAATTACATTTTTTAATGATGTAGACGCAGGCTTAGGCACCAAATTTCGAATTAGGTATGATTAACAATCATTCAAAAGCATCATGTGGACACCTTAATACCAAATAGCAGGCTTTTAGATCGCATAGAATTTGACGATGCTATTCAAATTTGGAAGCTAAATAATTTTACGAAACCGGTGCACTCTGTTGGATCTGAAGACACACTATCAATTAATTCGAACGTGACGAAAAATAGCAATACCTCATCTTCTTCGGCAGAAAATTTGGAAATAAGTATAATTTATAATAATTAAAAAAATACACGTCATGTATCATGCTTTGCTAGTTTTAGAACCAAAAATCAAATACTGATTTTTTCAGTTAAAACTGAAAATATTGTTTAAATTATTTAACGGTAGTTATGCATGACAGCGGAGGTTCGTAAAAACTGATCTGTGTATTGAAAATTATTATAAATTATTTATGTATAAATAATATATAAAAAAACGTATTTTCTGTTTTACAACTTGTTTACCTATATACCCATACATTTCTAATAGTTTTTTACAACCAACATTTTATTTAGAAACTAGCAAATATTTTATTAAAAAGTAAATACGGACAAATTTTATTGGACTTAAGAGATCAGAATTTAAAAAAATTAACTGAGAATCAACAGAAAATGGTTTGTGGCGCGATTATAGATCAATATACAGATTCTGGTAAAAGGTTGTCTCATCCAGAGATGGAATTTTATGCTAATGAAATTCAAAGGCTTTTTACTAATGAAGTAGTAGTAAGTTCAAAAATATTACATTTAAATTTTAATAATTTTTCAACGAATTTACTTTAATACAATAAACGTATATCTAGCATGGAATATATGTAGGTATAATGGTACGTTCAATAAACTTTCAATTTTCAATCATTTAATTAATTTGTTGAAAAATTTAAATGAAAACACAAAAATTTATCAAACCGGCAATTTTTTATTTTAATAACGCATCATATTCTATCTACACCATAGGAAACCTATTTTCAAAAGAAAACTTCAGGAAATCCCAAGGGTAAATTATTTAACAGACAACGCAATACACTGACGAAAATAAAAAGGCAAACAACGAATGAAATTATCCCAAATAAAAAAAAAGTTAAACCGAACGAAACTGTGGAGGCGCCAGATTTTACAGAAGAAAAGGAAATTCAAATTTTTCTGAAGAGGCACACTGAACTATGGGACAAAATTGAAGGCTGCTGGCAAAAAACAATAAAATATAGAATAACGAACTTATCTTTTTTGGCAGAAATATTTTTGAATTGGCCTCTTTTGAAAGATGCCAGAGCTGCATCATTGGTATAGTTACTGAAAAACTAATATTAAAGAGTATAAATAATTAGATTGCATCCTCCTTTGATTTATTTCAGTACGACATTGATTTTGAATTTCTACATCCAACGAAAAAAAATAGTTTATTTAAACAATGGGAACATTTTGCAACCACATGCGTTCCAAAAATGTTACGATGACATAGAAACATAGGAAGCACTAATGCAAATAGAGGATTCAACTAACGAAGGAAACAAAAATTCATTGAAATGCTGAAGTAGTTTTGCTCATTTTTAAAACGTTTCCGTTTTAGATAATCGAAGTTTAACAATTTTACATAGCATACATGCATTGGCCAAACCATCTGCCCGTATTTCCTATCGCAACACAATTTGGAGACCGAGCATTAAAGACTCTCAAGTTGGACAAATTCAAATTATTGATACATTGAATAATTTAGAAAACGTTATCCAAGAACGTTTGGATAAATACGTTTCACATGGTTTGCAAATGCAACCATTTGTTTATGGTATAAAATGTTTTTATCCACTTTTGGTATATAAAAGCCCGATAACTATGCTGATTTCAAATAAAGAAAATATAAAATAACCCATTGTTATTGTGTAACCCACGCTGCTAGGGGCAACGTGAGTTATTTTCGGTATAACAAAATATTGAGTAGTCATTGGAAAATTATTCGTAGCCAAATTGAATGAAAAACTATATTCCAAAAAGTAATTAAATTAAAGTACACCATGACAATTTAAAGAACGGTCAATATGATAAAATGTTTTGCAAAATTCAATGCTCCAGTGTGAAAAACCAAAATGGAACTATTTTTTAATAATTTACGAAATTTATTTCAACAGAAGTGGATAAAACGTTGTATGCCACTCGTGAGCAAAGAGATATTATCCACTCGGGATAATGTCCCACTCGGCTATCGCCACGTGGGACAAACTTATCCCTCATGGATAATATCTCGTTTTGCTCACTAGTACCACAAATAACTAAAACTCCACGACATTTTATGTTTACGTCGATTTACGTTGCACATCTTATAAATGTGAAAATTTAATAAACGCAGTAGATCTGTGCTTTAAGGTGTATAATACATTAAATTTAAAATACAGTAGAGATTGTGAACAAGTATGGGAATTCATTCAGCAATATTTTTATGGCATTGAATTTATTTTTGATCAATATCCACAGTCTTCGGACATAACAGCTTTCTTTGAATAATGTATAATTGTTGTTTTTGTCACAGTAGTTTTTCTACTGTAATTTGTTTATCTGAACATTTGAAATGCCAACACAAATATCTTCTGAATAATTCCTATACCTGCAAGCAAGGTCAGTGTTTACAATCATTTTCAAAATTAACCAAATTTAAACGTCATTTAAATAATTTGCATAAAGAAAATAATAATAATGTAAATAGTGTAAGCTTAAATATCTGTACACCGCTCTCCAATAACTCCAATTTAATTTCAACAAGTACTGAGAATATCAGTAATTGTTTTCAAAAATTAGAATGCGGTAGCAGTCAATCAATTTATACTAAATCACAAAATACTAATTTCAGAACGGAAATTTATAATACAATGTTATCTGCAAATATTGAACTCCATTATAAAGATAATTTTAACCGTAAAGATATTCTATTTATTTAAAATTTAATTTCAAGGACAGTACAAACATCAATAATAGGGATTAAGGACGAATTAAAATATAATGTTGAATTCACAGAAAAATTGGTAAACCTTGAGAAAGAATATAAAGATGTTCAAAATTTATTCAAAACGGAACATAGATTTTTCAAACATGTGATAAGTAAAGATTTATTTAATTTTCCAAAAATATTTACAATTAATAACCAAATTAGTGAAATAACGATCCACAGAATGTCAGTATTAGATGAAGAAAAAATGTCTGGTATTACAATGCCGCTTAAATTCCAACTTCGAAAATATTTCGAGAGTCCTGGTATGCTAAAACAAACAATAGCGCATATGAACTATCTTAAAACAGAACCAAATAATTTGATAAATATTATCAATGGGTCGATGTGGAAATATAATAATGTTTCGAATGAGTTGATAATGCCAATTCTTTTATATATAGATGATTTTGGGATTAATAATCCTTTAGGACCACATGCTCATTCTATGTGTGCATTATATTATTCAATTCCCGTAATTCCAATGCATTGTTTAAGCAAACTTGATCACATATTTCTTGCAGCAATTTTCAAATCAAATGACCTTAATTCGTTTGGTGCTGATAAATGTGTGTACCCGTTAGTAAAGGAATTTAACTCATTGTGTGAAGATGGAATTATTGTTAATTATGAAAACATTGATTTAAACATAAAATTTAGGATTCCTGTCATTTTGGGCGATAACCCAGGTTTGAATGGCATTTTAGGGTTGATTAAGTCTTTCAATAGTGGGTTTTATTGCAGAAGTTGTTTGAGATCTAGTGATCACATGAAAACGGATCTTAAAGAATATTCTTCATTTATTAGAAATTTAGAAGATTATAACAGAAAAAGTAAGAAATATTTAGTTAAAACTGCCGGTATAAAAGAAGTTTCTATTCTTAATCAAATCAAAGATTTTCACGTTACTTCAAATTACACCTTTGATATTATGCACGATATATTCGAAGGTGTGTGCCATTACGACTTAAGCCAAATATTATTGCATTTTATTAATCAGAAATTTTTCACTATAGAGTTGTTGAATTATCGAAAGCAACATTTTTATTACGGAAACTCAGAAAACGCCAATAAAGGAGTGCCTATTGAAATAGATCATTTAAAAAAGAAACGACTGAAATTAACAGCTCGAGAAATGCAAACTTTTGTATTTTATTTGCCATTGATGATGGGGACAAAATCCCTGTCAATGATCCTGTTTGGGCTTTTCTTTGTATACTATTAGATTTAATTGACACTATCCTTTTACCTTACTTTAACAACACTTTGTTGATTCAACTTGAAAATTTAATCGCTAATCATAACTACCAATATCAACAATTATTTGGTCACCATTTAAAGCCCAAGTTTCATTTCATGGTTCATTATTGTAATGCAATCAAAAAATTTGGTTCATTAAAACCTCTATCTTGCATGCGGTTTGAAGCGAAGCATCAACAATCAAAAATGTATGCAAATGCACTGAAATCGAGAAAAAATATTTCATTGAGCTTAGCGATGAAAATGTCTTTAAAATTTATGAAAGCAGCAATTCATATGAATTAGCAATTTATTTTTATGTTCAGATGAGTTGAATCACATCAAGCGTAGCAACGTTTTCATTTTAAAAAGTACCCAATATTTTTCATATATCAAATTGAACCAATTAAATGGAGATCTAGATTTATCAAATGCAACTTGTTGCACTTATATGGGCAAAAAATACGAGATTGGATTTTTTTTTAAATAAAATTACCCGCCAATCTGATGTAAAACTTTATGAAATTATTGATATTATTTTAGAAAAGAGCAATTATTTTTTGCAGTATACAATTGCAAAATATTGTATAAAGCTCACTTAAGAAGTCATGAAATATTAGCAAAAATAAATGAAGTTTATATTTATAAATCTGAATATTTTCAAAGCCCACCAATTCATTCTCAGATACTAGATAATCGATCTCAGATACTAGATTAATATTTATAAATTTGAATTTATTAATTTTTTAAATTATTTTATTATACGTATGTGTAAATATATTACGTAAATCTATTTTTTTTTTTTTTTAATTTAACGAAACAGTTAAAAATCAATTAATTAACATCAAAATTATTTATAATGTGGGTTATATTATATTATCATATAATATGCATCACATTATTATATTAGTTTTAGTTATAATATAAGTATTGAAATAATAAAAAAATAAAACAATAAAATATATCTTCTAGTAAAAAGAATAGTCGTTTTATTCTAAAAGGATTTGTTTCACAAGATCTTATAATCTGTAGCTTTATTTATAAATTAATTTAATCTTTAAATTAGATGATTATGTTTGATTCGAGTCTTTCGCTTTATGTTAATTTCGCTTCCTAGTAAAATCCTCGTTTGAATATAAAGCGAAGGAAGTTTCAATACCTAACAAAACAAATCGCCTTAATTTAAAAATAAATACTAATTTTAATACGATTTGCTTTGTCTGTAAGGAAAACGATTACATTCTATAATTTAAGCGATGAAATACTTAAATGAAGACTAATCGACTACTTTTAAGAAAGGCATCGTTTGGGGTCAAAATCATACCGATATTTTTTTATTATAAAGCGAAAAATTTAAAATTTTTCTCTGTGTGTAGCAGCCACCAAATTAACCGCCAACCAAATCCTCAGATCAATCAGCAAATCAACCGCAAATCAACTTTCAAATTAACGCTTAACCTAACTCCAAATCAACTCTTAAAAAATTCCCCAATCGAACAACTCACTTAACCCCAATGCAGACTAACTAAAACCTAACTCAACTTCAACTCAACTTCAACTCAACTTAGCTCGAACCAAATCTCAACCCTCTGCTCAATTCATACCATCACACCAACATACCATTATACCATCATACAATCACCATCATACCATCATACCAACATACCATCACACAATCATACCATCCATACCTTATATACAAACCATCATGCCATTATACCATCATAACATCATACCTTCATCGACACAATTTTTGAAGTTTTAGAAATTCCTCTGTAGTAACTTTAGACCTGATTATCATCTCTCAAGGAGGAGATGAATATTTGAGATATTAACATTGACCTTTCTTAAGTCTTAAACAATAGTTGTGTAAAGTTTGGTTGAAATCGTTGAATGTGTGTGCATTTGTTTAAATATCACACATACTATATATGTATATTTTATATATGTATATATAAACAACCACTTTTAAATACAGTGAAACCTCATTTGAACACACACTTAATTTAGCGGAATCCTCACTTCAACGGACAAACTTTTAAGTCCCGTACAACTGAAGCTTTCCAATGAAAACCTCCCTTAGATAAGCTGACACTTTATTAGAGCGGACACGGACAACTATTTCTGCGATGATACAGGTTTACGAGTCAATTCAAAACAATTCAAATTGAAACTTTACCACTTATTTGTTCCTTTTACACTTCAAATTGAACTTTTAACATTTCAAATTGACCTTTTTTACATTTCAAGTTGAACGTTTAGTAAATTATATGTATGGCCAATTTGGGTGAAACTTGCCAATATCTTAGCCGGTTTTAGTGAAACTTGATATCCATGATTGAAATGCGATTCTTAAATGATTTTTGGATAAAATATTAGAATATAGACACAAAAAATAAATAAAAGTGACATGCGCTTTGGAAAAGGAATTCTTAATTGACTTTTAGATCTAAAACTCAGTTTAGAATTAAATCTCCATCGCCCATGTCAAATTTTGTCATAATCGGTTAAGAAACAGCCAAGTTCCATCTTACTTTGCCATATTCCAGAACTATATCCAAAAATCACTTTAGAATCCAATTTCATTGGCAGATGTCAAATTTCACTGAAATCCGTTAAGAAATTGCATGGTTCATATTCCAGAAATTCATTCAAAAATCATTTTAGAATCCCATTTCCAAAACACATGTCAAATTTCATCATAATTGGTTAAGGAATAGCTAAGTTCCATCCTAATTGGCCATATTCTAGAATTTTATCTAAAAATCATTTTAGAATCCCATTTTCAACGCACATGTCAAATTTCATCACAATCGGTTGAGAAATAGACAAGTTCTATCGTACTTGGCCATATTCCAGAACTTCGCCTAAAAATCATGTTAGAATCCCATTTCCATCAGCCAGATCAAATTTCATCATAATCGGTTAAGAAATAGCCAAGTTCCGTCCTCACTGACCATATTTCAGAACTTTATCCAAAAACGGTTGAGAAATACAGTCCTAACCAAAATTATTTGTATCTGCTAAATTTTTGATGCAACGTAACGCAAACAACTTTAAAAATTATGTAAATAATAATCTTTTTGAAAACATTAATTTTAATTCAATAAATAATAATTATTCAATAATAACTGTCCTTTACATTTCTATAAATTTGTTTTTTAAATTTTAGTTCTAGGAGAAATTACAGTTAATTTACTTTTTCCCAAAAATTATTTGTACCCACAAATTTGTTCTCAATATTATTTGTGCAAGATGGAAAAAAGCAAAATAAAATAGTAAATCAATTAAATTTAAGATTATTTTTTGCTAATTAAATAATGATAAAGTCACTCATATTTTGTATGCAGATGGTCAGTTTTTGTTAAGCCTCTATAAGTGGTTCAAAAATTTGCTGTTAACATCACCTAGAATCTTATCCCCCTCAGTTTTCTTGTCACCCTGCTACAAAGTTTTGGTCCTTTTAGATCATGAATATCTTCCATTTTATCTTAAATCTCCGCAAGTTTAAATCGAAACCCTTCCCTGGCCATGACAAATAATTATATTAAAGATTTTTGTACAATTTCGTGGCAATGAATTTTCTTATGTATGGCAGCATTATTGTAGGTAAGTTCCGACCTATTTGACCATTTTCCAGAACTTCATCTACAAATCATTTCAGAATCCCATTTCCAACACACATGTCAAATTTCATCATAATCAATTAATGAATAGCCAAGTTCGATCCTACTTGGCCATATTCCAGAACTTTGTCTAAAAACCATTTGAATATCCCATTTCCATTGGAAATGCTGGATTCCATCAAAATCGGATAAGATATAGAATCCCAATAAAATTTTTATAAAAAAAACATCACAAATCCTCAGTTTAACGGACAACGTTTTTGGTCCCGTCGATTTCCGTTGTAGTGAGGTTTTCCTATATATATAGATTGCTGAACTGCTCACTAAACCCTAATCCAACCCAAACTAAACAGCAACTCAACCCTAATTCAACTCGCAAACGGAACCCAACATAACCCTCAAACTAAACCGCAAACTTTAGCAAATTGACCCCTAAAAAATTGGTAAATATTTCTATAACCAATTATTTTGGGTCAATTCGTATAGCAGGTCCTGACCCTCTTGACGCACAGGCTCCAAAAGCTTTTAAAATCTCGGCCTTGACCATAGAAGCAGATTGGCAAAAAAATTCTAAATCAAACAAGCCGTTCTCGAGATACCATCGGTATAGTGGGTACAGACAAACAGACAGACGGACGGACATTTTTTTTTTTTTACTTTTTTAGACTCAGGGACTTTCCAAAAGTCGAGAAAAGTGGTATTGGACAAGCCAAATTTTTGATCATTTATGACAGGATTTTAATACTTTGGTCTTTTTAGACCGAAGTAATTATTCCGTTTCCAGTTCCAGCAAATCACTACTTTTGATGGAAATTATTTATCTACTTTTCTAAACGATCTATCTATATTTGCTATTTCATTTCGTTTCAGAATTTTACATCCGAAGCCGGATAAATAGAACCGAACAGGATCGCCGATAGCTTTATCATTCACTGACATAAAAGATCCAAAGTCAGTTTCAACCCGCAAACTTTTTTAACATTTAGGATCGAGAATTTTATAGACTTATACTCGTAATTGTTACTTCCAGTTTCCGTAAAGAAAGAAATGGAACACTGCTAATGTATAATAAAAATTCATAAAATTTAGGTTTTTACATTTTATCTTTTATTAGAATTTGCATTAAATTTTGATTTGTTTTTTGTTCTCTGCGGTCACACAGTCTTAAATAAAAATTTACAAATAATTTAATTGGAGGTACTTTAACGAACGACGCGTTTTAATGATAATATCCTGCATGTGCAAGTCCTCCATAACCGTAGGGTGAAGCTACTTTGGCAATTGGTGCACCATATCCCAAACCTATTCCACCATAACCGATTTTGGCAATAGCCGGAGCAGCAACTACGGCTTTAGTTACAAGTGGCTCTTTATGTACTACGGCATTGAAACCATTGACTGGATCAGCTGTATAATCAACAATACGCCGAGTACCGTCTGGTTCAACAAGTGAGTATTGGCCTTGTACAACATCTCCACTACGAGATTCATGTTGGTTCTTTGAGTCTCCGGTAAGTGCATCTTGAACATCATAACTGAAGCTATATTGTGGATTTGGATCGTATTCAACTGGGGCAGCTACTTTGGCAATGGCGTGTCCATAACCTAATGGAGCGGCTATTCCTGCATGTCCATATGCTAGTGGTGCGGCAATTCCTACTTTAGCTACTCCACCTAGTGCTGGATATCCGTATGGGGATACACCAGCTGCAATTCTTGGGTATCCACCATAACCTAATGGTGCTGGGGCAATTGCAATTGCATTTGCGGCTACAACAACGGCAGCGAACACTAAATACTGTCAAAAAATAAATGAATGAAAAAAAATATTGTAATAATTATCCATTGTAAAATAGAACTTACTTGGAATGCCATTTTTAATGCAATTACACAATGTTTATTCTATGAACAATCAAATTGAATTAATTTATAAAAATTGGACAACACCCTTTTATACACAAAAGTTCAACATCTTAATGTTGTTGCTCTTTATTTATTTTTTGTAATATCAAAAATACGAGAAAAATCGTAATTACACGCCAACAACAACAACACAAAAACTTGATCTCATACAATATTGTATAATACAATATCACCGTGTGCCGATCAAGTTCATTTATTGTTGAGACTTTCACTTTTCCTTCATACAAGATCAATATAATTGCACGCTGCAATTTGCAATGGAAAATGGAAATGCAATCGATATAAATTGCGGCCTAAAAATTTAGAGTAAAATTTGAATAAATTACTTGGAATGTACCAACCGCATAAAAAGTATGCTGCATAAATAAAAAAAAATCTGTCATTAATAAAATATTTGTTTTATAGGCGTAGTCCCAGCGCGTAGATTTTGCACAATTTGTTGTTTTAAATTTTGCTAGTACCTACCATTCTTATGTGCACCACCATGATTAATCAGTTTATCGTTCAAATCTCTAATTCAACTTTATTTGATACTTTGATAAGCATTGACATAATTTTCAACGGATACCCTTTCTAAAAAAAAAGAATAAAGAAATGATCGAACATTTAAACATATCGACCATTTACTATTTAAGGTGCGAAACTTTTCACTAGATTTTGTACTAACAAATGAAAATTATTGTACCGCACTCACATATAGGCGTATGATTTTTAAAAATAAAAGTGAATGTCTATTAAAAATTTATTATCATTTTGGATTAGAAAAAAAAATGTAACTAATTTAGATTTTTGCTGCAATAGAGTCACGAAAAATTAGGTTTTTCAACATGTTATATTTCGACATAGAAGTCTACGGTAAACAAAGCTAAAGGCAAAACGATATTTTCTTAGAAAATGTATACTCAGTACTGTACATTACTAAAAAGTATACAAACGCAATTTTTCAATTGTACTTGACAGTTGACCTACTCAACTGATATACTATAGAAAATTATATTCATTTTTGTAAAGGGCTGTTTTTGTTGTATCTACCAAATGTGTATTACAGAAGCAAAAAACCACAAAAATCAATAAAAATTTCCATTTTATTATGTCACCTTAAAATTTTCAAATAATTTGCATATTTTTCTCTTGTATCTGTCTACACATATGTATGTCCTGCTGAACCAAAAATCTCTAACACAAAAAAATGTTAATTTAAATAATTAAAAATTGTGGTCATATTTAGAATCTTTTATCTATTATTATGTTTAATGTATGCTACGTTTGTAGTTATGTATGAAGGTAAATTGATGAGACAAAATGGCAAAACTCTTGTGCGGCGTGTAGTGTTGGTAATGTATTTCAGGTTGATAAAATACCGTAAAAGTTCGTTTGAGTATAATGTAATCATGCCGCAAGTTTGTTCTACTACAGCAGTTTAAAAGAATCAGTAGCTGTAATCGAACCTCAAACGTTGAAACTAGAAAAACCGTTTGAGAGTTGTAACAGTTTGTTTTAGAGATTGCGTTTGTTCGAAAAAGAAAAACAGGAAATCTTTACAAAAATAAAATGGAGCGATGAGACGTGGGAATTGTGAAAATGCAATCTAAAAATTGTGAAAATTTTGTGAACACAATTCACAAAGTTCGGCCTGCATTTGGTTCACATGAACAACCTTTATTTCCAATTATTTGGACATGGACAATCTTTATTTCCAACAGGACGGTGCTACATGCCCCTCAACTCGTGAAATAATCACATTATTGCGCTCAATATTTCCTGGACATATGATTTCGTAAAATGGAGCTTTCAATCGGCCAGCTAGATCGCGCGATTTAACACATTTTTTTTTTTTGATGGGGTTTGTTAAAGATAAAGTTTACGACATTGCACCAGCGACGATTCAAGTATTAAAAGACAATATAAGAGCAGTTATTCGTGAAATAGGGCGGCAATTGTGCAAAAATGTGATTGATAATATAATCGAACGAATGGACAAGTCTAAGCGGAGGCGATGCTATTATTTGTCAGGTATGAAAATCAGGTAAATAGAATTAAGGTATAAAATTGAACTTTATAATTTTATTTGTTGGCATCGAGAAATACAAACGACTATTCTTAAGAATAGCCATGTCTGCAAAGTACAGTTCTGTTAAGTTAATTACCTAAACTCGCATACACATCAATCTTGGTCAGTTTGAATTAAATAGAATAGAGCCATTCTATTAGACATGGGCGCTATTTTGGCCCTAAAATCATGGCAGCTGGAAAGCTGCTTGCGTCGCTTGATTTGCTGTTAAGGAAACGGTGTGTTACGCATTCAATGATTTTAAGCTCAAAAACCAAACTTATGTTTTTTAATCTAAATGACGTTTCCAGTGTTGATCCTATTATTGTTTATCATGACTTGAAATGAACTCTTAATATTTGTTCCACAGAATATTGTAAGATTGAATGTGTCCAAAAGTTTAAATACCTAGGGCTCACGATTGATAACTGCTTGAGCTGGAAGTCACATTGATGTTGTACGTAATTTTCTGGTATCGATGATTCGAAAAATGTATAGTTTACGGTTATTTTGTCCTATTGCTATTTAGAAAAATGTTTATTTCGCTCTGGTTGATTCTAAATTGTCATATGGTTGGTTGGGGAAATACTTATTACGCTAGAGTACATCCTCTTATTATTGCCAAGAAACACATACTGAAAATAATGAATAACAAACCAAAGCTTACAGATTTCTGGCCGTTATTTCGATCACTAGAAATTTTTCCGTTGAGACATTTATTTGTTTGGAATGATGTGAAAATTTTGTTATTTAATGAGAATGACCAGTAATGAAACTTGTGCTGGTACAACGAAGTATAACCAATATTCAATATTTAATGAACGGCCGAATGAATTAAAAACATGCGAGAATTTGAATATGTTCACTACACGTCAAAAGGCTTATATATATGGTATATATATATATATATATATATATATATATATATATATATATATATATATATATATATATATATATTTATATATATATATATATATATATATATATATATATATATATATATATATATATATATAAATATATCAGAGGCGTAGCGTCTTTGGAAGCAAGGGAAGCACTGATTCCCTAAAATTCTAACTCAAAATGCTAATATACATGATCCTTAAAATTTTCATATTGGCTGGAGAGCGAACAAAATCGTTTTCTAAAAAAAAAACTATTTACCCGCTCTAAATGTAAAAACTAATTGAAATAAAATTCCAAAAGGGAACTAAAATAACGATTGTCCACGACTAACGTATAATATACTCGTTATACGTTTGTTTCTTCAATCATAATGATATCCATTATTCACTACTACCAAATAATTAGTATATTATTCAACGAGCATATAATGATAGCTGTTATTCACGAAAATGAAGTTTACCGACACGAGCCGATAGGCGAGTGTCGTAAATCATCTGAGTGAATAACAGCCATTATATGCGAGTAGAATACGATACTTTGTCCACGACCGATCAAAATTGTGTTTTATTATCAAATCCTTTAAATAAACCTAAAATAACTTCCGTCGACATTTTGACGTCTCAGTTTAATAATAATGAAAATAGCAACAGACTACTAGATAACATTTCCAAAAATGAAATTTTTATTTGGTAGTAGCAAGGGTAGTAGTGAATAATAAAAGAAGGAACTACTAGATAAACTAGCAGTGAATAATGGATATCATTAAAATTGAAGAAACACAATTATAATGATTATATTATACATTAGTCGTGGACAAAATTTCATTTTTGAAATCATCTTGCCATTTTCATTATTATTAAACTGAGACGCCAAAATATCGACGGAAATTATTTTAGGTTTATTTAAAGGATTTGATAATAAAACACAATTTTGATCGGTCGTGGACAAAGTATCGTATTCTACTCGCATATAATGGCTGTTATTCACTCAGATGATTTACGGCACTCGTCTATCGGCTCGTGTCGGTAAACATCATCTTCGTGAATAACAGCCATCATTATATGCTTCTTGAATAATATACTATTGATTATTTCTCTATGAAATATTACACTGCATAAAATTATCTTCTTTTACATTAGCTTCTATTTCTTGGTTTCCTCGATTGCTTTATATTCTACAACCATACGATCGTTCCTTAACATAAAGATATCAGAAAAACCTAAATGTTTGAAAACGTATATGAGTTAGTTTTTCACAACCCAGGCTGCGGACCAATAGCCGGGTAAATCATTTAGCACGGTAAATTTTAATTTTAGTACAAATTTACCTCAATTGGTGTACCAATTCTGTAGAAGTAAAAATGGTTTGATGGGCACAAATTATGGTTTGGAGGGTTGAAATCGCTGGCTATTAGGTGCAAAGAAAAAACGTCAAATATTCGTTTATTACCTGTACCCTGTACGTTCATTTAATACATGTAATGAAAACGCGAAAATTTTAACAAAAATCAGTGACACATGAAAAAAGTTAAAAACAACACGCTTTTTTCATATTTTACACAACTTTTTAGTACAATATTTGAATTTACCCTGTACACTGTTAAAAAGTAGGTAAAAGAACAATAAACCCGACTATTGGGCCATAGCCCTTAAAAGAGATGTCATTTATGTGTTGTATTTATATGTAAAAGTTTTCATTAAAAATCACTGTTGAAGCCAGGTAACTTTCCGGCGCGTTTGTTTCCAAGAAAAATAAAACTTTTAATAGTTCACTGTTTTGAAATTGATTTAACTTTTTCTGTTTTTTAACATCACTTGAGCGACTCAGTCACTTTAGTGCATTCCCGCAGCCTTCATCTTTCATAGTTATTGCTTCCCTCAAATCGTTGGTCACAGTCTGGTCGGTTCGTTGATTTAGTCTCGCTAGTTCCTTCATAACCCTTGTTGCTAAGAACGGGGAAGAAGCGGTAAAACACAACAAATTTGCCTGTACATCTTGACAATATCTGAACTTGTGAGAAAGGTATGTTTCCCGAAACCGGAAAATTATTTCGAAGATACTTGATTGTATTGATGGTCCAACTAGGAGTTCATCATTGAGCGAAGCGGTCGATCCTGTTTTGACTGGTGCATCGAATACTAATATTAACATTGTGCTTATGCTATATTCTTTTAAAACACCGTGATGTGGTAAAAATACTCAAGTATCTTGGTTCACCCTTTCTGTGCTAATTTTCACCAAATGTCCGAGTTCAATATATTCCTGCATGAACGATTTATACATCTTTTGATATTCTTCGCTTTCGACAAATTTTCTCTCCCTGGCGTGCAACCCGCTAATTGTTAAACTGAGCGATGTTCCTCGGGTCGGCTTTGGTTCCTCAAACGGCAACCTCACAACGAACTTCCGTTGACGGTATTCACAACAAAATAGATTTCACTTTCCTATTCGTCATTTGTCTATTTGGATGGCTTTGGAATCTCCTCCAATTCCCCAAATTCCCAGGGCAAACAAGAATAGCGCTCTGGTCTGCGATCCTATGGAGGAAAAAAACCGATTGCATTCAAATCCCGTATGAACCGGAGCCTCAAATTGAAATTGGTGCCGATATAAGTGGGGAACGATCACCTATATCTTATTTTAGTAAATATTTTACGGACGATCTGTATTGTACTATGGTAACAAACACTAATTTATATGCCATGCAAAATAGCAACATCTTTAAACCCACAGACGTAGGTGAAATGAAGCGATTTATGGGAATCCATTTATATATGAAGGCAACGAAAATGCCACAAATTAGAATATATTGGGAGCGATCTATGGGGTAGACTTGATAACAAGTGCAATGAATCGTGATCGCTTCTTTCAGTTGCGAACAAATTTACATTATGTAAACGTATTAGATATACCAACAAATAATACAGATCTATATTATAAATTACGTCCGCTAATAAATTCCATTCGATCTCGTTGTAACCAGCTATATTTAGAGGAAAACCTGTGTGTGGACGAGCAGATGATCCCATTTAAAGGACGATTATCAGCAAAGCAGTACGTAAAAAAAAAGCCGAAACCATGGGGCATTAAGCTCTTTGTACTATGTGGAAAGTCGGGACAGCCGTATGACTTTCTATTATACCAAGGATCTAATACTGGATTATCAGAGTACAATTTAAAAATATTTGGCTTCGGTCCTACGGTGGTACTGCACCTTGCAGCCAGAATAAAATCAAAAGGCCATAACTTGTATTTCGATAATTATTTTAGCAGCTACCATCTATTCGAAATTTTAAAGGAAATGGGAATCAACGCTTGTGGCACAGTACGGATAAATCGATTCTTCAGCCCTCCGTTCACCGAAGATAAAGGATTTAAAAAAAAAAGCACAGGATACTACGAAGAGTTATGTTCCAGGAACCAGAAGGTTGCAATCGTGAAGTGGCTAGACAACAAACCTGTGCATATTGCTTCTAATTTCATTGGAGTCGGATTGCCAGTGACATGTACGCGATGGGACAAAAATAAAAAAAAGTATTTAGAAGTACCTCAACCAGAAGTAATCAGTATGTATAATGAGTCGATGGGTGGAGTCAACCTTCTGGATCAACTTATTGGTTACTATCGTGTTTTTTTAAAATCAAAGAAGTGGCCACTAAGCATTACGACTCATTTCCTGGATTTTGCTTGTTCGGCAAGTTGGATAAAATATAAGTCGGATGCCATTAAAAACGGAGTGCCAAAACATAAAATAAAATCATTATTGGAATTTAGGTTCTGTGTAGCAAATTCTTTAATGAGCAATCAAACGAGTGCTTTAAAAAAACGCGGTCGCCCAAGGAATGTCGAAATATCAGAAATGGTGCAAGCTCCTTACCCGAAGCGGAATCGACTTGAAGTTAGACCACACGTTGGCTTTAGATATGACTGCCAAGATCATTGGCCAACATTTGATGAAAAAAAAGAATCAACGCGTTGCAAGCTAGAAATGTGCACGAAAAAAACACATGTTATGTGCACTAAATGCAAAGTGCATTTATGTTGCTTAAGCGACAGAAATTGTTTTTTAAAATTTCACAAACAATAATGTGATAAATCGCAAAAATTGAAATAACGAGCTGTGAATTGTGATATCTAATTTTTTAATGTAACAAATTTATTTTTTAGTTTTAAATAATTTTTATTTTACATGAATATTTTGTATATTTTGTTTTAAAATGTATTTTATTGTTTCAATTTTGTTAACATTGCTATCAATGTTTTTTTTATTTTAAGACTGAAATGAATTATTTTTATTTTTATTTTTTTGGAAATACATATAAAATACATAAACTAATTTAAGATTTTTACAACACTTGAATCGGAATGTCCTTGTGGATGGACGTATCCGGTGGGCCTAGCTCATGGTTCCAAGAGGATTTTTTTCTCACACCATAGGTTCAGGGGTTGATTGCTAATTAGGAAAAATCATAAAATAATTTTTAAATGTTCTAGGAAAAAATCAGGTCTCAAACTGTTAGATACCTCGTCCTTTCCTGATATTTTCCTGCAGGGTTCTCTAATTAAATATTCAAGTACTGTTAGGGATTTAGGCTTAGTTATTAATAAAACTCTTACTTGGGGCGACCATTTAGTTACTATTAGTAAGAGGGTCTTTGACATGCTTAGTTGTTTGTATAAAGTCATAGGATTTTCTGACAGTCAGTTTAGGAAAAAATTGTTTTTGTCTTATATTCTTCCTCGTTTTATTTACTGTGGCATAGTTTTTTTCCGGTATGCTTTAGGAAAATATGAATGTTCTCCAAAGATGTTTCAATACTTGTAATAGTACAGTACACCGATAGCGGTGTATTTTTGGTAATAGGAAGTTCGATGATATATCTGCCTACTTTAGCCTTGTTTTAGGATGTAGTTTATCAATTTTTTACGAATTTCGCGTTTGTCTTTTTATTTTTAAACTTCTCAAAGCTAAGGAGCCTTGTTATCTATATAGGAAATTAATGTTTAGCAGGTTTCATTCCTCTAACTTCCGCCTAATTCCATCAAAAATTGTCACTAAGTAGTTTTTTCTTTTATTTTTATTAGCATTGTTATGATTGCTAATTTTTAATATTATTTCACCTCTTGCTGTACATTTTATTGTAAATGAGCTACTGCTCAAAACAGAATGTGTAAGCATGAGGTGGAAATTGTTTGAAAAAATTTAAGAGGTTTTTGTATCCAATGGAAGCAAATTAGTAAAATACTGTAAATAAATAAATGCGCAGATTCTCTGATTGAACCATTATTTCATTTGTGTCTATCGAATAGTTTATAGACACTACATGCTATAGAGGAATTTCAAATCTGCAATTCAAAAGGTTTTTTAATCTCTCGTTAAATCGAGATTAGAATTTTGACAAATTGGATCACGCAAATTTAATTCGGAAACTTGTTCATTAACTTAAATCTTACATTTATGAACGCAAGCAATATGTAAATATTTCAGGTTGTAAATCTTTCATGTTTAATCGATCTGACATTCCACAAGGGGATCATGTTGGACCATTCGTTTATATAATATTATTAATGATGTCGTAGATTGTTTTAATTTTTGTGAGTGTCTTTTATATGCCGATAACCTTAAAATGTATGCAAATATTAGTGTTTTTATTGATACTGAACGTATTCAGAACGAACTTAGCCCATTTTGTGATTGATCTATACCAAATAAATTGACATTTAATTCTAATAAGTGTAAGGTATTGTCATTCTCAAGGACAAGGTTACTTTGTGTTGAAGCTACGTGCGTTTGGTCGTTTGAACAATTGATCAGAGTTTGTGATTTTCGTGATCTTGAAGTTGTTTTCACGAGGAATTTGAATTTCAACAGGCATATTGATTATATTAGGATTAACGAAGCTTATCATACGTTGGGTCTCATCAAACATCACGGCTCGGTCTCATCAAACGTCATGACTCTCATACATTGAAAACCTTTTATATTACTTACGGTAGCTCTGTTTTGGACTATGCGTCGATAATTTGAATGCCATTCTATCAAACAGCTTATGATTTATGCGCTTAGACCTCTTCTAAGGTCCCGGCAAAGTGGTTATATTCTCGAATCATATAAAAAACTGGTTCTAGTACTTAATTTGCTCAAGAATTTACTGCCTTGAGTTACTTAAGAGGTTTGTCATTTACAGCGCGGGAAGACGTTTTCGTGTTCCGTTTAGTGGAAATAATTTTAATTGCAAAGAACCATTGTTCAATGTCCTAGTTGCTTTCAATGCGCGGTTTAGTGAATTTCGTTTTAACTTGACTAGAGAATTATTTAAGAATCGGTTACTTTAAACTTACATATGTATGTAAGAAAAAAATAATAATTTGGGGATTTTTTATTAGTTTGATAAATAATTTGCAAAGTGAAGTACCTCCAGATCTTGGAACCACCAACTTTAATATTCGACTTCGATGTAGCGAATGATATTCCATTGCAGTCATCCTGTGGTCCATGAAAAAAAACCCCGCTCCACAAGGTGGAATCTTCAACAAGATCGTACCTGTTTACGAAAACCTCTTGACAGATTTTTTTTTTTTTTTTTTTTTTAATTTAAAATAAATTTTATTTATTTATTTTATGTAATTACAATGTAGTCTCCTGGACTAATTAGCAATTTGTTTCTGACTTAATTTACTAACTTGAATTAATCTATGGCTTCATCCCATTGGCATTCCATAGTGTTTGGTAAATTGATGTAAACCACATCTTTGTTGTGGATTTTAGATCAGCATAATGCTGCTTAAGCTGACAATCACACCAGCTCAAAAGGTTTGGTTCTTTTAAGTCTGCGAACTAAATTCGTGATGCTTAGGAGCTGAGTTGCCTCAATGTTCACATGTTGGCGGAGCCTTTCTTCATGTCTCCGTGCTTTTTCCTGGATTTCATTTAAGATGAGGTTCATTTTAAGGTCCCTATGAAGGTCATTGTTCCTAACATACCAAGGTGCATCAACGATGTTCCTTAATACCATATTCTGAAATCTTTGGATGATATTTATGTTGCTCTGTTTGGTACAACCCCAAAGCTGAATACCATAAGTCCAAATCGGTTTCAATATTTGCTTATAAAGTAGGAGCTTGTTGTATGTTGATAAAGAAGAGTTCCTTCCCATCAGCCAATACATTTTTCTGTATTTAAGTCTTAATTCTTCACTTTTCTTCTTGACGTGTGCTTTCCATCGTAGTTTAGCATCCAGGGTCATGCCGAGATACTTAGCTGTGTTCGCATGCGGTATTATTTCCCGATTTATGGTAATCGGAATATGTTCGATTCGTCTGTTTGTAAAGTTGATGTGAACTGATTTAGCTTCATTTAGTTGTATTCTCCATCTTTTTGTCCATTTATATATTTGAGTTATGGCTGATTGTAACTTCTGTGTTGATTCTTCATTGCTTTTTCCAACAGCTAAGATCGCCGTATCATCTGCAAAAGTTGCCACTGTGTTGTTTTCTAATGTAGGAAGATCATAAGTATATAGTAGGTATAAAACCGGCCCTAATACACTGCCCTGTGGAACTCCTGCATTGATTTCTTTAAATTCAGAAAATGTATCATCTAACTTAATCCTGAAGAACCTATCTTTCAAGTATGATTCTAGTATCTTAGCAAATTGCATTGGTAGAAGATTCCTTAACTTGTGATTAAGTCCTTCATGCCACACTCTATCAAACGCTTGTGCAACGTCTAGAAATACTGTTGAACAGACTTTTTTCTCCTCTAATGCTTTCTCAATTATACTGGTTATTCTGTGTACTTGATCAATTGTTGAGTGTTGGTTGCGAAAACCGAACTGATGATTTGGGATCAAGTTTTTACTCTCGATTATCGGATTTAATCTTTTTACCAGAAGCTTCTCAAAGAGTTTGGACATGACTGGCAATAGCGAAATTGGCCTATAAGACGATGTTATGTGTAGTGGTTTCCCAGGTTTTGGGATCATAATTACTTCTGCAATTTTCCATAAGCTTGGTACACATTTGATTCTAAATGCTGCATTTATAAGATTGGTGAGTTTCACCAGAGCTTTCCTTGGCAGTTCTTTTAAGATTTCTGCAGTAATAAGATCGTACCCAGGAGCTTTTTTCATATTCATATTAGCTGTTATCTCACGCATGACTTCTTTTGGTGTTGTGGGTAGGATTTCTTTACTTTCTTGCACAGCTTGTTCAGTTATTATCTCGGCTTCCAACGTTTGGTCTTCATGTGGCTGGAATATTTTTTCGAGGTGTTCGGCAAATTCTCGAGCTTTGTCTTCATTATTTCTAGCCCATTTCTCACCTGCTATTTTTATTGGGGGAATCTGCATTATTGGTCTTTTGATTCTTTTGGTTGCTTTCCAAAGAGAATAATCAGTACTGTTATCATTAGTTAATTTTCTTAAATAGTTGCTGATTGATTCATCTTTCAATTCTTTGATCTCTCTTCTTAATTGTTGAGTGAGGTTGTTCAAATGAGTTTTATCTTGGGGGGCCCTTGTTTGTTGCCATACTCTTCTCGCTCTTCTTTTTTCTGCGAGGAGTTCCCTAATTTCCATAGGGTAATTGTTTCCCTTGATTTTCGTTTTAATTTCAGGAGTATTTTCCCAAGCTGATTGCTGTATATCGTTTACAAATTTGTGAACTTCTTTGTCCAATTGTTCTTCAGTCTTTAATGGAACCATTAAGATAATTTTTTCTTCTAGCGATAGTCTAAAGCATGCCCAATTAGTGTGATTATTTACTAGGAAAGGGTTTCTTTCTTTCTGAATGATTTTTTCACTTAACGTTAGAAGTATTGGTGAATGATCAGAGTTTAAGTCGTGGCTTTCATCTACTTGTACATAATTTACAGATATGTTCTTTATTATAAAGAAATCAATCAGATCTGGCACTTTGTTTGGATCAGTTGGCCAGTAGGTTGGTTTTCCAGTTGAGAGGGCTTCACAACTGCATTTTCTGATAGCTTTTAGGAGTTCTTTACCCTTAGTTGTTGTTAATCTGGATCCCCAGTGGACATTTTTTGCATTAAAGTCTCCTCCAAGTACAAATCGTTTTCCTAATTTACTGAGGAACTCGAGATAATCTTTTTCTTTCATTGAGTGCTTCGGTGGGCAGTAAATACTAGCAATACAAATATAACTACTTTTGGATTTGACAATAACAGCAGTTGCTTGTATTTCTTCCGTTTCATATTTTAACTCCTCATAGTGATGAATACTATTTCTAATTATAACAGCACTACCTCCTTTAGCAGTGTTTCCAGGGTGAATAGTGTGATATATTTGATAATTTTTAAATTTAATGTTTGATTGTCTAGTGAAGTGTGTTTCCGTGATGAGACATACATCGATTTTTTCTGTGTCCAGGACCACTCTCTTGACAGATGTGTTTTTAATCTTTCTCCATAAATTAAATTTTATTTAATTTAATTTATCAAATTGGTTTTTTTCGTTTAATTTAATTTAATTATTTTTGTACATTCAGTAAAATGACTTAAAGAGTAAATTAAAATAAATTTCTTTAAGTTTAAGTATTCATCGCACTTATCGTAAGTGTCATTCGCTTGTTGCTTGAACGCACAACTAATCTCGGAATTACAAAATTACAAATATTGTTGTATAGCCAATCTTTTGCAATGAGATTTTCTGTAACATTATTTACTTTGCACTTCTCTAAATATAATTTAAACATTTGCGATATATATAAGTCATTACTCAAATATATTTTCGAAGATCGCTCCCTGGAATAATGGCTTTGTACTACTGGCAATGATTTTATGTGGGATCGCACATTCTCCCGTATTTCATCGTCCAATTTGTTTGGAGGTGGGTGCCTCTTTGATCAGTATGGTCACTGATCCTCCTAGGAGTTTTTCCCTGATAGAAGTTCTGACAAGACACTCAACGTGTTCAAAAAATACGTCTTGCATATCTTGTTATACTCAATATTTTAAATGGAAAACTACCATTAACAAGATTCCAAATCCTCCATTTCGAAAAAGCTTCTTCTGGATAATGTGCACCATACCTTACCTTATATGACCTATACAGCCGAACCTTGTCCAAATCTAATCTGAAAATTACTAGTACATTTATATTTTAATTGGAATCGTATAGAGTTTTTTATTCTTATTGGAATCGTATACATATACGTTTTCGTTTTTTGTTAGAAACTTCACGGGCTCACTTTTGAAGTAAACTGTTTCGTGTTTTCTTTGTTTTGCTTTAAGCAAAATATACGAATTCAAATCTCTTTTATACTTCATAGAATCGAATACTTTCGTGTCGTATTCGGTAGTAGCTAACAACTAAGGGTTGTTTTCCAATTGGACATTTTCTGTAGTGGGCTTTATGTCATAAAGATTACTATTGGAAAATTTATGTGTAACATGGGGTGAATTTGTAAAAATTAGACGGAAATTAAACTTTTCGTTAAGTTTTCAGTCTGGCGACGTTTCGGTTACAATAAAACACGTTAAGCAGAATATCTTATATGGAAAAACTGGCATCAGGTTTGCATGTTATATTGAAGTCTTTGCGTACTGTGTAATATGCTCGTGAAAAATTGCTTAAGTTGCTTACATACAGCTCTTACAATTAAATAATGTGTTATGTACTTTATACATTTATAAAATTATTTAGAATTTTAATTATTACAATTTTCTTTATCTTCAATTTTATCTTGTTTTTATTGGGGATTAATTGTTGAACTAATTTTTGATTTAATTTGTTAGTTCGTGGAATGATCTAAAATTTATAATCCATTTACTATGAGTCTTTTTAGGGGGTTATTTGCTGAGTGGCTTGGAATTGGGTGTTTAGTGACTGGTTGGCGTTGAGCGAGGTTGCCCTGGAACCTGATTTGACTACTTTTTTGACGAATTCCAGATCAAATCTATGTTGGCGGTAACTTTGTTAGGCAGTATGAACGGTAAATTAATTGTTTGAATTTTTAGAGGTGTCTTCTGGAAGTCATTTATAATTAGTTCAATAATTTGTTTTTAGGTTGCGTGAGACTGAAGCTAATTTAATTTTCATTTTATTTAGCTCGATAACTGATTAAGACTTCGCAGGGCTGTAGGTAATATGGTCAGGACTGGGGACATTTGGAAACAAGCTGAGGTTTGTTCATTGCTTCAACAAACTAACAACTTAAATTAACTTAATCTGACATAGATTTATTATAACTAAATTTATAGACTTATGGATGATTAGCAGTTAAGGAGGAAGGTTAAGGCGATAATAGATATTTTTTCAGATTCGTATTAAATTGCTTTTATAACCTTATTGCTAAATATTTATTTTTTAAATCTAACTGTATTAATTTATAATTTATTTCAGAAAATTTAATTTTACTTAACTAATTTAACAGTTTAAAAGAAATAAGGTGGATTTATTTTTTAGGATTTTTCACGAATCAGAACAAGCCTCAAGAAACATTGGGAAGCAGTATATAAATTTGTAGCTAGAAATTGTGTTGTCTTGTGCTAATAATTAACTGTACATAATACTAACTAAAATACACTAACCATCGACTACTTAGGTTTCTCGACTACCTGTCCTTTCCTTCGGTCTTGTTGTATTTAAAAGCGTGTACGGTGGTGGACCCGGCGTATCCCGGGAAACTTGCCTTAGGCTTGGTCGTACACACTACTTGAAATATTCAAAATTTGACGTTCAAAACAAAAATTTACGATTGATGACATAAATCGGTTTGTAGCCCCCGTTATATCACCTGCATTGATTTAATATCGTCCGCAACATCTGTTATTGACTGTAAAATCAGCACAATTGCTGAATTTATAGAGCACGTACAATTTTTTTAATGAATAAACTTATTTTTGGTTGATTAATAAACAACCGAACGTTGTACTATCAAAAAGAATGTTTATAAGTGAAAACGATGTTATTTACATAGTTTGCACTGAAATACAAACAAACAACGGTATGAACGTTGAAAGTGCTGGAAATATTTTTTTATCGTAGTTATGTAATAATGACCGAGCTGAAATTAACTGCAAATCAATTCGTTTTCTTGCTAAATGAGAATGAAACGTTTCAGGCCAATATTGGATTTTTTTAATTTCTAAAATCACAAATGATATAAACTTGGATTCATGCGCAAGCTTATTTATCTAACAGTAAGTTGCTTTCTAGCACTAAGGCCGAAGTAAAATTTTTTGGTTTATAAACGTTGTTGGTTGTGGAGTCTTTTAAAATTTAAAACCTCCAAGTTAACCTGCCTTAATTTACAGACAGTTGCACCTAAAACAGACCCTTTATTTTTTATATTGCTATTAACCGAACTTTTACGTAAACATTTATGAATTAAGGAAAATCGATTCAGAATGACAAAATCTATTCCTTTTTCTCCAACTAATTTCAACGAATTTAACAAAAAGCCTCTTATACTATAAATGTCGTTATTATTAACAATATCCAACTGATATTAAATCATATTAAAACAACCACATACGCAGTAGAAGAAACGAATAAAATTTTGGAATTTCCCGTTTCATTTCAATTCAATTAAATTGGCAAACATTTCCTTTTCAATTCATTTTTTTTTTGCACGTTCAGTATTCCATTAACACAAAAAACATAAAATAAAAGAAATAGAAAGGCGAGGTAGAAGAAGAACTTACAGAACAAAAACGATAAAATACTGAAATGTTTCTATTGAACAAGCAAAAATCTGCCAATATATATTTTATTTTTGATCAGAACCGACAGAACGACAACAATACTGAAGAAGAAGAAGAAAACATAATATAATACACCAACAATAGATTTTTCCATGTGTCAAAAATTTCCACGTTTCCTTCTTGGCTTCCTCTTCTATGTAGCTATTTGTATTTTTCCATTCATTTTGTTGTTTAGAAAAAGGTCTAACTAAAATCATGATATTTTTAATGAAAAGAATTCATTGAATTCATGATTTTAGATTTTACTTCTTTTATTTGTAATATAATGTGTGTGGGGAAAACCTAACAAGCACAGAAACGACGATGAAGCAGACGAATCAAATTGAACAAAACCAAGTATATATCGTATGAATGTAAAGAAAGCGGAAATAAAATCATTAAAGGAAATTGAACTGAAAACAAAAAAAATCGTTATTTATTGATTCTTCATCTCTTCATGTTTATTTGTTGTTCTATAGTGGCGTTGCGCTCGATGGTGATGGTGGTATTTTTTTTTTCTGATATTTTTCAACTTAATGAATTAATCGGTATTTCTTGGTGGTATTGCCTTGAGAGACAGATTAATTGATTTTTGGATTTTATTTTGTCTTTGTTGTTCTGCTTGTGTTCTAGTAATTTATATTTCTGTAGTTGATTCTTTGGAAGGTGGGGTACAAAACTGAACACAGATGAAATAAAACAAAAACAAAAAAAACTTGACACCCCTTTCGTACATTAAATATATATAAATCAATATCATCAGTGTCAGTATCTCTTAATGATAGCCACAAACAATCGCCACAAGGAAATGATGATAAGATTTTATATTATTTTTACTGGACACATACACAAAAATACACACAGACAAAATTAATAGACCATTAACATTGTTATTCCATTAAATTGATTAAATTATTTTAAGTTTTTTCTTAACAAAAAAATTTAATTAAAAACCACACACATTCATCCTCATACAGATACTCTTATGACAGACGACTATGCTCGTATGTATCCTTTTAATTGTTCTGTGGGAAATGAGAGCCTTTCTTTTGTCTTTTAACTAATTTTGTGATACATATTGTAAAGTTATACATGCAATACAGTAGAAGGTTAGTGACTTAATTTTGTGAATGAATAACATCGGTAACCCGGAACCTTACTATGCAATTCGATGACAATGTGTTTCATTTTCTTTTCTTTGCCTTCTTCTATACATTCTATTCTACTGACCGGCACAGAAAACGGGCCACTCTCAAAGAATTTTTTTTTTTGATGCCAATATCTTTTGAACCGCACTAGCTGGAAACATGAAATAAAAACCCAATTCAAGGCCATCCAAAAGAATCTTAGAAAATATTACCATAGCATACTTTGTCTAATTATATGGCTTAGTTTTTTTTACTTATTCCACAACATGACTTTTAACTCAATTTTCATATGTGAATACCTCTTGAACCGCGCCAGCTGGGAACATGAAACAAAAACCAAATTCAAGGTAATTCATAGCAATCATAGAAAATATTACCATACCGTTATAATTAAATTTGATGTGATTATCTTTTTAACCGCACTAGACGGTAATATGAAACCAAAACCAAAACCACGTCATTCAAAACTACATTATAAAATATTATCGTAGCATATGGTACTTTGTCTAAACCATGCGGCTAAGTTTTTTACTTGGTTTATAACTAAATTTTGAAATATAAATACCACTCGAACTGCACTACCAGCTGGAAACATGAAACCAAAACCAATTTCATGGTCATTGAAAACAATCTTGGAAAATGTGGTAAGACCTACTCTTTCTAAACATGTGGTTGAGGTTTCTCGAATTTTCAAACAAAAATCAAACATTGACAAATTTTATTTAAATATTCACAAACATAAACACAAAAACAATCATAATTAACCAATAAAAAATGTTTAGTAGCGTGTATAACACTCCAACTATCGCCCCCCCCCCCCTTGAGCTTGAATAATCGCTGTTATCCACCATCATAGAATTTTGATAATCTGTTGGATATCGCACTGTGAGATATTTGCCCATTCCTCTAAAAGCGCGCGGAATTCGAGACCAAATTCTTCTTCCAAGAATGTTCCACACGTGTTCTACAGGTTTCAAATCGGGACTCCTTGCCGGACATTTCATCGTCGAAATATTTACCTCTGCCAAGTACTTATTCACGACCTACGTGAGGTTTTGCATTATCGTAAATTTTCGCCTATAAATGGTGCTTAGGGAAAAACATATTCTGGTGCGTGCTTCCATCGAAATCCCCACGCATACCATGACTGATCCGCCTCGAATCCTTTCGCTATAAGTGCACCATCAGAAGACCACAAACAAAATCTTGATTCATCGATGAATAAGACTTGGGTCCAATCAAGTTTAGTCCAATTTTCATGTTCCCTGGCAAATTGTAGCCGAGCAAACCTATGTTGTGGCAGAAGTTCTGAACCAGTTGCTGGCCTTCGTGCATGAAGATTTGCTTCTCCCAATCTTCGCCGTACTGTTCTTTCGCTCACTTTTATATTACGTACGTGTAACATTTCATTGCAGGCCTCAACAGCGGTTGTTGGCGATTTCTAAGATCTCATGAAACTACAAAATGAACATCTTGAACGTTTGTTACTCTTTGCCTGCCTGTATCTGGTCCCCTAGTATACAACCCTGTCTCGAAAAATTGCGACAAAATACGTTATAGGATAGTAGCAGTGTAGCGTTGGCTTCTCCCATAACTTATAACTTTCCATGTCACTGGGACACAGCCGAAACTCACTTCGACTGTCCCACCCTCTCACGAAAAAGTCGAGACTCACATCGACTTTTTCCTGCCACAGTCGAGTCCGTGGACTGGTCTCAAAGCGGTCACTGTCAACATCTCTTGGCAGGCCCCAAAGCTGACTCAATTTCAGAATTCATTTTGTGGTCTGGAATGTCACAGCTTTTCTTCCCGACATGGAAACTCGGTCACTGCACCAGTGAGGGAAGATTAGGGGTACACATCAGGTATTGGTCAAAGCCCCTGCTACCAATCTACCTGGTGTATGCTTCGACGATTCCTTTTACCTCTACCCACCTGCCTAACACGACACAGATGGCACACTCACTCGCTTTCATAACCAGACCTCTTAAGACAGCTCTGTCTGCGGTACAGCAACTTCAGTGAAGGAAGATAAGAGATGCCCACCGATATTTGGTCGATGCCTCCTGTTCCCATCCTATCAGGTGTGGGCCTCGACGACCACATTCTTCCCCCTTTCACTCTGTCTCGGCCCATCGACTCCGTTAGTAAATCTTACGAGATAAGACATTTCAACGAAGCGATCGCCAATCCCATTCTGCTGATCAAATATCAATCTCCGAACACACAGGCAGACCGAAACCAACCATTTTTCGCATGGGGGACTCACATGCGGGGGAGTCCTGTAGCGGTTCATCCAATAAACCACTACAAACTTGGCGGCGCACATCCCACATCTAATGCGTGTTGGCTAGACATCCTCTTCGTGCTTTACTGGACTAATCGCAGCACGACGAACATATACAAACAAACACAAAACAAAATAAACGTTATTCTTTATTTTCTCATCAGTCTCGTCTCGGATTTTGTGCTGAGCACACGTGCTGAGCTCTCAAACCTTCTCAACGTCGGCACATTAACAATGGTGGTGAAATAAATAAAATTAAAAATGGTAATTTAAAAAAAAATTGTAAATTAGAAAAATAAATTAAATAAAATAAAATTTATAAAATTTAAAATAAAAAATATTAAATTAAATTTGTGGCGTGCTAAAATTTAGCACACGCTAAAATTTCGACACTGTTTTAGTTTGACACCGACTGTAGTAGTTTGACACTGACTGATTTTACAATTATTTGAGTTTTGGTTAATAGTTATTCGAGTTTTCTGGGAATTTTTGAAATTTTTCCTGAATTAAGAGGTAGGTTATTTTAGAATTGTAAGATTACTTAATTGTAACTATTTCGATTATTTAATTGTATCCATTCGAGGTTGTTACAGGGTTTCTTGATATTCCGCGAAATTTAGAAGGGTTTAAACTGCATTTTGTTACAGAAATAGTGATTTATCGAGACTTTACCTGCTTGAGCTTCTTGAAATTTGCATAGCATTGAGCTACAAATTGAAAAGTTTGGAGTATGATGAGTTACACAGATAGAATATTCTTGAAGACTATTCAAGATTTGTAAGATTTTCGGAGTGGAACTACTGGTTACTACTGAAAATTATTCAAAGTTCCCAAAAAAAAAAATAATAATTTAGGACAGTGGTTATTGGGACATAAATTTTGAGAACAAATTGTTTTGGAACACTTGCGGCCGTTTAAACTAATAGACTAAAAAAAAAAGCTTATATATGTGCTCTAAACATTGCTGCTGCAAGGATTTGGTCGAGTAGACCCAAACAACGTCATTTTCTTTTATATCATATTTTCATTTGCAAGCTCAATTGAACTGACTCTTTCTGCATTTAAAGACAGCAACTGTATACACGATTTTGCTTTGGTAGTGTGATTTAATGAAAATAAAACGAAAACTTTAAGTTGCCTAAAAATTGGTGGTAGTTATTATAGTTGTGGTTGATGATGTAATTGAATAAATTGGATTTATATTAAGAAATAGTTTAATTGAAGAGCATAGATTTCGCGATCTTTTTCCTAAAAAACAAATCGGCGATAAAAAACTTTCGGACTACTCGTATTTCCATAAGTTGCATGGAAATGACCTTCAAGGCCTACCTACTGTAATAAGCAATGTTGTAGCAACAGTGCAAGAATTACAACCTATAGATCAGCTCACTGAAATAGCAGCCAAAATTTGGATAGTAAACCAACCAAATTTATCAGCGGTTAATGCTTCACTCAAAAGCAACCAAAGCTTATGGTATAGTTTTTGATATTAAAAAAAGTGTATCTGTTGGGCCATGATTCAATTTAGATAAATAAAACAAACCACTAGAATTAATCCGACTATTTATTAATACATGTATTTCTGATTCCAAGCCACTACACATAAAATGCACTCAAAACGCACTGCACAGTATTTTAAACATTATACACAGAAGATTTGTTCCATTCAATGATGACAACGCAGATGTATCTACAATAAATATAATAATTAGATAATGATTGCATTAATTTTAAGATTTTGAAGTACATACTTTATTTAAATTTCTTATTGATTTCGGAAATTGTATGTTGTTATTATTTATTAGTCAAGCTGTCAGTGTCATTTGACATACACATAAGTTTAGTACATTTTGTATTACCAATTTTTGGAGCAAATTCACATGTATAGAAATTATTTAATAGCACAATTTTTATTCTGTTTAAGTTTTTTTGTTATATTTTGTTATCGCTGTAATAAAAATAATTTGATCACGGATCAGTGTTCTTTAAACGTTTGTGACAGCAACACATAAAAAATAAATGGAAATTCAATAAAAACCTATTTACTGAATAAAATCAACAACAGCCGACATTGTTTTAATTTTGCATATTTATTTTTTGTGAGAAAGCGAACCAGCTTGAATTTCCTCAGTGTGTGCTGTACATAAAAAACTGGCCCTTCGAGCCGGATATATGATATATATATAGTATTGGCGAAGTGAAAATAATTATAATTGTCATTAGTGTCGTATAGTAATTTAGTGTAATTTAATTCGATACCATATTGCGGTCGTATTGGTGAAAACGTGATCAGCACACCATTTTTTGAGGAGCGCATTTTTGAGGTGAAAATTAAATTCGACGCCATTTTGCACTAAGGAAGTGGCGTGGTCACGGCATCATCTTGATTACTGAGGTTTACCGGTACTTAAAAATATTATTTGAATATTAACAACACAATTGCTGAGGGCTACTTCAGCAATTGGTTGCAACGAGGGAGGGACACATTCAGAGTAGAACAACGCAATTGCTGAGGGCTACTTCAGCAATTGGTTGCAACGAGGGAGTGACACGTTTAGAGCAGAACAACGCAATTGCTGAGGGCTACTTCAGCAATTGGTTGCAACGAGGGAGTGACACGTTTAGAGCAGAACAACGCAATTGCTGAGGGCTACTTCAGCAATTGGTTGCAACGAGGGAGTGACACGTTCAGAGCAGAACAACGCAATTGCTGAGGGCTACTTCAATAATTGGTAGCAGCGAGGGGATCGGAACATATACTAAGAGTAACACATTTAAAGCTGAATTTCTAAGCGGCAAAGAACTGGAACGGTTAGTTGCAATAAACTGGTAACAGGGCTTTATTCTGTGTAAGTGCTGAGTTGTATAGCAAGGTAGGTGCGGGTGTCGTATTGATTACAGTAGAATCGTGATTGATTTTGAAAGGTCGGTTATTAGAAATCATGTGTGATCAGAAAGAGTACATGGCAAGAAGGGGTGTAGCAAAGGGTAGCATAACTAGGTTGGTAAAGTATGCTGATAGCATTTCCGAGAAAACATCGTATATGGACATTAAGTCCAGGCTAGAGTTGTTAGAGCGATCATTTATTGAATTCACAGAGTGCGAAATGAAGTTAGCAATTCTGGACGTTCCCTCTGAGATGGAAGAATACGAAACAAAGTATTTAAAGGTTAAGGCCAAATTATCACAAGCTTTAGCAGTACCAACAGCTCGAGAGGAAACTAGTCAAGTCGAAAAAATGATGTCTCGCATCTTAAAGGATCAAAATGAATTTTTGACCAGCTTGTCTTCCACCTTTACTAGTTCCCTAAATCAGACGATCAACCAATCATGTGAAGAACCTCATTGTTCTGCCAGGTTACCTCGGCTAAACATCCCAACGTTTAGTGGGGATTACAAGGATTTTTCTTGCTTTAAGGATTTGTATACGGCATCTGTACACAGCAAATTGGCATTAACTGATGCAGAGAAATTCCAATACTTGAAGGGTTATCTGCGTGGCGAGGCAGCAGATTTAATCAAGCATATCACGGTTTCAGAAGCCAATTATATGCAAGCATGGACGAAATTATGTGAGCGTTACGATAAAAAACGGTACGTATTGAATAATTTAATTCAATTATTCCTGGAACAGCCGACTACTCAACACAGTTCAGCAAAAAGTTTACGTCAACTGTACAATGTATCGGATGAAGTCATCAGAGGACTAGAAGCATTAGGCGATGAAGCAAATAAAAGGGATGCGTGGCTCATTTATTTATTGTTGCGAAAAACAGACAGAGAAACTCAACAAGCATGGGCACACAAGACAGTGACGAAGGATTTTCCATCACTCGAAGAATTTCTAAAATTCATTAGTGAGAGAGCCGATGCGCTTGAAGCTTGTGAGCCAATTAACGCAGGGAACACCAAATCAAGTACAAGCAAGGTTCACCAAATAAAAATGAGCGAACCGTCAAGACCGATTATTTCTAAGTGTTTGGTTTGTGGGGATTCACACCGAGTCTATACATGTCCTCAGTTCAAGAGCTTAGACATAGCACAACGAAGAGAAAAGGCAGCAAAGGTTCGCATGTGTTTTAACTGTCTATCAGGAAACCATCGAGCCAACCAATGTCAAAGTCAGGCCAGTTGTATGAAGTGTGGACGACGACATCATACACTACTCCATGATGATGTAGCTACTCCACCAGCAAGTACATTGTCGAATACATCAACAGTAGTTGATGCGAATATTACACCACTTTTAGATAATGCGCAAATTCTAACAGAGTCCCAAACAACGCACGTACTAAATGAAGTAACTCCTTGTGTAACAATAGCCGAACAAACTGTTAATTCAAACGTCTCAGGGGAAGGAAGCACATTGCTGCCGACTGCAGCCGTAGAGTTAAAAAATCAACATGGCCAGTTTATTTGCTGCAAGTTACTAATGGACTCGGGATCTCAAACATCGTTCATTTCTGAGAAATGTGTGCGTAAACTTGGAATTTTAAGACAGCAGGGAAAAGTGCGAGTGGAAGGACTCGCAACATCTAACGTGTCCACAACGGGACGTGCGGTATTCACGATTTATTCGAGATTGGATCCTACGAAATGCTTAACAGTAAACGCATATATTCTGCCAAAAATTACAACATTAAGTGGTGCCACGAACAGTTACTGTGATATTCAAGGATATAAGATTAGGGAGTTACCGTTAGCTGATCCATATTTCGACAAAAAACAGGAAATCGACATCCTTTTGGGTGCGGATTACTTTTTCTATGTACTAGCTGCTAATCAAGTTTCACTGTCATCTAACATAGTAGCTCAGGAAACCTTGTTCGGTTATGTTGTTGCCGGTAGGCCAGAGGATATAACGAATGAGGAAGGTAAGTGGAAGCCGTATCATAATTTCAACACCATTATTGCGGAAGATCAAAGTTTAGAGACATTACTTCGGAAATTTTGGGAGCAGGAAACGATTTTAGAAGAAACACCTAGAACAACGGAAGAAGAACTGTGTGAAACGATGTTTAAAACAACAACTACAAAAAACGCGGATGGGAGATTTGTTGTTCAACTGCCCTTAAAATCCACGGCAAGTCCATTAGGAGATTCGTACAAGGTAGCTTTACAGAGGTTATTATCAATGGAACGGAAAATGAGTCGAAATTCCGATTTCAAGAGAATGTACATCGACTTCATGAAGGAATATGAAAGTCTTGGGCACATGAGATTGTTGCAACCAGAAGAAATTAAATTCAAGGATAAGGAAGTGTATTACTTACCCCATCATGGTGTTTTGCGAGAGAATAGCTTAACGACAAAATTGCGCGTCGTTTTCGACGGGTCGGCTAGTTCATCCAACGGTACGAGTTTAAACGACAACTTATTGATCGGTTCGAGGCTACAAGACACATTATGGGCCATTTTGTTAAGATTTAGATCGTTCAAGATTGCCATATGTGCCGATATTGCGAAAATGTATCGCCAGATATTGATAGATTCAAAGCAAACACCCTTACAACGTGTTCTGTGGCGCAATTCATCTTCTAAACCTATTGATCATTACGAATTATTAACCGTCACTTATGGCACATCTTCGGCCCCATTTTTAGCAGTGAGGGTGTTGTTTCAAATTGCCGATGACTGTGAATTAGAATATCCTCGAGTATCAAAAATCATTAGAAAAAACTTTTACGTCGACGATGTATTAACTGGCGCAGACGATGAGGAAGAAGCACTGAAGTTAAAAAATCAGTTGCTGACGGTATTTGACGAATGTGGATTCTCGTTCACGAAGTGGCGATCGAACATCGCAAAATTAAGAGATGATAACGGATTGACTCAAATAACTGAGGAAGGTCGAGTGTCACAAGTGTTAGGGTTGTATCGGGAACCTCAAAATGATTATTTCTCTTTCAAAAGTTTGAAGTTAGAAGATAGTATATATACAAAAAGGGGAGTGTTATCAGTTGCTTCCCGAATTTTTGACCCTTTGGGGTGGTTGAGTCCTTTCACTGTATTGATCAAAGTTTTTATGCAAGGTCTTTGGCTAAAAAAGCTTTCATGGGATGAAAGGTTACCTCAAGAACTTCAAAATGCTTGGACAAACATTAAAATTCAATTTAAATTATTAAATAAAATAGAAATTCCCAGATATGTTTCCAATTTCCAGCCGAATTACCAAATCCACGGATTTAGCGAGGCAAGTGAAGTGGCCTATTCTGCAGCCATTTATGTTCGTGTACAAAAGGGTAATCATTTCTCAACAACATTACTGACATCGAAAAGCAAGGTCGCTCCTATCCAGCCTGTCAGCCTACCTAGATTAGAACTGTGCGGAGCACATCTGCTCGCAAAACTAGTAGATCGAGTAAAGAAGGCGCTTGAGGTTTCAAATATTAAGGTGTATATGTGGAGTGATTCGATGGTAGTCCTATCTTGGCTATCAAACCATCCTCGCAAATGGAAAACGTATGTAGCGAATCGTGTGGCTTCAATCCACCAACTTCTTCCGTCGTTATGGAGACACGTGAAGGGCAGAGACAATCCTGCTGATTTAGCGACTCGAGGAATTTCCGTCGAAAAATTAGTTTCGAATGATTTGTGGTGGAATGTACCAAGTTGGCTGTCAAAGGCGGAAGATCAATGGCCAATAAACCCGACAATTGGAGAAACACTTCAAGAACTTCATTTGGGGAGCGGGACGAAATTCCTTCACACGAATATAAAGACAGATGAACTTCATCCAATTTGTATGTTATTTGAAACAATGTCAAGTTGGACCAAAATAGTGCGTGTGATGGCTTATATCCTGAGGTTTTTACAAATTGTAAAGAATAAAAATAAACACTCCAGATTCATTAGCGTAACAGAGTTAGAAAATGCGGAAATCAAAATAATTCAGTCTGTTCAGTATACAGAATTCGCAGCAGATATTCAGTCACTCACAAAATGGAGCCAATTACCATCAAATTCGAAACTAAAGGCATTAGTACCATTTATTGATGCATTCGGAACGCTACGAGTAGGTGGTCGGCTGCAAAATTTAAAATGTGCTTATAATATAAAACACCCAATCATCATACCAAAGAGACATGTGATCGGAAATCTGATCTTAAATTATTTACATAGGAAATATTTGCACCCAGGTCCATCTTTATTAACGGCATTGTCCCGTCAAAAATACTGGATATTGGGTGTTCGCACGGCTAGTCGCAGCATTTGTCAAAAATGTATCGTTTGTTTTCGTCACTCAACTTTGCGGTCGGCACAACAGATGGGTAGCTTACCAGAATCAAGAATTACAGTCGGTCGTCCGTTTTCTATAGTAGGAGTAGATTATGCTGGGCCAGTACTACTGGCATCAAAAAAGGGTCGTGGGGCGAAATTAATAAAAGGTTTTTTAGTCATATTCGTGTGTTTTATTACAAAAGCATTACACATCGAAGTAGCTTCGGATCTGACTACTGACGCGTTTTTAGCAGCATTGGACCGATTTGTAGCGCGAAGGGGAGCACCTGCAGATATATATTCTGATAATGGAACGAATTTCTTGGGAGCAAAACGGAAACTATATGATCATTACGAGCTAATTGCATCTAACGAGTTCAAATCAAATATAACCGAATACGCACCTTCTCACCATATTAAATGGCATTTTATTCCACCAATTTCACCTCATTTTGGCGGATTATGGGAGAGAGCAGTGAGGTCAGTGAAAACACATTTAATTAAGGTAACTGGAGCGGCCCATGTGACATTCGAGGAAATGATCACCATTATGGCGAAAATTGAAGGGATTTTGAATTCAAGGCCGCTATGTGCTATTAGGAATGAAGACACATGCAACAATGATGCTATAACCCCAGCACACTTTCTTACTTTGGGCCCAATTACTGCTCTGCCTTGCCCAAACTACGAAGAGGTAAACATGTCAAGCATTAATCGATGGGAGCGAGTACAGAAACTAGTGCAAACGTTTTGGCGATGTTACTCTATCAGTTATTTAAATACGCTACAACAAAGATCCAAGTGGCAAGTTACCAGTAATAATCTCGAACTGAACGATATTGTTTTATTGCATGATAGTAAATCACCCCCTTGCCATTGGCCATTAGGTCGCATTATCGAATTGCATAAGGGAAACGATGGACTAATCCGAGTTGCTACGGTGCAGACCAAATCATCATCGTTCAAACGACCAATAACAAAATTATATAGATTACCTATAAATGAATAACAAAAAAAAAAAAATTTTGTTTTTGGAGGGAGTATGTTGGGCCATGATTCAATTTAGATAAATAAAACAAACCACTAGAATTAATCCGACTATTTATTAATACATGTATTTCTGATTCCAAGCCACTACACATAAAATGCACTCAAAACGCACTGCACAGTATTTTAAACATTATACACAGAAGATTTGTTCCATTCAATGATGACAACGCAGATGTATCTACAATAAATATAATAATTAGATAATGATTGCATTAATTTTAAGATTTTGAAGTACATACTTTATTTAAATTTCTTATTGATTTCGGAAATTGTATGTTGTTATTATTTATTAGTCAAGCTGTCAGTGTCATTTGACATACACATAAGTTTAGTACATTTTGTATTACCAATTTTTGGAGCAAATTCACATGTATAGAAATTATTTAATAGCACAATTTTTATTCTGTTTAAGTTTTTTTGTTATATTTTGTTATCGCTGTAATAAAAATAATTTGATCACGGATCAGTGTTCTTTAAACGTTTGTGACAGCAACACATAAAAAATAAATGGAAATTCAATAAAAACCTATTTACTGAATAAAATCAACAACAGCCGACATTGTTTTAATTTCGCATATTTATTTTTTGTGAGAAAGCGAACCAGCTTGAATTTCCTCAGTGTGTGCTGTACAGTATCACTATTGCAAACGTAATTTTCAAAATTATTTCCCATCGAAAAAATATCTTAAAATAGCTCTTCTAGTCATTCTAATATATCAAGAATTAATTCTAGAAGCCGATGGTATAAAATGTCCTGGTATCACTACCGGTCTCAAAATGCTTCCAACCTTGTGAATTCAAACTCTAATTGATGGATGCATACCGAACCAAGGTAAAATAAAAAACTGAATGTTTCGACGGCAAAACATCGGTAAATTTAGTAAGCGTCATATACTTATTAAAGATTATAATTTGAAATATAATTTCCTATTGATTCAGGAGCGGAAGTAAGTATTGTTCCAAAACCGTTATTCCATAAATGGATTTCCATCTTGATTTTGTTGGGCCTGTAACATACACCAATAATACTACGTATATTCTGGCGATAGATTGTTTCGTCCCTTGGCCCGAAGCTGTTAAAATACCGAATATTACTCAACAAATAGCTAAAAAAAAACATTCATCCATCAGTTTGCACCACGTTTTGGAACAACATATCGTAAACCACCGATCAAATAAAGTTACAAAGTCAATTTTTTCCAGATTTTACTATAGATACAGATAAAATCCGTGGAACGCGGTATCATCCAAATGTAAATATCATTCATTGGATTGATGAAATATATTTCGTATTACTATGCATTACGACATCCAAAAGAGGCTCAAAGAGTCTCAAAGCTTACCCAGCAGATTCGTCCTATGGCCGAAACTTAAAAATTCCAGGCGAAATGTTTCTATCATCCGATTCTACCATTATGGAACCAAATGATTTTCAAAGACAACTCTTTTCTTCTTCCCTCATCAAAATTTAAAAGGATGTCTATATACAAAACCATCTTCTACAAAGAAAACAAATCCAGTACAATTTGTACACTTTTTAATTTTTTCAATCAATTTTTTTAATTTGTTAAAAGATAAAAAAACTTTTTATGACAAGTGCCATAATGGAGTAAAAATATTAATTTGTGCAAAAATAAAGCATCATTCATAGAAAAAGTAATAAACTAAAATTAAATGTCTAACAAATAAATGTCAAAAAGTATATAAGTGCATGAAGCACATGTGTTTTGAGTGCTTATCTGCGTGCATCACTGCATGCAGAAACTATGCACGTCTGTTTCCAGCATCATGGTTAACATACATATACCAGGTGAAACATGGAGACTGCTTTAGATTTTATTATTTAGAATCCTTTTTCCATTTTTTTCTTTTTTAAACAACATACACATAACGTTAAACATCTTTTCATTAAAAAAATCAATTCTCTATTCCTTTTATTTTTAAAGTTATCATGTCTAAAAAAAAGTCGTCTCGCTAATATCGAACCGTTGGAAGCTGAAAATTCGGAAAAAGAATTATTCAACGTCTTCGTTTTCCAAATTTAACAGTCTTCAAAGCAATAAAACGAAACCGGCAGTTAAGTTGTTCTTCGGACCATCCAGGAAGAGGGCGTCCGCGCACCATCAACATTCCATAGTTCCCCAACGTAATCAAATGTCGGGTTTACTGAAATCCACAAATCAAGATGCGTCATGTAGCCAGGAGTCTTCAAGTAAGCCGCGAAACAGTTCGAAAAATTGCCAAAAAAAACCTTAACAACTATCCGTACAAGCTGTAGAACTAGTTGATATTAGCATTTTAGGTATCCATTTCTAAGTGTTGAGCGAATCTAGCAATCAGGGTTGGAAAAAACATTTGTATGTGCTCAGATAAATGTGAAAAACGGTACACAGCACAAACTGCGAATATCTTAAATTACGAAGAATTAAGTTGTGTATAAAATTGTAAAACAATTTTTTTTTTAAGTTAGTTCCACTAACTACCGTATTAGCACACGTCACATTTTGGTCTAGCTCGATGTTTGATGAAATTTTGGCAATTGCTTTTTTTTTTTTTGCTGTTCTCTCGTTGTGGGGGCGTAGTCCGAATAACTGTCGAATAATACCGTTGCCTTTCTATTATAATGCTTCAAAACATAATTCCCTTACATTTGAAGTTTTTGGCTATATGTCGTATGGCTTTGGCCATACTACGGAGTGTAGCAAATGACTTCCATCTACAACATATCTGGAATTTGTTGGGAAATTGACTTTGGTGATATTTGTATGGATTTTGTGTTTGATTTTTTCCCTTCCGTTGAGTATCATCATTAAATAAAGATGACGATGTTGAAGTTAATTCATATGTAAAATATAACTGCAACTCTCTCTCTCTCTCTCTGTATACAACGTCTTCAAAAAATTTTCCCAGCACTGTCGTGCCTTATTGAAGAACAACAATAAGAATCATTGGCAGTGTCTCGCAATATCTGTTGAATTTCAGCCATGGTTCCATAGCATTCCAACCCCAGATGGTTTCAATGGAGTTTTCAAACCCGAAATTGATTTTATTTTAGGATAAAAACCTTAGATGTAAAATTTTATTAAAATTTAGCCACAAACATGCTACCTAGTTCAATTTTGTGGTGTTCCGCAATATTCCTAGAATTCGGCTTTTATTTTATTGAAGAAATCCGACCGCAAATGATATGACCCAAGGAACTCTTAAGAAAAATTTCACTAAAATCAATTGACAAACGTGCCTGTTCCATTTGGTACTGAAAATGTTCAAAAGGTTTGGAGTGGTTATGAATTTAAAAAATAAATTTCTGTTTGGCAAATTTTTTGACTTATTATTAGCAGTGTCCCGGAGTATTCAGAAACTCCATTCCTGCTCTGAACAGAACCTTTGCTATTATGTACCATTTCCATTGAAATTTGACATCTGACTTAGCCAACATATTTGTGATAAGTAAGCTAGTTGCAGCACGTCCAAATGATGAATCCATTTGACGGGTTTCGAACCTTTTCTAGAAGAGATTTCACTACAAATTTGTTTTCTAACCAGTGAATTGTCGTTGCTATCAAACCAACTTTAGAAAGCTATTTTCTTTTTTTTTTTCTTTAAATATATTACTAATTTCGAGACATAAAAACTGAAAACTATCCTTGTTTTTGTAAGTTAAAATGTACTACTTTTTCAAACTTTGTTCATGTTTCAATGTTTTTAACCTCACCTTAGTGATAAATCTTACTGGCTGTTCTTTTTCTTTAATTAAAACTATACATGTAATGAATGAAATATCGCTTAAATCACAAAATTTGCTATGGCTTATTGTGACTGCTCGGTTTGAAACATTTCGGTAATAAAAAAATAGATTTAAATGGTGAAAATACGAGGTTCGACCAAAACACGCGAAAGTTTTCTTTACAATTGAATATTGATTTAACAATGGAATGAAGGGCACAGCTGAATTGGAAATGTTAAGTGATTTGGCGAGTCTCATTGATGTGGTACTAGCGTTCCAAACCCAACAACGATCCAAAATTGGTCAAAGAGCTTGTCAAGTTTGATTGATTGTGAGGGTTCTGATGCTCACTATTATACTGTTATCTTCTATTTCAATGACATAGCCATACTATGAGTTTCTACCATCTGGAAGTTATACGCTGTTTTCTTTGGTGATCAGGATGTATTTTGTTGCTTATTTAGTTCATCCGTAAATATTTTCAATATCTCTGGTATACAAGCTCATCGCCCCTATTTTCTTTTTCGTGAAATGTGTGTAAGTTTGGGATTGGACGGCTTCTTGGTTGCGGCCGTTGCTTTAACAATAATTCTTATGTGTTCTTCTTGTGCCAGACAATTGTTTGAGCCATCGATTCGTGTACTGCCCCTTGCATCATTGCGCTTACAACTGCGTTAACAACACTTATTTTCTTTTGCCTACTGATATTCTTCGTATCAATCTGCTCAATTTCTTCCGAACAAAACAAGCAATTATTTTTAAAATTAAAAGATGGCATAGTCGACCTTAAAATTTTCTGCTGCTGGAAACTATCGACGCATTCTCTACATTGTTGACATTGTCTACATTAACTTGGAGTTATGTGTCCTGTTGCAGGCCTTTTCTGAATTAGAAGGAAATTTTGGCAAATATTGTTTAAGGAGGTCCATGCTTGATTTGCTGAAATCTCAATAATGTCATTCTCTACAATTTCTAAGAGTCTGAGATCGGGTAAATAATGATGTTTAGAATATTCTGTTGTAACGTAGTGAAACACGCTAGAGGCTTAGTTTTATAATAATGTCTTTTATTAAGCAGTAGTGACAATTACATGCATTGCTACTTAACCTACGCAACATGATGGGTGCGTTCCATACACATAATATGTCATGTCACATCCCCCCGTTTCTGTTTTGAAGCGGTTTCACATATTCCATATTTTTATTTCATATTTCTTTTTTCTTTATTGTGACGCTGCTTCAAAACGAAAACGTTTACAAATTATAATTAAAACTAGATAAACAAACTATACATTTTCATTTCTATAACATACATGTCTTAATTGACTTTTTTTATTTTATTTTATAGATTGAGTTTTTGAATAGGTTTTATTTGTCTTCCAAAACTTGTAGTTTTGATAGTATAATTATTAATATTATTCTCAACCGTTTCATCTGAATGCGATTTGCTCTCCGGCGCATACCGTGGATGCTCTGCTGCACCAATTAACTCCCGCCATTCTCATGTAGGTACACTTGGAATGAAAGATTTTCTTTTAGGATGCATGCATGCAGCACGGTGTGTCTGAACCAGTTTTAAATGGCTCGGAAAACCACGTCTCTATTTTCTTCAAGGATCGAAAGTTCCATGTTTGAGAAGTCCAAAAAAACAAAAATTAGCAAAATCCCCGGAGCCGTTTTGAAAAAAACGCAATTTCTAAATTTTTTTGGTGACGATACGGAAATTTACGACTTTTTTGCAGCTTGTTTGTTCTCTCTTGTAGAAAGAAGAATCGAGAATAGAAAGTTTTAATATTTTCAACAAAGATCAACTTTTCCAGACCAAATCAGTAATATTGGACGAAATGTATCGAATTAAGTAATGCAACTTTATTTGAAAAATTACGAAAATCAAGTTTATTGAATGAAATACATGGAGACATCAAAATGAAAAGGCAAAATTTATTTAGGCTGCCCAAATCATAATATAGTCCTTACACGAAAAAATGTCTTCTCTTGACTGTCATTGTTTATTCAAGGCTGTGGAACAAAAGCCAGAAACACCTTGAACCTTAAACATGGCGAGAATTATATTCTTGCATAGCTCTTAGAAGTTTGGAGCTATAATCTGGATGTGTATGGTGGACTTTATAATTCATCCAGGTATTTTTGAAGGGTGAACTGACTCCATAGCTTGCTCAGTGTAGTTCCCGAGTCCTTTCTCCATTTTTCGGCAAAAATGAGGAACGTGGAAAAAGATAGCATGAACTTTTGGCGTTATTGGTATTGCTAGGTCCAAATAACTTCTTTGAAATTCTGAAATACACACCTCAAATTTTTCGTCAAGACTACTTGAGAAACATGAATTGACGACACTTGAAAAATCATTAAAACATCTGACATATTTTAAACAATGAACACTACAATTTCAATACTGCGAAACCAGGAGATCCATGGACAAATTCTCTGCTTCCATTGCACGATTTTGCCCATTTCTCAGTATCGTCTTCGCATTCCCTCAGCATGTGCCCATACAACGTGTTTACTACCCCGAGCATTAGATGCAGTTCAGGTGGAGGTATTATATCGATGATTTCTGTCTCTGGATTCCCTTTAAAAATAGGTTGAGATACGTGACTGTAAAAATTCTTGGCATTAATTTTTTTACTGCCACTATTCTTGAAGGCGTCTGAATTTTCACGGCAACTACCAACGGTTCTATAACTTCCACACTTACTCAAGAGATCTTTTGATGCAGTGCACCACGTACACGGGTAATGAGAAGAATGAGCCATGACCCCAGTTATTATATTGGCCATTTTTAGGTCTGTGGCAATGGTCATGACTTTTAAGTCATTCAAATGTAGAGAGGACCACAGAGTGCAAACATTCACATAATTTTCTTGTGTATTAGAAATGATACCAAGGATGAATAACTTTTTCACACCCGTGTCCTTAAATTTATTAGCGTGTACTCCATCATGATAATGCTGCCTGGCCCCTTTGAAATGTGGATTATAATCGGCTCCTTCGAATCTTGATTGAATGGATAAGTAAATCTTCAAGAACCCTCCACCACCGTCAAGCCCAATTTTCAAATCTACTTCTTGCAAACCTTTTTTTCTCGAATATATGTAACTAAACCTTGAACATTATTACAACAAACAAAGCATCCAGATCTATTTATTACACAAGACTTCTTGGTATTCAATACGTCACAAACACGAGATTCAAAAAACGAATCAAGCTGATGATTCAACAAAAGCAGGTCCTGCTTCAAGTTGGGCTGAAACATTTTCCTATTCTTACTGCCAACTCGCAAAGCAGCAGTTAGAGAATGTGTCTTTCTTGTAGACAACCCCAATTCTCTACTTATTTTCAATATGTCGATAGCTGCGACTGTTTCTTTTCTTGAGGTTTTATCCACATTGTTTGAATTCACTGAAACTGGTAGTTTTTTGCCTCTCCTTTGAGATAACCGCAACTGTTCTTCATTGTTTGAGTGTTCTGGCACGTGTAGAATATCTTTTAGCATTGATGAAGCTAATTTTTCCTTTTCTTTGGTAGACAAAGTTTTTGAAATCAATTCAGTGAGAATAGGGATGCATTTAGGTAAAGTGCAAATTTTGTTTTTACCCAGTGGTCCTCTGCATTTCTTACACTTTTTCTTGATCACTTTTCTTTTCGCTGAATTTCCTAGACACAGATTGTCTGGTGCACGTCTCGCAATTTCACACAACTTGCAGTCACAAAGTATCTTATTTTTAGATCGTGTTACACATGGGAGTTCCAGAAAACCAGAATAGTCCGGTAGAGCTAATGTGGTTTCTTCCGAATTTTGTTTATTAAATTTGTATATGATGATTTTGCAACTACTACAGACAGCAGATGGGTAACGAATATCATCAAGATTAATATTTACAGCATTTTTTACCTCAATTTTCAATGGGCCCACAATATCCCACATCTTATCTTTCTTTCTTAAACACAACAAACAAATGTGTTTCTTTCTTAAACACAACAAACAAATGAGTTCGCGCATGGTCCTTTGTCTTTCGTGACATTTTGTTTCACTCTTATGTAGGTAATAGGTTCGTCTATTACTAATAACTGTTATTTACTGGCCGGTTTGTCAACGACTGTTTTGACTAATATTGCGACACCTAAGTCTGTCTTTCTGCTGATTTTTGAAGCAAACATTTGAAAACAACAATAATATTTACGTGAAAAGAAACAAAACAATGTCTGTACACAGACAGATATCTATACAGAATTATGAAAAAAAATCGTGAATTTTCGTATCGTCGCAAAAAAAAAAAATTGAAATTGCGTTTTTTTCAAAACGGCTCCGAGGATTTTGCTAATTTTTGTTTTTTTGGACTTCTCAAACATGGAACTTTCGATCCTTGAAGAAAATAGATACATGGTTTTCCGAGCCATTTAAAAGTGGTTCAGGCACACCGTGAGATGTCTTGGCTAAATGGTGAGTATTTCTTCTTAGTATTTTGTCATAGTCTGTTTTGACATATACTGATTTTGGTGCTTCTGCGTTTCCAACTACCGTCCCTGCTGTCCATTCTCTCGGTCCAATTTGTAACCTAACTTTGTCATTTATGTTCAACGGTATTGCGACTTTTGCTCCTCGATCAGCGTATTGTTTTTGTTTGTCCCTTAACGTTTGTAAATTTTCCTGAACTTTTGTTATTATTTTTGGTTTTAATTGATCTCTCTTAATTGGTAGTATACTTCTGGTACGTCTACTAAATAGTCGTGAATTAGGTGATCCTAATTCATCACTGCGTGGTGTATTTCGCCAATTTGGTAATGCTAAATAAATATTCGTTTTATCTTTAAAACATTTCTTTAGGAATAATTTAGCTGTTTGGCTAAACCATTCGATCTAGGAAATCTTAGGCTCGATGTTTGATGTCTGAAATTCCATTCTTCAGCGAATTTTTGGAATTCAAATGACGAGTATTGTGGTCCGTTATCAGTTTCTAATATTTCTGGAGTTCCGTGCACAGAGAACCATTTTTGTAACTGATTTATTATTTGTATTGAATGTTTGTCGTTAAGCCTCTCAAAGTCTATAAAGCCAGAGTAGGTATCCACAATCAACAAATACCTTTCTGAATTGAACGTAAACAGATCTGATCCGACTATTTGAAAAGGTAAATCTGGTACTAATTTTTGAGTGATGACTTCTTTTACATTTTTACACTGTTTGTTGACATACAGAACATTTACTCACGAGTTCTTCTATGCCACTTGCTAAGTTTTTCCAATAAAAACTTTATCGAACCAGTCTTATGGAACTTTGTATTCCTATATGTCCAATATGAGCTATTTTTAGTATTTTTGAAATTTGTTTCGTTGGTATTACTATTTTTTCCCCTTTATAAATTATTTCATCGTATACTCCTAGTTCGCCTTTGAATGTTGAAAAATGTTTAAGACTTTTTGGAATTAACTTCTCTTCAGGCCATCCCGTCATTATGTAATTTTTCAATATTCTTAGATCTGCGTCGTTTTTAGTATCTTCGATCAATTCAACTAATGCGTTTGCTGAGAAAGGCATTTTTTTTTGTTAAGTTTTAATCCTGCTTTTCCAATAATATCCATCACCCTTTTTGTGACTTCACTGCATTTTTCGTCGGTTTCTGCATGTATTAATATTCTGTCATCCATTGAGCATTCGACGTTAGGTATATTTTCTAAGAGACCATTCATTATTTGTTGAAATATTTCAGGTGCTGAAGCCAGCCCGAATGGCATCCTCAAACACGTATATCTGCCCCATGGGGTAGCAAATGCTAGGTATTTTTGCGTTCTTTCAGAAACTCTTACTTGCCAAAATCCTTTTTTACAGTCCAACAATGTAAAAATTTTCGATTTTTTTATTCTGGACGAGATTTCCTCGATGGTTTGTAAAGGATAATGCCTCCTGAGAATGTTTTTATTCACGTTTGAAGGATCCAAGCAAATTCTAATCCTATTCTTTTGTCTTACTACTACCATTGGCGAGACTGCTGCAGTAGGCTCATTGCACCGCTCTTTGTATTTTTATTTCTTTTATATTTTATTTCTTTTATGTTTATTTTATATTTCTATGTATTATTCTCTATATATATATTTTTTAATTTTAAATTTAATTCACATTCTGACACCATGTAACGTAGTGAAACATGCTAGAGGCTTAGTTTTATAATAATGTCTTTTATTAAGCAGTAGTGACAATTGCATGCATTGCTACTTAACCTACGCAACATGATGGGTGCGTTCCATAACACATAATATGTCATGTCACACTGTGATAGTTTAATTCTCAATTAAAAGCCTTTTGATCTTGTAAGGGCCTAGGATTTACACTTGCATTATTCCAGTTCGAAGTTCAGGCCATTGACAAAAGCTTAATTAAAGAGGTGAATGTATAAAACACATCAATATAATGCCAGACCAAGATATATACATATATAGAATACCAGGTAGTAGTTATAATAATCAGCGGTTTCATTTTCGTTCGTCTTTTCCTGCGCATCTATCAAAATTCTACAAATATGGCGGAACGTGCGATCATGTAGTTTGTGTACATTTTTGTGTTTTCATTTGTATTTGGATTATTTTGAATTATATTCAATACAAATTATTTCTGTGGCCACAAGTCATAATGTCATAAATCGAGTTATACCCTTTTCCATTTTCAAACTCGAAATCTCCGTAATCGATTTCTTATCATCAATTTTTTGTAAGATTCAAAAAAACCGTAATGATTGTTTGCAGTTGCCGGAATATTACAAAAAACTGATATGATATGAAATCAATTAAGGGGATTTCGAATTTGAAAACGTAAAAGAGGATAATTCGACTTATGACATTATGACTTGTGGCCACAAATTTATTAGTGGCGATTGATTGAGCTTGTGAATTTAAAAAAAAACGTTTTTGTTCAAATTTTTGTATTTCAGTGAATTTTAATTCATACATTAGTTGAATTATTTCATTTAATGTAACATCATTGAGAAGGTAATGTTGTTCACTGGTCGAACTCCATAAAATTATATGGTTCACTACAAAGAAACACAATCCAAACCCATTAGATAATAAATTGTATTGAATTTAATTAAACAAAGCTTAGAAATTTTTTGAATATAGTCAAATAAAAGCTAGATGTCATAACTGAACAAATTTTATTACATTTAATTCAAGAATATCTTAAACAAAAAATAAACATTGAAACACAAAAGTAAACATAAATAAATCATCGCCGCGCCGCCAGATTATAATTTTGTTGTTTTTGTAAATTTTTGACGTATACGCAATATACTATACTACCTTGTATACTATATATCTTGATGCCAGACAGCAACAATTCTGTCAAATTTGGTCACAAAATATTTAGTAAACGTTTAATCAAGTAGAAGTGCTATCACAACAATTAGAGCCCACTTATAGCAAATCAGAAAAATTTCACTTACGGTATTTGACGGTAATCGACCGAACAAACATAAAGAAAATGTAAGTGATTATTGTGACAACAATTTGTTGTTATATAGCACATTTTAATTTTCTCATGAAAACTTCTCTAGGGTGAGAAGTTAAAAAGCATAAATATGATTTTATTTTTACCATCGTTTCTCTGCTTTAATCGAATTATAATCATAAGACGGTTATTTTTTTTATAATCAACTTACAAAAATCGAAACCATCAAAAATAATTGTACTCAAGTATTGTTATTTACAAGCGCTTGAAATCACTGTAATCATAAAAAAAATAATTTTTTTTATCAAAATGATCATCGTGATGATCTAAAGTAGTTGAAAATTATAATTTTTAAATGTAATAATCGATAAGTTTTTGCTCTGTGGTCTCGTAATATAATTTTGTGGTTTTTATGTGTTATATTGTTTGGTATTAAATTATATATTTTTTTTGCTATGAGGGGCCAATTTTCGAGTGAAGTGTAAATTACAATAAATAAATCGTGATGACCTCATTTGTTTAATAAAATTTAAAAACATCGTTCGTTTCTTGTAAACATTTTGTTTGGTAAAAAAAAAAAAATCAATCTCAATCACATTCTGAACGACGTCTTCGTCGATGTATAAACAAGCAGTCTTTTAATGGGTAAAAGGATACAACTGTAAAAGAGATATAAATTTTTATAAATATATAGATTTCCAGTCAAGGTTGTTGTTGCCCAAATAAAATTTTGTTTACTTCACAGACTTTGTGTCTGACGCCATTTTATGGAACGTGACACTTTCATTATTTGTCTTCGAAAGTTTGAAGAAGCAAAAAATAAAAAAATAATTTAAATTTGAATGAACATTTTCATTAATTGGGTTATATTAAATACTTAAAAGATACAATCGTGCCTAGTCATCAAGAGTAATGCTAAAAAATAATTAAATCTGTCTGATCCAAAATACCAAAAAAAAAAAATAATAAAAAAAATCATCAGGATTAGTATTGCTGCAAACATTTTTTTTAGTAAAACATGGAAACGTAATGCAATAATTCAAAATCTTCCACCTGTAATCCTATAAATATGTTCCTAGTATTATCAATCCAGAAAAAAAAACATATACAGACACACACAAACTCACCGGTGGGATCATCACAAATACACATAGCTATATAAAAGCATTTATGATTATCTCTCGGAGAAAAAAGTTCAAATTGATTCGCAAATATACAGACATGTTGTAGTTACACCCATACGTACAAACACAAACATTTGAAACAATAATAAAATTGTTATTTTATTAGAATTTTATTTGTTTTCCGGGAAAATCGGATTAAAATGTTGTTGTTGTTGTTGCTCCATTCTCTCATTCCGTAAAACCAATGGGATGGCCTATGCCTGCCTCAAAAATTGTTACATCAGTGTAAAAATAAAAGTAAATGGAAAATTATTGATTTTCCATGTTTTATTAATTTTATTAAACGTAGCAACAACAAAAAACCATTTGCTGTTTCAGAGAATAAAACTTCATTGAAGAGGGCATTTTTGGGCTTTTAAATCTGAAATTTATTTACAGTAACATTAACAAAACAACCAAATGTTGCTATCTATTATTGGATTACAAGAGGATTTGAATATTTTTTTTTTCGAGATAATCAAATCATGTTTTGTGTGCTTTTGTGAAGCAAGGGCAAACAACTAAATGTCAAGTTCAGACCTTTAAAATATATGTGGGACGAGCTAAAATATATTATTTCAGAAAGTTTTTTTGTATACATAGTATAGTTTAAAGCAGTCTAGCAGTGTGTGTCCATGTCCAATCGACCATAATAACGATGTATTGCAACTAAATCTTTTTCTCTTTGGGATTGTATCAAACTAATCGTTCATTGACATCATATTCTTAGAGAATAATCAAACAGTCACTAGATGAAAACAACTTTAAAAATTAAAATTGTGCATAAAAGTGTTGTACAAATTTCCAAAGGTTATAGATATTTTGAAACTACTTAATTTTATATTAGAATTTGGAAGACTAGTAGGGTAGGTTAGGTTTATTTACGTTGGAAACAATTGTAATTCTCTTTCTGTTGTAAAAATGTTTGTTAAATTTCCAAAATCGAATGTATTTCAATTTCGCAGTTTTAAATTTTATCGAATTGAAGGGCTAGCAAAATTTGGTGTTTGAATAAGAATATGAAATTTGAATTTTAAGTTTTGACCAACCTCGTATTTGGATCTTTCGATCCAAGTACAATTCAGAGATTGTAACATCAATTCAAATTTAGAAAGTTGGGTATTTTTTAATGCAGTGAACGCATTTATTACAAATTTCCTAATTTTAAACATTCCGGTTTCACACAAGATGTAAATATCGCAATTTTTGAATTTTAATTTTTTTTTAAATTTTTTTTTTATATAAAGTTTATTGAAGGTAACCTGTCCTAACTGCTCAACTTATGGAGAATTACGGGGCATAGATGTACGGCGAAAAATTGGTCATCATACTATTTCACAGTTATAAAACGATTAAAGCTATACGAATTAAACCCGTAGGGGAAAGTCGCACCGCTGCTTAAATCTTATACCTCAATAATTTCAAAAGTACTTTTCCCGCCATGCAAATGGCATAGTGTATAGTTAAAGTGTTCGATTGTACTTCAGTGTTTCAATGTATTTAGAACATTTTTGGTAAACAAATTCAGTTACAGCAAAGCATTCCTAAATATACAAGCCGTCAGCATAAGACCAATTTTAAAACAAGCTTAATTTAAGGGGGATACATTTTACGATTTCCCATAAGAACCCATGTAAAATTGAACATTTTTGATTAAAATTTAATGAATGTAAAATACTCGTACCTCAATCTACGCACAACCACTTTTTAACAACAATAAAAACTAAATGATTTGTTTAAATGAAAGAAAAAAAAGGTTGTTTCTCCTCTTTAGTTTAACCTCTTTGCTATTTATCGACATTTTTTCTATTATAAAAAACATGAACGAAAGGTGTGACGTCATGAGGTGTACTCGTAAAGATGTGTTTGTAAATAAAGGGGTTTTAGTTAAACATTAATTAAATATCTATAAACAACATAGAAATCAAAATTCATTTTTGTATGATTTTTCATTTAAGAACATAACTTTTCATATGATTTGTATAAAAAATCCATTCTTTTTGTCTTTATATCCCCGTTATATTCAGTTAGCATTTTATGCTGACGGCTTGTATATCTAGGAATGCTTTGGTTATAGTCGTTTAAATGTAATTTTTCATCTGGTGTGTGGAAGCTCCTGAGGTAAGAAAACACTAGTTAAATACACTTTGGTTTTTTAGTATAAGTTATATATCTATTAGTGATTTGTTTCGCTCTAGCAGTTTTAGTGAAAGATTTTTTCCAAATAGTTTTGGGATCTAGGAGATTTTTTCAAAATAGTTTTAATAGGTAGTACGACCAGTACTATGTTTCCTTAGTCGTACCGATACGTGACCGAACTATTTTATTTTTTTTTTGCAATAAACAAAAGCCGGGTTTTCTAAGGTTTTCATTCATACTCATATGTATGTGTTTACTAATATATTTTCTGATCCGGTAACGA